>JANAVB010041420.1:5799148-6009012 GCA_029216955.1 Iris pallida
AAAATGACCAACCTGAATGTTGGTATTTCATTAATATAGTTGCACATATTTAAAAGTTGTAAACCTCATATAAATTAAAAAAAATAAAGTTTGTACCATTAGTTTGTCCAACCCATAGGGAGACTACGGATGTCTGGTTGTCTTCCCAACTATCATAGACTTGAAGTTCTATAGACATATTTTAATTGATAATTAACAATACTGCTACACACACCAACCTTAAGAATATTTTATTTTTCTCCAACATCAATATTAGTTCGAACGTAGTACCCATGATAACTAGCCTTGCTCAAATTATTGAAGGCTTCGGTAGAGCATATTTTACGCAACATATACATAATGTCTCATACTATCATAATTCCAGAAGAAATTTACTGAGTTTTAAGGATATGAGGGCAAATGGGTATCATTTTAAAACACTAAGCAAGTGAACCAAAAGTACGCCTAGAGAACCAAAAGTTCTCTCTAGAGAGATTCTCCAGCTATTCATTAGGGATATATGTCACGCTCCGACTCCAAAGAACTGATCGTTCTCGCTAAGGCGTGATGCCGCGTGGGTTCCATAACGGCCGATTACAGCAGCTTGCGATGGAATCGTCACAAAGAAGTTGAATAACACCAAGACATGTACAAAATGATACCCTTTATTGATATTGAAACAAGATTACAAGGGCTGAAGCCAAGATTACAAGTCTCTCAAGCTTACTTTCTCTTATATTACAATCACTCATCTCTCTCTCAGAATATAAGTCACTCTGCTCTTTCTCAGAATACAAGTCACTCTGCTCTCTCTCATCTTTCAATATAATATAACAAGCCAGCGGATGCTTCAAAAGGCAATATCCATACATTATGTCCTGTACTAGGTGAAGTCTTCAACACGATCGCACGCCTCGAAATGCTAAGGAACTCCATGCCTTAGCGCGCCCAAGCGAGCTCTGTCTCGACGAGCAAGTGCATGTAACCAGCGCATGAAAACGGTTGGGTGGTTAGTACACAACCGTACTGGTGGTGTGAGCCCCTCACTTACCCATATAAAACCAACATGTTTATTTAGTTTGAGTGCAACTTATTCATTTGATTATCTTTCTAATCTTGTCTTAGGATCAGTTTTAGGACATAAATGCCTTGCATATTTGGTGCATCAACGACATAATCGTGCCATAAATCCCTTCGTATACCATGATCGAGACAGTGCCTCACCACTTAGTAACTTGTCCAAACTTTGTGTCGCAACAATGTGGTCATGCCATAACTCTGTTCGTACCTAACATCGAGGATGTGTCTCGCAATTCAACAAGACTTAACCAAACTTGCCTTCGATCTTTCCTGATTTAACTCAAATGACTCAATCTTAACTTATGTAACCCTGTGTCAATGACTTAATACTCGACGCTACATCTCGTGCCGAAGCACATGTCTTCGCTATATCCAAATCTTACGCTTCACAAAACTTGTGGTGCAGACCGTACACACATTTCTTGAATCATTCGTGTCGTAGTTATACTCTTTGTGACTCAACCGATACCGTGTATGTGGATTGTTGCTCAGCACACCCCTTATCTATATGAAAGGTCACTAGCATTTACTAGCCATCTTGGACATAGCTAGAAAGATGGTGGGTCGATCAATGCAGGTAGCTAGCCCCAAAGAAAGTCCATCGAATTTCTGGTTGCCTACCCAACATCAACTATACCGTATTTCCTCCATGGTCGGGTCGGTCCTGTGGCCCCAGGTTGTCGTTCGAAGAAAATATCGCCCTTGTGCACAAGTTGTCCATGACCACGCACCTATGAGACTTCATCTAGACTCATATAAATGCATGGCCTAATTTGTGGTACGACTCAAACCCTTTGCGTATCGTACTCATAAACCATACTTTCTATACTTCTTTTTGGAGACTCCCAAATGAGAGACCGCCTCGACGACAAACCATCGCTTGAACTTTCCATTCATCGAAACCTAGAAAATGGCTACTGTATAGCTTTTTTACTTAACTTGAACAAAACTTGTTCCATACGTGCCATAGACCGTGGCATACTTCTCATTAAACTAGCCGTGGTTCATGCCTTACACCAATTGTGTTCTGTGCGACACTACCGCCCAAGTCATACTCTATATGACGAGCTTCGAGACCGTAGGAACGTGCTAACGAAGCCGTTGGGGTCGTTCACGTACTCAACTTGAACAACTGTATTCTTTGAGTGCCTTAACTCGTGCCAAAAATTGTGTGATACAACTTAACCCGTGGGATGAGCAAAGGCTATACCAAGCCTTGCACCGTGAAAACGTGTATTAAGACTTGGGGACAATTATGCTACTCCAAGCATTGGACGGTGGGACAATGTATGCTTTACCATATTTATGTTGTACGATGCCTATGACTATGCTAAGTCCATATCCTTGTGGCAACATAGATCAACTTTTTCTTCATTTAAGCTACGGGATGAAGGACCAAGTATCAATTTGAAAGCACATTGTGCAATATTTCTAAGCCAACTGTGAGACCCTTCCATATTCTAAATCAATCCAACTAAACTGAAATTATTCTCTTCTGCTATGTGGGTTTATCTCTTTTATTAGCATACCTACTCAGTATAATTGAAAACATCCAGTTTATTAGTGTGAAGGTTAAACAGAGGCAAGTTCACCGAAGCTACCCACCTGAGCGAGGAGTTATCTTGACCGAGTGGGACTACGAGCAAGTTGTTTCATGGCTAAGTCCAAACATCGTTGGTGTTTTGATTCCTCCGGTTGAACTGAGTGGGACGGAGCATTACATAATACACCACTCAGGAAAAAAAAATTTGTCCTCGAAACTTACTGAGTACACACTTATCGACTTATTACTTGATTCAACATTCAATATTTCTCGCACATGTTCCTCCTATGCGTTTCTTCAATCCGAGCCATGCTCGCGCCTTAGTTATTTTTCACATCAAACAACTATATCTCAAACTTGGGATAACTTATACTCATCGTGCGCACGGATAGCTTAGGCATGGATTTCTAGGGCAAACCATCCGAGTGGTATCCTCAACAAATTTTTGAATCAAAATTTTATCAAGTTATTCGTTCGTTGTTTCCTAGCCGAAATCCAGTGTTACCCCTCTTTAATCAATCTTCGAAACCTGACTTGCAACGATGCCTCAATCAATGTTCACACGTATCCATATTAAAGTATTCCGCCTACCGATTTCACTATCTTCCAAATTTATTAAATTTGATTCGCTACAATCAATTTCAAGTCCAACGATCGCACTTCCATCAATATTTTCTTTGAAATCCACGCTTTCAAAATCTTCGATACCGTTCTGTTCCTTTAGTCTTTACCTGAATTCAACGTATCACTTAGTTGGATCGTGCACATATTTAAGACGTCCTCGAAATACATGCATTTAAACCAAGTCTCGTGATAGAGAATCCGCCATTACCACTTGAGTCAGATCATATACATATTAAGGCATCCCCGAAATATATGCATTTCAGCCAAATCTTGTGAGTGGTGTCTCCACATACTTGAATCATTCTATCCACCAATACCAATATTAAATCCTATCAATCCTCAAGATTTTTAAAGAATACTTTTGCAACTCTCACTAGGGTCGATCGCACAATTTCTCTCTCTTCGCACAGGGACGTATGCCTAACCACTAGGCTATCTTCACTAGGCTAAATTCAAAGTCAGTATTGGGATCACCATTCCCAAACAATAATATCAAAACACTCACCCCCTTCTAAGGTCAAACCATAGTCGGCAGTACAGGGTCTCCCTACACAAGCTCGCATCACTCTGTTTTCTAAACTTTGAGCATAGATTTCTCCTATTCGCCTTCGCAGCGTTCAGTCCAGGGGTCTGAGTCATTCAGCAAAGCCAATCCTAAGCTAATTACATTCACGATCATCCTCGATTACACATTAGTTCAACGATGCAACTCACAACTCCCAACTCGCAATCCTCAATTCGTTCAATAGACCTATCAATCCAAACTTGTATACCTCGAGTACAGAATCACAAGTCATAATCCATCGATCATAAGTGCAGTATCGATTCTAAATTTGAGTTGTAAATTTTTAATCATACATTCGTCCATTTTGACTTTTCTCAAATCATAATCCTACTAATCATCAATCTCGTGCATCTATCTCATCGCATAATCGCAAGCGCCTACTATGATTTCCCGAGTTATATAATTTTCATATCAATGATTATCAACTCTGTCAATATTTTCATTTCGTATAGTCTGACTATCAGTATTTTACGTATACTTCAAGTTCATCTAATCAAGTAATCCAAACATTCACTACTATCAAAATCCTAAGTATAGCATCCATCTGAACAATAACATTTTACACGATCATCATTCCTCTAATCAGAGTACCCGAGTTATCGTATGCCAATCTTTGATATGCCTCAATATCAGCAATGATATATATAACCTGACGATCTTTCTTTGCAACGAACTTTGAGTCGTGCAACTGATGCTATTATCCGATATGGATATACCACAATCTTCTTAACATTCATGATCAAATTCGACCATTATCCCTCGAACTAGTTACATGATCAATTTGTTCAAACCCCACATATGTTCATCTGTCTATCTTAAGTCATCAAGCAAAATATTTCCTCAAATCGTATCGTTCTATGCTAATTCAAGTCATCGAGCAACATATATCCCAAATCCTTAGAGTCATTGTCAGATATTCGAATCATTTCCATGCACGCTAACTTCCAATCATGCTAACTATTCGTATACGCTTCATATCAATTCCTCGACTGAGTCATCTGTTCGTGACACCTTAACTTTTCCTTGATTCAGTCTATCTATTCTTATCGCTTTGCATTTCATACTTAGCGCATTCCTAATCCGATGTGTATCATTTTCTCATTCGTTTGAATCAAACTCATACTAGCTATCAAGTCACGACTAACTTTAAAATACTATTTCTAAGGCTTTGCGTTTAGCATAGTGCTTGCTAATAGACTCATTGGTACCCCGCATCCTCAATTAATCGATATCCTCGAGGCTATCCCATACACCACTCAAGGATAAAGTTACTCGATAAATCCTCGAAATAAATTTCAAATCACAACTGATAACTTCGAATCTCCATTTGGATCATTCCTCAAATTTCAAGCACGTTTATTTATATCGTATTGACGATAACATCGTCCGATGGCACCCCTACCGATAGTCATCCTGTATTCTATGAAACAAGTCAAACTCATTTCCATTTCGAAACGATTCGAATTCCGCACGTAACTTGTTATTATCGATGCAATTCTTGGTATATATGTTCATCCTGACTTAGCCAATTGTGTCTTACATGAAACCATTTTTGTTCAACCAAATTTTTTTCGTGTGATTTTATAAAATATATAGACTTATTGTATGGAACATCCTGCAGAATATTGAGAGAGAGCGCATCAACGATATCAATTTACAAAAATAATATTATCATGAAGAGAATATCAGAGTTAAAGAATTCAATCAAAGTCCAAGGACGTAAAGCCGTACCCTGATAACATTGTGTCACTCCCTAGCTCCGAAGAATCGTTCATCCTCGCTAAGGTGTGATGCCGCATGAGTCTAGGTTGCACTCGCACAAGGCGGGTTCCATAACGACCGATTATAGCAGCTTGCGATGGGGTCGTCGCATATAAGTCCTAAGTAGAAAAGTTAAATAACACCAAGACATGTATAAAATGATACCCTTTATTGATATTGAAACAAGATTACAAGGGCACGAAGCCAAGATTACAAGTCTCTTAAGCTCACTTTCTCTTATATTACAATCGCTCAGCTCTCTCTCAGAATACAAGTCACTCTGCTCTCTCTTAGAATACAAGTCACTCTGTTCCCTCTCATCTTTTAATACAATATAACGAGCCAACGGATGCTTAAGAAGGCAATGTCCATACATATGTCCCGTATATGTGAAGTCTTCAATGCGGTCGCACGCCTTAAAGCACCAAGGAACTCCATGCCTCAGTACGCCAAAGCGAGCTCTGCCTCGACGAGCAAGTACTTGTAACCTGTACATAAAAACTTTTGGGTGGTCAGTACAAAACCGTACTGGTGGTGTGTGCCCCTTGCTCACCCATACAAAACCAACACGTTTATTTAGTTTGAATACAACTTATTCTTTTGATTATCTTTCTAATCTTGCCTTAGGATCAGTTTTAGGATATAGAGGTCTGGCCTATTTGGCGTATTAACGACATAATCGTGCCATAAAAACCTTCGTATAACATAATTGAGGTAGTGCCTCACCACTTAGTAACTTGCTCAAACTCCGTGTCACAACAACGTGGTCGTGCCATAACTCTGTTCATACCAAACATCGAGGCCGTGCCTCACAACTCAACAAGACTTAACCAAACCTGCCTTTGACCTTTCCTGATTTAATTAAAATGACTCAATCTCAACTTATGTAACTATGTGTCAACGACTTAATACTCGATGCCACATTTCGTACCGAAGCACGTGTCTTCGCTATAGCCAAATCTTAGGCTTCATAAAACTTGGGGTGCATATCGTATATGCATTTCTTGAATCATTCGTGACATAGTTATACTTTTTATGGGTCAACCGACACCATGCATGCGGATTACTGCTCAGTACGTCCCTTATCTATATGAAAGGTTAATGGCATTAACTAACCATCGTAAACATAGCTAGGAAGACGGTGGGTCGATCAATGCAGGTAGCTAGCCCCAATGAAAGCTCATTGAATTCCCGGTTGCCTACCCAGCATCAGCTATACCGTATTTCCTCCATGGCCGGATCGGTCATGTGGCCCCTGGTTATCGTCTGAAGAAACATCGCCCTTGTGTATAAGTTGTCCATGTCCACGCACCTATAAGACTTCATCTAGACTCACGTAAATGTATGGCCTAATTTGTGGTATGACTCAAACACTTTGCATATCGTGCTCATAAACCATACTTTCTATACTTCTTTTTGGGGACTCCCAAATGAGAGACTGCCTCGACGATAAATCATCGCTTGAATTTTCCATTCATCGAAATCCAGGAAACAACTACTACATAGCTTTTCTATTTAACTTGAACAAAACATGTTTCATACGTGCCATAGACCGTAGCATACTTCTTATTGAACCAGTCGTGGTTCGTACCTTACACCAATTGGGTTCTGTGCGACACTACCGTCCAAGTCATACTCTATATGACGAGCTTTGAGACCGTAGAAACGTGCTAACGAAGCCGTTGGGGTCGTTCACGTACTCAACTTGAACAACCGTGTTCTTTGAGTGCCTTAACTCGTGCCAAAAACTGTACGATACAACTTAACCCGTGGGACAAGCAAAGGCTATGCCAAGCCATGCATCGTGGAAATGTATATTGAGACTTGTGGGACAATTATGCTATACCAAGCATTGGACGGTGGGACAGTACATGCT
This sequence comes from Iris pallida, assembly GCA_029216955.1. Taxonomy (NCBI): domain Eukaryota; kingdom Viridiplantae; phylum Streptophyta; class Magnoliopsida; order Asparagales; family Iridaceae; genus Iris; species Iris pallida. Next base: position 5,806,577 of record JANAVB010041420.1, read on the forward strand.
TTACCAAGCATTTATGTCGTATGACGTCTATGACTATGCTAAGTCCATAGCCTTGTGTTCGACGTAACAAAAGGTTGAACGAACTTTTTGCTTTATTAAACGTATAAGGTATCTGTATACAAAGAAGGAAGTCCTAAATAGGATATTCTAACTACAGAGAGAAGCAATTTCTGGAAAAGTGTGACGATGGAGATCGAGTACTACAGTGGCTCCTTTACTCCATTGACAATCTGACGATGAATTAACCTTACTATGGCTGTCAGACGCCTTTGATGGGACTCTGGGGTCACCGATCAAGAGGCTATCTGGATGAGAAGATCCCTTGAAGATGGTTGGTTGGTTGGTTCTTTGGTAGATAGGTGGATGAGGGTGGTTGACTCTTCGTGGATAAAGATTGTTGCTCCTTTGAAGATTGTCGATTGTCAATGTTCCCTCTCCCTTTTCATTTTGTCTCTTTGTGGAAGAAGAACTCCTTCTATTTATAGAGAACCAAGCACATATGTAATGTACATTAGGATTCCTGAGATATAAAAGAATCTGCCGTCATTGCACGGTGCGGACTTCTGTGGCGCTGACACGTAGCGGACATCGAGATTTCCCTCAAACGAGATCTCTGGTGGTTATAAACATAACCGAAGGAGGTGACACGTGACGCGTTCCGATTTGCTTGCTCGGATATAGCCGATTAAATCTTAGGAATTTATCCTAGATTTGGAGTCTAGTTGATCCTCATCGAAGATTTAAATCAATCTGATATGATATCAATCATGATTTAATCCCAATCTTCTCTGAAAGAGGCGGTCTAAACAAACCAATTGGAGTGGACCCATGCTTCCTGCGCCTCTGGTAAGGACTAAGTATTGTTGTGCTTCTGGAGCGATGAGTAGACCGTGCTTCTGGGGACGACGGAACCTCTGTGCTTTCAGATGACGAGTGGATTTGGCTTCGAATGATGATGAGACTTTTGTGCGTATAGAGCAACTTATGAAGTTGTGTTTCGGGCTACCGGAGTCACTATATTGTAGACGGCAAGTAGGCTTGTGCTTCAGGTTGGCAAGGTTACTGTGCTTTTAGAGTGACAGGTTGACTTACATTGGTTGCGATGGGAGTTCCCAAGTCTCTTGTAGAGAAGTGACTTAAGCTTCTGATCCGGAGCAGACGACTGCGCCATGGGAATGGAGATGGTGTGAGCATATCACCATCATGTGTCTCATGCGGACGTAGGTAAGTAGCTGCACCTCTGAACAGTGAAGGCATTGGCTATGAAGGGAAGGGTATGACACCCTTGCATGTCTGAGATTGGCGCAGGCAGATAGCTGCGCCTCTGGAGTGAAGACACTAGCTTCTAAAATAAAAGAAGGGGAGGGGGACCTACCACCATCTTGTTTCGGAGGTTGGCGCAGGAAGGTGGCTGCGCCTCTGGCTTGAAGGCTTCTGACTTCTTCAAAGTGTAATAAATATTCGCTCATTTAAGGAGCTTCCCTCTTAATTGCCACCATAATATGGGAAATTCTAAGGGTCTAAGATCAACATTCAAAGTGCTGAGTCTTTAGGTTTGTCCCATTAATGCAGGAATTCTGACCATCGGCCATGTGGCGTGCGCTCTAGGCCACTCTCGATCCTATTAAAGGGGAAGTTCTTCTCTGAAGAATCGTTGTCTTCTTCTCGGCATCCTTTACCACCATGCGAGATCTAAACTTAACTTCGAACGGCGATCGGCTTTGTGTAAGTTGGCTGCTGGTTGAGGCTTCTCTCATTTGTAGGAGCCATATTCTTGTGGAGGAACTCTGTGTAGAAGGAGCCATCGCTGCCCTTGAAAAGTATACAAATGTCCTTCCTAGGGAGTTTGACTCTGAGCGACGTCTGAGGGATGTGGGAGATCCAAGCCATAGGTTCGAAATCGGTTTCTTACCCGATGAATAGCCGACCGTGCTCTGCCTTGATCTTTGGGAGCAATGAGGCTTCGCCGTGCTGTGGTTCTGGGTCTTCCACTGTTTTAGTATATATTGAAGCTCTAGCTTCTCTTGGTGACAAAAGGGTTGGCTCTGACGACGTTGTGAGCCGGTAGGGAAGAGACTTTGATGTAGACTGTATATCTCTCTTCTGCGTATGACGATCATACTGTGAAGGCTGTCCATCGAAGATGATCCTTCCCTTATGTTCATAGAAATTTCTATTCTCACTTGTGTAACAAAAGACCTTGTAATTGATCCTTGTAAAAGAGATTCAAGAAACTTCTTTCTTATGTACTTGCGATAAGCCTGTGTAATAGACCCTTGTAGCTACGATCAATAAGAAGAGTGCTTTTTCTGAACTTTTTCCTGAGAATGTCTTCGTCCTTGGTTGGTCTACGCATCTCACTGTCTGCACCTCTGTGATGTTAGGTCGATAGTGGGGACACTAACATGTGCCATATGTGTAACGACCATAGTTCGTATTACGTATATTGGTATGCGTGTACGTATTTTAATTCATTGCATGTCTCATTGCATGGTTTATCTTGGCATTTCATTTTGGTTCGGTTCGGTTTGCTTGGTTCGGCTTGGCTTGGTTTTTTATGAGGACAAACCCCATCTACCACCCCTCTCTTCCTTTATTAGCCGCCCACACACTCTCTTTCCTCATTCACTTCTTTATTAACTCTTCTTCTTCCTCACCATTACTCTCCACCTACCAGAGAGAGAGGCTTAGGCAAGTGTAGCTTGCTTCATGGAGGAACTCAATTTTTATTGTTCCATTGTCTTCTCCACGAGATCTTATGATACTTTAGTACTTAGCATTTTTAATTTCCATGGTTCATTTCATGTAGATCTAAGCTTGTAGTATTTTTGGATTTCTCGAGTTTTGATCTATCTAACCTTGTTATTTTCAAGTTTTGATGGTTCCATGTTATAGAAAATTTCTTTCTGCCCCATTTTGACCTATGGAAGTCTGGATTCTGACCTTGAATGGAGGTTTTTTGGAGCTTGGAAGCCATTGATTCCATGGTTCTTCTAGGAAAAGTGGAGACGAAGAACAGTTCTCTGGCCGCATGGCAGTCTTAGCCGTATGGCTTTTCATGCGGCAAGTCTTCCTGGCCGCATGGCAGTCTTAGCCGCATGGCTTTTCTTGCGACAAGTCTTCCTGGCTGCGTGGCCCGAGCCGCAGAAGTCCTCCTGGCCGCATGGCCTTCAGCTGCATGGCTTGGATTGGCCTCGGCCGCATAGCTATCCTCGACTCATAGCCGCATGAACTCATTTATTCCCTGCCGCATATGCATGTAATTCTCTCCAAGTTGCATAGCTTGACTTAGCCGCATTAGTCTGCCTTTCCGAGCCGCATGCGTCTGATACCCCGCTGCCGCATATGACCCGTTCCCCCTCAGCCGCATGAAACCCTTTCTCCGAGCTGTATGGGCCCCTGTTCCTCTTTGCCGCATAAGGCCCTGCTCATTAGCCGTATGAGCTTGGGTCCCTTCAGCCGCATGAGCCGCATCCTCTTAACCGCATGAGACCCCAACTCCTCTCAGCCGCATAAGGTTATGCTTCCCCGAGCCGCATGAGCCCCTTTCCTCCCTACTGCCGCATATGACCCGTTCCCCCATTGTTGCATAAGACTCTTATTCACCTTACCGCATGAGCCTGTGTACCCCGAGCCGCATGAGACCCTCTCCCTTGCTGCATGGCCTTTTCCCGTAGCCTTGTACCCTTTGTATTATATTGGAATGTCACAATTATGCTCATATCTTTTGACCCTCTGTATAACTTGGGTCCCTTGATAGAATGCTTGAATTATGTAAATTTTGTACATGTTCCCTGAACACGATAGTGACCCGTAGTGGTGCACTCTTGACAAGTAACATGACATGATAGTGGCCCGCAGTGGCACACTCTTGACAAATAAAACTGACATGATATACCTCGATATGCTGTTACGACAGTTAGCCTGATGTGACAAGATTAATTGGCCTGGACACCGTGGGCGATTGTGTTTGTACAAATGAACCAGTATTATCTTACATCATGTTTAGGACGGGGACCCCCTGAGTACCACGGTCTGGGGTACCTACTGAAATTAACTAAGGCTAATAACTAGAATAACTCAGTAGTCATGAAGAGATTTTCCAGCTATAGGCAATCTCGTTATCTGGGCGCGCTTGTGGATTTGTAACCTGCCGACGAGTAGGGTACATATCCAGCACACTGTCATGTATTGCACCCTTCTTGAACAAATATTCGACCTGGATAACCTGGATGGTCTGCAGGGATTGTGGCTGTTGGAGTAATCTCATTGCATCTTGCTAGTAACTAGGCCTGTGATAACCCTAGTTAGTTAAAGTATCAAGCCGTACTCATTGTTTGGCTGTGATTGATTGAATGGAGTTTAGCTCAGTCTAGTCTTGTCCTGATCCTATACAAGATTGTAACCTGACCTGACTACTTGTGCTTTATTTTATCGATAAATGGTGAGAAACCAAGTTTCGTTCAGATGAAGGGTTACAACCCCGATCCTTGTTTGGTTTAAGGGTTATAACTTGGTTCTTTGAATAGTTCCATGGTTATCTTACCATATATCATCATGATTTCCATATCTTCAGTTTTATTATACTTTTATGTTTTGTGCTAATTGCTGGTTTTAGTTCCTAAGTGAAGCCTCCTTTGTGGCACTTGCTCTTTTTGAGATCTGACCCAGCTGGTTTTGTATGGCTAGATACCGGAGCAGCTCCCGAGGATCTTCCTATCTTCCAGCCAGATGGTGACCACCAGGCGTAACCAAGGCAACGAGTGGATTTCTTTTTTGTTTTCCCACTTTATTATAAAAATATTCTTTGAGGCGTTTAGCTGACGAGCACGTATTTAGCTCGATAGCACTTTACTTACTGTCTGCCTACGGGCTGTAACATGATTGACAAATCCTAGGATTGATCATGTATGACTAAAACTCTTGCTAGTCTTGACATTTTGTATGATTAGCTTCATGATCATCCAAATATGTATTGTATGGGATGCCTTACTAGTGTATATTTGGTGCTCTGACATCTTGTAACTGTTACTACTTGCTTGAGATTGAGACAATAGGCTTGTTCATGACCATAAGAGACTGATGGCTTGTAGTTAAACCCTCATATATCTAGACAGCCATGACCGTATAGCGAGGTGGGTTGCACTTCAATATACGTAGCTGGCTATGTATGCCCCCGCTCTCCAGTATTCTGGTTCTGGGGCGTTACATGGTTTAAGTGGTGGCCCATGCAGGTCTTGCAAATCAAGATATGTGAGGGTTTACTGAATAGATGTCTCAATCAGTACTCGCCCTTGATCTCTGCTCGTATCCTCTAAGTCCCTGGATTCTTGACCTGATTACATGCTTGTATCTTTGATCTGTCCTGGTCCTTCTTTATTGTTCCCTATGTCGTCTTCTTCAGCGGCATTATTCCTGGTCCTACCGATCGGCAAGACGGAGTAACTCCCGGGGACCAGCAGCAACCTGGAGATCAAGTCCAGCATTCAGGAGTAGCCTCCAGAGTCATGCCTACTGGGGGTCAAGAGCCACCAGTTCAGCCCGTCCAGCCTGCAGAACCTGATGATGGCACCTTGGTAGGTCTCATCAGGACATTGCTAGCTTCTCAGGACCGTAGGAGATACCTTGTACCAGGCAGTGACAGATGCTCTGACCAAAGGAGGTCATCAAGGTAACAGTACGGCCAACAGTTTCAAGCGCCTGAACCCTCCCTTCTTCGATGGTAGCAAAGACGCCATTGCCGCAGATGCTTGGCTGCAGGATACAGAGGTGATTCTAGAAGCAGCCAGGACTCCAGAAGACGAGAAGGTGGCCGTAGTGCGCCTGCAGTTATTGGATCTTTCCCGCAGCTGGTGGACGGCACAGGCCGTTGAATTAGTGGTACCTGTTGTATGGGCAGTATTCAGAGAAAGATTCCAGACCAAGTACTTCGATGCTGTAGCTCGGTACGATCTACAGACGAGGTTTACCAATCTAAGACAGATGGACAGGATGGTCGATGTATATACGGTCGAGTTTTCGAGACTTAGTCGGTTTGCTCCCACCTTGTAGCGACCGAGTTCGACAGAGCCCAGCGGTTCCAGCAGGGGCTCCATCTGGAGATTTTATTGGCAGTGGAGCAGTTTGAGCATCAGACTTTTGATGCGGTATTGAGAGCAGCCAAGAGGCACGAGTATACCTCCCAGATGATCGTGGACAGGACCGGAGGTCGGAAGCGATCTCATGGCCACATGAATCAGTCTTCAGTACTAGCCCCGACTGTAGCTCCCCTTTCCCAAAATTTTTAAATTTTTTTTTATTATTTGATTTAAATGGAGATATTTAGAATTTATTGTTTTAAGTTGAATAACTTAATTATCTATATTTAGTATATTGTTTTGAAATATTTTAATCATTCTCAATTATTTCCCATAGTTCCTAGCAAGTGTATTTTGTACACTCGCTTAAGATTGCTTTTATGCCTTCATATAATTTTGTGAATATTTTCCTATTAGCTAACCTCCTTAGTATCTTGGACTCAACTACTTAATTTAAACCTTGGATCCTTTTTGAACCACACCCACAGGAAATGGACCAAGCCTACATAACCATGTTTTATCATTATTCCAGATCCATATCCAGTCCAAAGCCACCTTAGTTAGCTATTGGCCCAAGCCCCAATGACCATTACTCGGCCATTATATGGCCAACCAAAGGGTCGACATCAAGACTTGGTGCAAGATTCACGATACTTTGGCAATTGAGCATAATTTTATAAATCTACTTTCCTTGTCATCATAATTTCAACAGACTCGTGTCGAGGAAGAACTGATGGCAACATGATTTCAATAGCCTAGTAAAGCTAAGTTTGGTTATTAAGCATATAAGACTGACCTGAACATAGGAGCAGCCCATAGGAGCAGCCCAAACCCGAGAGTACGCTGCATATATATATACATGCCTATCGAGAGAAGAAATGAAAAACCCTAGCCGCATAATTCTTCATCTCCTTCCTCCCTCCACAGTGCTGCTCCTCCATCATAATCCCACTACCATCAGCACGGCAGTATCTCGACGCCCCCGAGCTTCTCGACAACCCGTCGGTGCAACCCCTTCCCTACGCAACCTCTCCAATTCGTCACCAACCCAATGACTTCCAGGACCGCCACCACAACATCCGCCTGCCCAGATGCCATATCCACATGTACATGCGGTATGGGCGCCTCCGACAGGGCGAGAGGGCGCTGAAGCTCCTGCCCTTCCTCAATGTCGTCTCTTCCAACACCATCATCACTGGCAGGGTCCAGAACGGGGACTCCGAGGGCGCGCTGGCCCACTTCGCCCTCAGGAAGGCCGCGGGCTTGCCCGCGGACGAGATCACCTTCGTCAGCGTTGTCATCTCCTGCTCCGACCTGGCCGCCCTTTCCCACGGCCAACAGGCCCACACTCGGGTCATCAAGGTCGGCGCCCACTCCGTGGTGCCCGTGAGGAGCTCCCTAGTGAGCCGCATTCATTCGCGGCTGTCTCCATGCCAAGCCAAAGCGCCACCTCCCTCATCGCTTGACCTTCCGACCCCGCGGCCGAGTATCTCGACGACCCACAGCAACGTCGCCCAGCCGGACATGGCCGGTGCTGCTCTGCCGAGCAAGCATGCCTGTGGCAAGTCTCCGCTTTCGTTCGTTCTTGCCGAGCTATTTCCTGTGAAGCCGAGCACTGCTGCTGTAATATAGTAGCAAACACATAGGATGTGAGCAACAGAGAAGAAGATGGTAACTCACGTGCAAACTATATAAAGCTTGGTAAGTTTTACACTTTAACCCCCTTTAAAACCCAAGCTTCCATCTTTTTGAACATACACGTGTTAGGTGGTAAAAGAAAGATGGAGTTAAATAAAGTAGTTGCAGGTGCATACCATGTGGGTACATGCACGTACAGTAGCTCAAAGGACCCATGAATATATATTGGTAATTCTTCTTTCCATCCTTGTATGTCCTTTAGTTGGTAGTGGCCTATCAAGATTAATACAATATTTCAACTTATAAACATAAGATATAAATACATTAGTTTAGGTATATATTGTTATTATTGGACAGGGTTTGTGTTATAATAGAACAATATACATGATTAGGTTTATAGGTAAGTACATAAAAGAAAATTGATTTCCAAAATAAAGAAAAACCCGCAACAAAAACAGTTTAAATTAGAATTTGTCCCGATACGATGTGCGTCCTGCCAATCCGGGCGACGTGGTCGTGAACCGAAGGCATCGAAAGCTGCGTAACGGTTTCGTGGTCGTGTGGGCTTTGACGGAATTCAAATTGGTCGCGTGTGCGCGACGAATTTGATGCGTATCCGTCAAAATTCACCGTATCGTGCACGTTGTAAATTTCTCAATTACTTTGTGCACGCTCGTCAGATCGAGACGAAACTTGCGCCAACAGAACCGTATCATTTTTCTGGTCCTGTATGCCAAGTTTGGTCCAATTCTGAGACTGTTGAATCCGACGTTGTTTTGCGGGCCCCACGGTCCCACTCAACGGACGATTTTGTGCACGGCCCGCCGAAATCCAACTTTGGACATACGGTTGGATTTGTATCAAAAAACTGGATCCGTAGACATGTAGTTTGACGACTTTAGATACTGTTGAATCTGGCACGCTTTTCGGTGCAAAGCGGGTCCAACGACGGACATCGTTTTTGTCCGAAATTACCGTTTTGCCCCTGTGTCCAGAATTGGACTTAAGGACAGGTAATCCTAGCTAATTTGACTATTCTGAGACCATTGGTATTGTCTATTTCAGCTTTCGGGGACTGTTGTGCGGGTTTTGATTATTGTGGCATATTGAGTGATTTGGATCATCGGTTTCACCAGCACAGGACCACAGGCGAGTACAGTTTATTGTCGGCATTTCGATATTGATTTTTACTATATTTTATTGATTGGTCATTAGTTATGTGATTATTTTCTATTAAAATTGTTGAGTCGGGAATGGGAAGTACCAACGATGTGTGATCTGACCTTAGACAGTGTAGACAGTGTAGACAGTGATTCATTATTTCTTGTAGACAGTGTAGACAGTGATTTATTTATTGCAAAGTAGACAGTGTAGACCATGATTATTACTGCATTTAAATTGTGTAGATTGTGATTATTATTTTGTAGACAGTGTTTCTTTATTGCAATATTTTCTGTAGACAGTGTAGCTTTATACAATGTAGACAGTGTAACTTACACAGTGTAGACAGTGTAACTTAGACAGTGTAGACGGTGTAACTTAGACAGTATAGACAGTGTAACTTTAGACAGTGTAGACAGTGTCGCATAATTGTTCCGAGACCGATCACATATCAAAGGTACTTCTAGCAGTTGGGGGAAAGTCTGTTGTGTCTATTTATTTACTATTGGTTTTCTGTATTTCTTGTTTATTTTCAAAACTCATAATTGATGTCTAACCTTTGTTTATAGTCATGTTCTTTATTTGAAATTGCATTCAGTGGATTGTGCTCGTTCCATTCCTGACTGGAAACCAACATTTTCAGGTTAGCCGTGGATTCACTTAGCTTGGGGAGTGACGGGTGTACTTGCAGATGAAAGCCTAGTGACCAGCTAGATAGATGAATTGTAGTCATTCCATATTTGTACAAGTTTATATTTTTCTACAAATGTAAAACTTGTGATCTTTATAAATTAAATTAATGTTGTGAGTGAGCATTATTTGTGATTTTGATCTTCATGGCCGTGACAGCGTTCTACCGTCGACACTGCGGCGTAGGCTGGCTTGGACACGTCTCGTATCCATTTAAAAAAAAATGGGTGCGGGTCGTGACAAGTTTTTGTGGTAGCCCATGCAGGTCTGTTTTCGCAAACCATGCGAACTCGTGATAGTACTTAAGTTAGTCGTACTATTGCAAGCCTGCGACAAGGAAATGCTCATTCACGAACAAGGATTAATTTAATTTAAGAGAATGACTAGGACTAGGAGTCCCTTACACGAATTGACCGATGGGTAGTCTAGGCCATGCAATTTAGAAGAGGAGTTATTAGTTTTGATAGTTTGTCAGATCCCCGTAGGTATACTATTATCTCTTGATATGACGATATGATTCCATGTGGATAGACTATTCACTTTGTGAGGCAGGGCTTCATAGAATTAATGATCTAACCTAGATGAATTGTTAATTCTTTCTCTTTGCCTCTTAGTTATCATCCTCATATCTTGGTCAAATTGTTTATTTATTTCCTATTTTTGCCCTAAGAGTTATTATTTTTTTTATGTTATCTATAGATAAACCCCAAGTTAGTTTCGATTCAAAGTTTTCCTCAAAAGTTTGAATACACATGGAATAGATATTAGAATGTTGTAATTCTTTTATCTTCAGTTATTTTTTCCAGGATTAAATCTTTTATTTTAAGGATTGTGACTGGTAGGACAAATACTTACACTTTATTTCATAGTCAACTGTTTGAATCTCTAGGAGCTCATGAATTCTACAGATATAGTTAAAGGAATGTTAGTTAACTCATGATGGCAGGACAGCAGCGCACTGTCGCCATTATTTGAATTATAGAGACCATAGATTCACTGCAGCCAGCAGCGCACTGGCAAGACACGACCCCTAGAGTTGAAATTGTTTAAGAAAATATAGGATATAGAATATTGCTAAAATATGGTTAGTGGTCATATCCTGATCGTAGTTACCCTTGAGCCAATATTGGATAGAATTAAGAAGTGTTCGATTTTGTATTATGTCTGAGTTACGAAACCAAGGGTTTACCACAGCCAGAGTATACGGGTGAGGCGTAATCCTCGGTAAAATGACTTCAAACATGATTACAAGTTTAGGATACTGTGGAGGATAGGATAATGCCATGTATGCCCCATAAGATCCAAAGCCAATACTAGTGGAAGTTCTGTGAGTTGGGTAGCACGTCTCCCGATCTAGCATTCCGTGGTCATGGTAATCTATTGACGAGGAAATTGATTGACACTAATAGGTTACCGAGAATACAGAAGCTAGAAGTCCTAACCTATTAGTCGACCAAGTCCTTGTGGATAAGAAGACAGTAGGAAGACTGTATAAGCAAGAACACCGGGTAAGGGTTGTTTCTCACAAAACTCGAACTACTTGTGCTTTCTTTCAAAAATCACGCGTACTTGTATCTTGACTATCTTGACCAATACTGCTATTACAGCTTAGTTTTGCAAGCTCACTCTATTCTCGAGCTTGATTTAAGGCATATGTTAGTGGGGACGCCTGCTAACTTATTGTCTAATCAGAATCAGTGTATTATGGTCTGATCAACCATGATGTATTTGGTTGCAAAGTAGACAGTGATTTATTTATTGCAAAGTAGACAGTGTAGACCATGATTATTACTGCATTTAAATTGTGTAGATTGTGATTATTATTTTGTAGACAGTGTTTCTTTATTGCAATATTTTTTGTAGACAGTGTAGCTTTATACAATGTAGACAGTGTAACTTAGACAGTGTAGACAGTGTAACTTAGACAGTGTAGACGGTGTAACTTAGACAGTGTAGACAGTGTAACTTTAGACAGTATAGACAGTGTCGCATAATTGTTCCGAGACCGATCACATATCAAAGGTACTTCTAGCAGTTGGGGGAAAGTCTGTTGTGTCTATTTATTTACTATTGGTTTTCTGTATTTCTTGTTTATTTTCAAAACTCATAATTGATGTCTAACCTTTGTTTATAGTCATCTTCTTTATTTGAAATTGCATTCAGTGGATTGTGCTCGTTCCATTCCTGACTGGAAACCAACATTTTCAAGTTAGCCGTGGATTCACTTAGCTTGGGGAGTGACGGGTGTACTTGCAGATGAAAGCCTAGTGACCAGCTAGATAGATGAATTGTAGTCATTCCATATTTGTACAAGTTTATATTTTTCTACAAATGTAAAACTTGTGATCTTTATAAATTAAATTAATGTTGTGAGTGAGCATTATTTGTGATTTTGATCTTCATGGCCGTGACAGCGTTCTACCGCCGACACTGCGGCGTAGGCTGGCTTGGACACGTCTCGTATCCGTTTAAAAAAAATGGGTGCGGGTCGTGACACCGACAGCTAGGGCTTTGACAATTGGAACCCCGAGGCGGGCGGCCTCAGTGACGTCGGTTCAACATTCAACCCCGACAAACCCTCAGCAGCAGAAGCAGAAGCACTCTTCCGCGGTGGGATGTTCGCATTGCAGGAAGCCAGGACATGTGGTGGCAGAATGTCGCAGGGTGCAGGGATTGTGCCTGGCCTGTGGAGCAGCAGATCACAAGATAGGATCCTGCCCGAATAGGGGTAGCTCATCATCGTCCAACCTTACTAGTCCTTCGGTGAGAGGACCAGCACCAGTCAAGCAGCAGCAGTATCTGTAATGCCCCACTTCGTACGGTGCATTACGCTGAGACATTGACTCAGCGAGTCGCATTGACCGAATGAAATGTATCGATGTGAATCGATACGAGAGTTACGTTGTTCCGAGCAACGCATCAAACTAAGTCGATGCGAAGAGTTGCCTTGTCCCAAAGAATGTATTGAGTGAATCAATACGAAGTGCCGCGTTGCCCCGAATGATGAGTGCGTTGAATCGGCTCGAAGATTCTAAGAAATCGAATCGACCAAGGCGCAAATCAGATCGATGCAGGTATTGATTTTAGTTGGTTTCGTGTGTAGGTTATACGTTGACGCAAAAATATTAGTGGTTGATCTTTTGCCATATTTAGTAAGGGGTCCACGAAATCAAATCGACGCCTTGCGACGGACTGAGACTTGGGTACGGTAAGCCAAATCGGACGTATAATTCAATGAAGCACGAAGTGCTCGAATGGCTAAGTCAGGAGAGTGGTCGTGCAATAAAGTTATGAAATCGAGCCGCATCGGCTCGACGAAACGACAAAGGCATATCGACTCAAGGTGGGAGGATTGACTTCTTTTTACTCCTTCATGCGATAAGTCAAATATATCATTGTATGCTAAGTTAACCTACCGACGCCACGGGCGTGGTCCGATCGAAAAGTAAATCGTAGTGTGAGTCGAACACTAAGTTAGAACAATTGAAATGAAACGTGCATCAAGTGCACGAGTCTCTATGGAACATCGGATATCGCAAAGGCGAGCACCTCGGTACACAAGCCATAAGAACATGGGATAACTGTACTCGGCGAGTGCCTTAGTGCATGAACCATACCGTGCCTTCACGTACGAGTTAGAAAGGCTAGAACATTAAAAGACAGTAGACGAGCACCCTAGCGCGCAAGCCCTGAACATTGAACACTAAGTTATAGAACATGGGGATACGGTCGAAATGTGCCTACGTGCACAGGATCATAAAAGATGGCTTCGTTGTGAAAGAATACAGTTGTGGTATGAATGTGACGGAACTGTCGGATATGATATGATGTCTCGAAAGGTGTTCGGGACCTTCGGGTCATTCGGTTGACGAGCATTGAGTTGAGGCATGATGCCATTGAATCATTGAAACGAAGTATGAAACGTATGAACACCGAAAGTTAATGGAAGAAATGCGAGATGATAAAGTCTGAGTCTCGGACTCAAGACTATGTTTGGTTGTTTGAATTTGACTGCTTGAATAATAAGGGCGTTGCATGGTCGATTGGGATGGACTTGAGATTAATGTGATAATAACTCGTGCACGAGTGTTTCTTCCAAACGGTTAAATGCCGGAGCGTCCCGGAACCGTTTGGCCTAGGAGAGAATCGAATAATCTTTGTAGGCGCACATCCTTAAACGAGTAGCACTCGTCTTATAGATGGGAAAAGCTGCAAATGATGGTATACAGCTGGAATATTTCGGTTGTTGGGACCGCAACCCACCCGTTAAACGTCGGGTAGCCCGACCAATATTGAGAAAAGAAGGAGAGAAAAGAAAGTAAGAAACTCCTTTAGTCCTTTCCGTCACGGATACGCCAACGGCCTTCATATAGCTAAGGAATGATGGGTTGAAAGTGTAGGCGTGTATGCGTCCCGCACGTAGATCCTGCTTAGAGATGCACATATAACATGACAGGGAAGGAATGGGGCGTATTCACCTTACGTCAGTGCAAGGGACGCAAGGGCGAGTGCGTCGACTTGGTAAGTCGCACCACGAATCAAACACGAGATTGCAATGCTTGCCTATTTCAATTCGAATAACATGCTTGCCATGCTAACATGCTTTATGTTTTTGAAGATGCCATGAAATTGACCCTAAGGAGAACATAGCAAGATCATAAGCTAAGTTGCATCATTCAACATAAATATTACAATATCGGTTTGGAAAGAAGATCTTTGCATCAGTACATGCGAGGAGGAACGTACTGATCCTCTATTAGCTTCATGCAGGGTACAGGGAATGGATGGCTCGCAGTGAAGCGTTGCTTGAACGTGTTGAGGCTTGGAATGCCGAAGCGTATTGAAGCGTACGATCGCATTGACACTCGAACTATGCAACAGGATTGATGCGGCCGAGATATAGAAGGCATGATGTATGGAACGATAAAAATCCTTTGTGGGCAAGAGAGAACCTGAGTGTTGTAGCCAATATGGCATATATTGTTAGGCTATCGAAAGCCTTTGTAAATCTCAGTTTCGAATATCAATAAAGAGAATTGTTTCGTATATCTATTTTTCTTTCGTTGTTAATATCGAATCAAAATATAACCATTTGAGAACTTGTCATCTTGCCTTACATGAGCGCAACTCTAGGCTCGTGCGGCATCATGCCCCCTGCGAGGACGATGATTCGGGTGATTCCGGGTCGGGGCGTGACAGATTGGTATCAGAGCTCTAGGCTCAATTTTCTCTGGATGCTCGCTTCATTACAATTCTAAAGTTGCCCACCACCACTTGATATCACTCTTAACTCTACTCGATGCCGCACTGGATGTTCCATACAATAAGTCTAATACAAATCGTAAAATTTTGTCGCATGTGTTTTGAAAATTTCATGATGTTTGCTAAGAAAGTCGCGAAGGGTATATTGCATTGAATGCAACGAGCCGTAAAAATGTTAGTTGCTGCAAGTGCAATAAATTATGAAATACGATTTGAGATGTTGTTGCAATGTAACATGTTGAAAGAGAAATAAAATGATGCACGAAGTGCAACGAGTTAATTGTGAATATGCGTTAAAATGAAAGTGATAAGCCAATACCGAATGTGTTGAACGGATTTGGGCATTGACTTTGAAAGTCGGGAATAAATCGTTGCACGATGTGCAACGCGTGTTGAAAGTAAAATTATTGCACGTGGTGCAACGCATATCAAATTAATCGTTGCACGGAATGCAAAGGAGATTGGAAATAAATCGTTGCACAAAGTGAAATAAAATGTCGAAAATAAATCGTAGCACGATGTACAACGCGTATCGAAAGTAAAATTTGTTGCACGGGGTACAACACATATCGAAATAAATTATTGCACGAGATACAACGGAAGGAATTGAAATCGTAAATCGATAGAACGAATCGTTCGGTTGCATACCAAACTTATGTTGGCAAACGAGAATATTGACCGAGTTGTGTCGGATTTTGATAGAATCAAAGTTACGGTTGTGATCAAGCACGGTCACTGCGGAAATCGTGAGTTGGAAGAGATCGTTGGTTCATAGTGAGTAGAATGCGAGGAAAATGACTTGATTTTCGAGTGGTATATGCCATACCACGTATGCGATGAATGACTCGATTCTGAGTGGTATATGGTATACCACTTGTGCGATGAATTGCATCGACGCGTTGTGAGAATTACGGAAGATTTGTCCGCAACGGACGGGAGAGTACCGAGACTCGATTAAAAATTTGTATGACGGTATGTTGAGCAAGTGTTCTTCGAAAATCGGTTGGGACGATAAGGCGAGACTCGTATCAATGAATGATACGTCGGACGAAATTTATAAGTCGGCCGGACGACCGAGACTAGCGGAACGATTATGCCTTGAAGCAATAATCGGACCGACAGGAAAGGAAAACTCGAGCTTACAAATGAGTCGCACGACTTGCGATCTTGACAGAAATGTCGGACGATACGAATTGTAATCGAATCGCACAATGTGCGACTTCGGTAAAG
The DNA here is from genome assembly GCA_029216955.1 of Iris pallida. Classification (NCBI taxonomy): domain Eukaryota; kingdom Viridiplantae; phylum Streptophyta; class Magnoliopsida; order Asparagales; family Iridaceae; genus Iris; species Iris pallida. The sequence goes on from JANAVB010041420.1 coordinate 5,822,635, forward strand.
AGTCGGTTGACGCGAGTAATCGTACCTAAGAAATAGTTGGTTACATTACGGCGAAACTCAATTGAGTACGACTGAAAAAAACACACGCAAAACTTAGAGGGCGAGAGATCGTATGACTTGAGGGTTCGATGTTGGAAAATCGGTAACTCAGTTACGCGATCAAAGTATAACGAAATACGGCGAATCGGAAAACAAGTTGATGCGTATAGAAAAGTTTATTGCGAACTTGGACATATGCAATGCAAGTTGTCGACGTTGAAACGGATTCAAAGTTAACCCTTACGCTATCGAAATTGATACGACGTATCGAGATCGATACGTAAGAAAACGTAAGCACGATATGGAAATACAAAATGGAGTGCGCCTCGAGCTATCAAAGTTTTGTAAATAACAATACGAGAATGAAACGAACTGGTTGATCATGAACCTTATGATTAATCAAGACGAGACTATAAGTCATCGACAATTGTTCGATGCGTATAGCATCTCGTGTGTCGATCGCAATTAAGATAGATACGAACTTGATACGAGTAGATGTTTCATAAATTGCAAAATCATCGATGGTAGTGCATGACTTGACTCGGAGGATGGTTGCGCATCAGTTGCATCGATAGAAACGATTTTGTCCGGAATTGGATAGTCGTATAGAAATCGTCGGAACGTGATTTGGCTCCGAAATAAGATATAGCATGGTTCGTAGTAAACTGTCCTTTGGTGATGATCCACAGTTATCGAGCGTAGCTTCGGGGCAGCTGACCCTAGAAGACTTGATCGCCAAATCAAATTGAATGCTGCAGACCGTAAAATAACCCATACGATATCGCATATGAGATTGCACTGATAACAAATATAACACGGTGCATGTTGACGATAAGTATACGCGATCGAAAATTGTTGGAACAGCTTTCGATTGAGAATGATGAAGCTAGATTTTGAGTATTCGTCGGATGAATACTTGAATGGTTATGTTGGTCGATGATCAAACTAGAAATTCACCAACGAACTTGGTGATTCGGATAGGTAATTGCGAGAAATGTGCTATGCACGAGAGAAAACGATAAAGGAATGACTTACAAGTCATGTCGTTAGATTCGGATTCACCTTGCAATTGAGCTTGCGTGAATCGAAATTTACATTCGATGTTGTGAGACAGGTAAGTTAGAAATTTGGCTAGTGAACTCCTACTCGTTAGGAATCGAACGTAAGGCGTATCGTAAAGACCTTCGTGTCAAGGCGATCGTTGCCTTGAGTACCGTCGCCTTGATGTAAACTTTCGTGTCGGATAGATTGTGGCCTTTGTGCAATGTCAATTTAAAGTTGCGTCGGGAGAAGTTAAGCATGGTGCTAGATAAGTCACCTAGCAGGCGTAGTCCCGAATATTGATAAAGAAATCGTATCGAGATAAGTTGCATAGCCAGACTTCAGAAATAGTTGGGTGGCAACTTTGAACGCAAGGCGTTGCGAAGGATCATTGCGATCGGATGCACGACGGCTCGATGCGACGCATAGAATTGATAGTCCCGATGAAACATACGAAATAAAAAATGCGATTATGAATCGCATCGTATACCTTGACTTTTATTGGATGATCGCATGTGTATTAATATGCATATGCAATGAAATTGCGAGAACAAGTGCTAAGGATAAGTCAAATCGAGAGTACGAGATGGCAAGCATAGGATTGAAATTTACCTGTCAGCTTTGTTCCAATTTGCTACCACTGGAATTGGTCAAAATACATATATCTTCGGGACGCCTTGAATATAGATACGAATCCAAATCGAGTTGTATACAAATTCAAATCGAGCTACAGAAAAGACATTGAAATGTTAGTGAAAAGCTTGCGAGATAGTGTGAAACTGAACAACATTGGTGGGACGAGATCGTGATACGATCTATAAAATGCTTAGTCGGAGTGTTGGTTTTGGTTCGAGGACGAACCTTGTTTTGAGTGGTATATTCTGTAATGTCCCGCTCCGCACGGTGCATTATGCTGAAAAATTAACTCAGCGAGTCGCGTTGACCGAATGAAATGTATCGATGCGAATCGATACGAGAGTTACGTTGTCCCGAGCAACGCATCAAACTAAGTCGATGCGAAGAGTTGCCTTGTCCAAAAGAATACATCGAGTGAATCGATGCGAAGTGCCGCGTTGCCCCGAAGGATGACTGCGTTGAATCGGCTCGAAGATTCTAAGAAATCGAATCGACCAAGGCGTAAATTCGAATCGATACAAGTATTGATTTTAGTTGTTTTGGTGTGCAGGTTATATGTTGACGCAAAAATATTAGAGGTCGATCTTTTGCCATATTTAGTAAGGGGTCCGCGAAATCAAATCGACGCCTTGCGACGGACTGAGATTGGATACAGTAAGCCAAATCGGACGTATAATTCAATAAAGTACGAAGTGCTCGAATGGCTAAGTCAGGAGAGTGGCCGTGCAACAAAGTTATAAAATCGAGCCGCATCGGCTCGGCGAAATGACAAAGGCGTATCGACTCAAGGTAGGAGGATTGACTTCTTTTTACTCCTTCATGCGATAAGTCAAATATATCATTGTATGCTAAGTTAACCTATCGACGCCACGGGCGTGGTCCGATCGAAAAGTAAATCGTAGTGTGAGTCGAACACTAAGTTAGAACAATTGAAATGAAACGTGCATCAAGTGCACGAGTCGCTATGGAACATCGAATATCGTAAAGGCGAGCGCCTCGGTGCGCAAGCCGCAAGAACATAGGATAACTGTACTCGGCGAGTGCCTTAGTGCACGAACCATACCGTGCCTTCGTGCACGAGTTAGAAAGGCTAGAACATTGAAAGACAATAGGCGAGCGCCCTAGCACACAAGCCCCTAACATTGAACACTAAGTTATAGAAGATGGGGATATGGTCAAAATGTGCCTACGTGCACATGATCATAAAAGATGGCTTCGTTGCAAAAGAATACAGTTGTGGCATGAATGTGGCAGAACTGTCGGATATGACATGATGCCTCGAAAGGTGTTCAGGACCTTCGGGCCGTTCGGTTGACGAGCATTGAGTTGAGGCATGATGCCATTGAATCATTGAAACGAAGTATGAAACGTAAGAACACAGAAAGTTAACGGAAGAAATGCGAGATGATAAAGTCTGAGTCTCGGACTCAAGACTATGTTTGGTTGTTTGAATTTGACTGCTTGAATAATAAGGGCGTTGCATGGTTGATTGGGATGGACTTGAGATTAATGTGATAATAACTCATGCACGAGTGTTTCCCCCAAACGGTTAAATGCCGGAGCACCCCGGAACCGCTTGGCCTAGGAGGAAATCGAATAATCTTTGTAGGCGCACATCCTTAAACGAGTAGCACTCATCTTATACATGAGAAAAACCACAAATGATGGTATGCAGCGGGAACGTTTCGGTTGTTGGGACCGCAACCCACCCGTTAAACGCCGGGCAGCCCGACCAATATTGAGAAAAGAAGGAGAGAAAAGAAAGTAAGGAACTCCTTTAGTCCATTCCGGCACGGATACGCCAACGACCTTCATATAGCTAAGGAATGATAGATTGAAAGTGTAGGCACGTATGCGTCTCGCACATAGATCCTGCTTAGAGATGCACATATAACATGACAGGGAAAGAATGGGGCGTATTCACCTTGCGTCAGTGCAAGGGACGTAAGGGCGAGTGCGTCGACTTGGTAAGTCGTGCCACGAATCAACACGAGATTACAATGCTTGCCTATTTCAATTCGAGTAACATGCTTGCCATGCTAACATGCTTTACGCTTTCGAAGATGCCATGAAATTGACCCTAAGGAGAACATAACAAGATCATAAGCTAAGTTGCACCATTCAACATAAATATTACAATGTCAGTTTGGAAAGAAGATCTTTGCATCAGTACATGCAAGGACGAACGTACTGATCCCCCACTAGCTTCATGCAGGATGCAGGGAATGGATGGCTCGCAGCGAAGCGTTGCTTGAACGCGTTGAGGCTTAGAATGCCGAAGTGTATTGAAGCGTACGATCGCATTGACGCTCGGACTATGCAACAGGATTGATGCGGCCGAGATATAGAAGGCATGATGTATGCAACGATAAAAATTATTTGTGGGCAAGAGAGAACCTGATTGTTGTAGCCAATCTGGCATATATTATTAGGCTATCGAAAGCCTTTGTAAATCTCAGTTTCGAATATCAATAAAGAGAATTATTTCGTATACTCTGTATTTCTTTCGTTGTTAATATCGAATCAAAAGATAACTATTTGAGAACTTGTTATCTTGCCTTGCACGAGCGCAACTTCAAGCTCGTGCGGCATCACGCCCCCTGTGAGGACGATGATTCGGGTGATTCCGGGTCGGGGCGTGACAGTATGAGCCTCAGAGGCCATTGCCGTCTCAGGCCCAGGCCTTCCAGCAGCAACACCCCCAGCAGTATGCACAAGCCCAAGCCCTGAGTCAGAGCAGGCAGCGAGGATTTCTGCAGATGGGACCCGCACCCAGAGGATATGGTCAGGCAATGGTGATGACCGTAGAAGAAGGATTGGCACCAGGTGAGGTAGTGGCAGGTACTATTCTCGTCAACTCCTTTCCAGCATCAGCGTTATTTGATTCTGGTGCATCGCATTCATTTATGTCTGCATGATTCGCGACACAGATAGGACTGGAGCCCGAGTCATTATAAGTAAGGCTCAAAATACTTACTGGTAACGGTCTTATGGGAGTAGATAGAGTGTTTTTCTCGTGTCAGATCGTAGTTAGTGGTAGAGAGTTTTTCGCTAGATTGATAGAGTTCCCGATGGCCGACTATGATGTGGTCTTAGGGATGGATTGGTTGAGGAACCAGTATGCTAGGATAGACTGCCATGTTGGCATGGTTATTTTTAGCATTCCAGGCGAGCCAAAGTTTTCTTTTTCCCGAGGCAAAGTTGAACCTTCTCCTCCAGTATTGTGGATGGCAGTAGCAGCAGTGCAGTTGCCCCGGATAGTCGAGGAGTTTTCAGACATTTTCCCAGAAGAGCTTCCAGGTATCCCGCCGGAGCGAGAGATCGAGTTTACTATCGACTTGATCCCAGGGACAGCCCCAGTGTTAGAGAGTGTCTACAGGATAGCGCCGTTAGATATAGAAATATTGTACAAGATGATTGAAAAACTCAGGACCAAGGGATTCATTCGTGCTATTGGATCGCCTTGGGCAGCCTCGATGCTTCTTATGAAAAAGAAGGATGGTACATCTAGGTTATGTATAGATTATCGTACCTTGAACTCAGTAACAATCAAGAACAGATATCCCCTCCCGAGGATAGATGACTTGTTTGATCAACTCAAGGGGATAGCAGTATTCTCGAAGATTGACTTGCGGTCAGGATACCATCAGATCAGAGTCAGAGAGCAGGACATCCTGAAGACAGCTTTTAGATTTAGATATGGACATTGGAAGTTCCTTGTTATGCCATTTAGAGCAACCAATATGCCAGCTGTATTCATGGACCTCATGAATCGCATTTTTATGCCATACTTGGATCAGTTCATAATTGTGTTCATAGACGACATCCTGGTCTACAGCAAGAGTGAAGCAGAGCATGAGCAACATTTTAGAATTGTCCTTCAGATTCTCAGAGAGCACCAGTTGTATGCCAAGTTCAGTTAATACGAGTTCTAGCTTGATCGTATTTCGTACTTGGGTCATATCATCACCAGAGGAGGAGTAGAAGTGGATCCCCAGAAGATCATGCCTATCGAGACGTGGCTAGTACCCAGCACAGTTGCAGAACTTCGCAGTTTTTTTGGCTTGGCCGGCTACTACCGGTGATTTGTTTCAGACTTTGTTCAAATTTTTGCGCCATTGATCCAGTTGACCCACGAGGATGTGTAGTTTGCTTGGACAGCAGAGTGTCAGGATTCTTTTAAGAAGTCGAAGCGAGGTTTGATGACGGCATCCATTCTCATGCTTCCAGATGGGACCGGGGGATTCTCAGTGTATTGTGATACTTCCGGTAGAGTTTTAGGATGTGTTTTGATACAGCATGGGAAGGTAATAGCTTATGCATCACGTCAACTTCGTGATCATGATAGAAATTACCCAACCTATGACTTGGAGTTGGCAGCAGTAGTGTTTGCACTTAAGCTTTGGAGACACTATTTATATGGAGATAGGGTAGAGATTTTCACCGACCACAAGAGCCTGAAGTATATTTTCACTCAGAAGGATCTTAACATGCGTCAGAGGAGGTGGCTAGAGCTACTTGTGGATTATGATGTAAACCTGCAGTATCATCCTGGGAAGGCCAACATCGTTGCAGATGCATTAAGCAGAAGAGCCGGAGTATATTTTCTAACAGCGCAACCAGAGTTATTAGCAGATCTTCAGAAGATGGGTATAGAAGTTGTCCTTCCTACCAGTGTGGCATTGATGGCCAGTATGCAAGTTCAGTCCACTATAGTCGAGAGGATCTGGATGGCGCAATCAGCAGATTCCAAGCTTCAGCGGCTCAGAGCAGAGTGTGAGGCAGGACGAAGACCAGAGTTATACATTCATGAAGACGGTACACTTCGACATGGGAAGCATCTTTGTGTACCCAGTGGTGATATCATATAGGAGATCATGGCCGAGGCTCATAGTTCTCAGTATTCGATTCATCCGGGTGGTATGAAGATGTACCGTGATATCCGTCAGCACTTTTGGTGGAATGTCATCAAGAGGGAGATAGCTCGATTTGTCTCTCAGTATTTGGTTTGCCAACAAGTTAAAGCTGAATATCAGAGGCCAGCTGGACTTTTTCAGCCCTTGCCGATTCCAGAATAGAAATGGGAGCATATAACCATGGATTTCGTGACTGGATTACCTAGGACCCCGGCCGGTAGAGATGCTATTTTGGTTGTGATAGACAGGCTCACGAAGGTGGCTCACTTTCTTTCATTCAGAGTTGGTCAGTCGACGACTCAGCTAGCAGAGATGTACCTCAGGCAGATCGTCAGATTTTATGTTATACCAGTCAGTATCACCTCGGACAGAGATTCAAGATTTACGTCACACTTTTGGTGCAACCTGCAAGAGAGTTTGGGAACTCACCTCCAGTTCAGCTCAGCTTATCATCCGCAGACAGATGGTCAGTCAGAGCGTACCATACGAACTTTAGAAGATATGTTGCGGTCTTGCTCACTCGACTTTGGTGGTTCGTGGGAAGATCACCAGCACCTGGTGGAGTTCTCGTACAATAACAGTTTCCAGACCAGTATCCAGATGGCACCGTTCGAGGCACTATATGGTAGAAAGTGCAAATTCCCGCTAGCATGGGATGATGTTGGTGAGAGGCAGATGCTCGGTCCGAAAATGATTACTCAGACGGTTGAGGTGGTCAAGAGAGTCAGAGATCATCTTCGCATAGCGCAAGATCGCCAGCGTCATTGGGCCGATTCTCATCGTCGCCCCCTTGAGTTTTCTATCGGCGACCATGTATTCCTGAGGATTTTGCCAACCCGTGGCATCATTCGTTTCGGCGTACGGGGAAAGGTTTGTCCTAGGTACATAGGGCCGTTTGATATTCTGGAGCGAAAAGGTAATGTATCCTATCGTCTCGCTCTTCCGCCGTCGCTACGTGAGGTGCATGACGTGTTCCATGTATCCCAACTACGACGGTATATCCCAGACCCGAGCCACATCCCGGATCATTCGGAATTGGTTGTTGGTACCAACCTTTCGTATGAGGAGAGGCCCGTATCCATATTGATACCGAAGAGAGAAGATACTCAAGAACAAGACTATCAAGTTAGTCCATGTTGCTTGGGGTCATCACTCTTTGGATGAGTCAACGTAGGAGCGTGAGGATAATATCCGATCGTGATATCCCGGCCTGTTTGACTCGTAAGGTATAATGTCTTTCTTATGCCTTATGCTCTCAGTTCCTTGCTTGAATGAATGATTGCTTGGCTTGTTACAGCTTGTCTGTGACTAGTATAGCTTGTCCTTGCCTCTCTAGCCTCTTAATTAAATTTCGAGGACAAAATTCTTTTAATGTGGGTAGAGTTGTAACGACCATAGTTCATATTACGTATATTGGTATACGTGTACGTATTTTAATTCATTGTATGTCTCATTGCATGGTTTATCTTGGTATTTTATTTTGGTTCGGTTCGGTTTGCTTGGTTCGACTTGGCTTAGTTTTTTTCATGAGGACCAACCCCACCTACCACCCATCTCTTCCTTTATTAGCCGCCCACACACTCTCTCTCCTCATTTACTTCTTCATTAACTCTTCTTCTTCCTCACCATTACTCTCCACCTACCAGAGAGAGGCTTAGGCAAGTGCAGCTTGCTTCATGGAGGAACTCAGTTTTTATTGTTCTATTGTCTTTTCCACGAGATCTTATGACACTTTAGTACTTAGCATTTTTAATTTCCATGGTTCATTTTATGTAGATCTAAGCTTGTAGCATTTTTGGATTTCTTGGGTTTTGATCTATCTAACCTTGTTATTTTTAAGTTTTGATGGTTTCATGTTGTAGAAAATTTCTTTCTGCCCTATTTTGACCAATGGAAGTCTGGATTCTGACATTGAATGGAGGTTTCGTGGAGCTTGGAAGCCATGGATTCCATGGTTCTTCATGAAAAAGTGGAGAAGAAGAACAGTTCTCCGGCCGCATGGCAGTCTTAGCCGCATTGCTTTTCATGCGGCAAGTCTTTCTGGCCGCATTGCCCGAGCCGCAGAAGTCCTCCTGGCCGCATGGCTTGGATTGGCCTTGGCCGCATAGCTATCCTCGACTCATAGCCGCATGAACTCATTTATTCTCTGCCGCATATGTATGTAATTCTCTCCGAGCCGCATAGCTTGACTTAGCCGCATGAGTCTGCCTTTCCGAGCCGTATGCGTCTGATACCCCGCTGCCGCATATGACCCGTTCTTGTAGGATGTGGAAAATTATGACACGCTGTCATTTTAATCCATACGCTCAAGGCCATACGCTTACCAAAAGCCATACGCTTAGTAGATATTTTATTATTTCTTCTTAAAGTGGCAGCACATCATATATTAAAAGAAGAATGAATCTGATGTCTCGTCTTTCATGCAAGGACAGCTGTCCAATGGAGACCAACCGTCGTATATGTATTCGAAGAGTTGGTTTTGTCTTTTACGAGGACAGCTCAGCAGATCATAAATATAAAAGCCATCATTACTGTCAGTTTTGACAGTCTGTCAGCCGTCATATCTGCAGTCACGACGCTCGAGAAAATCTTTTGACAGTTATTTGAAGATATGGCGTATCAGAGAAGATTGATGATGGCCACGTGGCCATTTCTTCAGTGAGCGTATGAAGTCTATACGACTCCTTTCTTCTTCATTGAGCGTATGAAGTCTATACGACTCCTTTCTTCTTCAGTGAGCGTATGAAGTCTATACGACTCCTTCCTTCTTGTCACGACCCGCACCCGTTTTTTTTAAACGGATACGAGACGTGTCCAAGCCAGCCTACGTCGCAGTGTCGGCGGTAGAACGCTGTCACGGCCATGAAGATCAAAATCACAAACAATGCTCATTCACATAATTAATTTAACTTACAATGATTACAAGTTTTACATTTGTAGAAGAATATAAACTTGTACAATTAAATGAATGACTACAACTCCACTATCTAGCTAGTCTCTAGGCTTCGGCTGCAAGTACACCCACATTTCTCCCATGCTAAGTGAATCCACGGCTAACCTGAAAATGTTGGTTTCCAGTCAGGAATGGAACGAGCACAATCCACTGAATGCAATTTCAAATAAAGAAAATGACTATAAGACAAAGGTTAGACATCAGTCATGGGTTTGAAAATAAACAGTAAAGACGTAAGAAAAATCAATAGTAATAAATAGACCAATATACTTTTCCACCATTAGAAGTACCTTTGATATGTGATCGGTCTCGGGACAATTATGCGACACGGTCTACACGGTCTAAAGTTACACGGTCTACAGTTACACGGTCTACACGGTCTAAAGTTACACGGTCTACAGTTACACGGTCTACAGTTACACGGTCTACAGAAAATATTGCAATAAAGAAACATTGTCTACAGAATAATAATCACGAACTACACAGATTAAATGCAATAAATAAATCACTGTCTACACGGTCTACTTTGCAATAAATAAATCACTGTCTATAAGAAATAAATGTAACACGGTCTACACGGTCTACAAAAAATAAATGCAACACGGTCTACACGGTCTACACGGTCTAAGGTCAGATCACACATCGTTGGTACTTCTCATTTCCGACTCAACAATTTATAATAGAAAATAATCACATAACTAATGAAACCAACCAATGAAATGTAGTGAAAATCAATATCGAAATGCAGACAATAAACTGTACTCGCCTGTGGTCCTGTGCTGGTGAAACCGATGATCCAAACCACTCAATATGCCACTATAGTCAAAATCCGTACAACAGTCCCCGGAAGCTGAAATAAACAATACCAATGATCTCAGAATAGTCCAATTAGCTAGGATTGCTTGTCCTTACATCCAATTCTGGACACAGGGGCAAAACGGTAATTTCGGACAAAAACGATGTCCGCCGTTGGACCCGCTTTGCACCGAAAAGCGTGCCAGAGTCAACGGTCTCTAAAGTCGTCAAACTACATGTCTACGGATCCAGTTTTTCGATACGAACCCAACCGTATGTCCAAAGTTGGATTCCGGCGGGCCGTGCACAAAATCGCCCGTTGAGTAGGACCGTGGGGCCCGCAAAACGGTGATTTTGTCAACGATCTCAGAATCGGGCCAAACTTGGCATACAGGACCAGAAAAATGATACGGTTCTGTTGGCGCAAGTTTCGTCTTGATCTGACGAGCGTGCACAAAGTAATTGGAGAATTTGCAACGTGCACGATACGGTGAATTTCGACGGATATGCATCAAATTCGTCGCGCACACGCGACCAATTTAAATTCCGCCAAAGCCCACACGACCACGAAGCCGTTACGCAGCTTTCGATGCCTTCGGTTCGCGACCACGTCGTCCGGATTGGCGTGACGCACGTCGTGTGGAGCGATTTTCAATGTTTTCAAACAGGTTTTCCTCTAACTTTGAAAACTAATAACTTAGCCTATGATTGATGAAAACAGAAAATACAAGAAGGAAATCTGAGACCTATAGGTTGTTAATAACTGCCTTCAGGTGGATTTTCAAGTTGGTCACTGGTTTGATGGAAATTGGGACTCAAAGTAGGGAGTTTGGGCAGTTATATATCCTGTTTCGAACAGGTTATTCGGCAACTTTGGGTTCGGTTTACGACGCGTACGGTGGAACTAAAATCGAGATAATTGAAGGGATTAGGAGAGGGTCATGCTGGCTTTCCAACCCAATTTATGGATCGTAAAAAGATAGAGTATCGGAGAAGAAAACTCACCTCGAAGTGGTCCCCAAAACACGGCTGCTGCTGTCGCCTGTTACTCGCGCGCGTGCGCGCGGTCGGCCTGTGGCCGGCCGGCGGTGATCCGCCGTGGGCGCGCGGTCGTCGGAGTGTTCGCCAGGGGTGGGTGGTCACTGTGGAGGAGGTGGCGTGTCTCTGGGATTAGGGTTTCTTGATTTATAAGAGATCTCTCGATCTCTCTCCCTCACGGTTCTGTGATATATATAGGTGTAGGACTTTGGTTAAGAGCAGTTTGCTCTGGGGGGTCCACGCGGGTTTAAGAGTGGTTTTCTCGGATTCAAACGAGCAGCTGCTATCTTATTCCTTCTTCTTTTTTTTTCTTTTTTTTTCTTTGTGCGGAGAGAGCAAGGATGGGCCATACAAATTGCATTCATTTGCAAAGCATTAAATTGCAGACAGTACTAAGTAGTACTACATAGCCACAAAGAAGAAGAGGCTCGGATTGGGGAGGTTAAGGGGTGCTCGGGCTAATGGGGGTTTGGTTGGGCTGGACTGGGAAACTTTGGGTTCCTACATTTGTTCTAATTCACTCTTCTTTCTTCACACCTATAAATTTATAGATATAATAAACAATATACATTTATATCCATAATTAGCTATATATGCATTTCTCTTCTCACCTATTATACTTACTAACAAGGTAAAACCTAATAAATAATTCCAATAAAATCAAAGGTAATACAAAATATTATCTACAATATTTCCTTTGTGTATTTATATCTATTTCTTTTCCCATTATTAATAACTATGTATATTTATATGTATTCACCTAAATACTTATGAATATAAATATACCTTAATGTTTATTTGTATATGAATACACGTATACCCATATATAATATATATATTTATATATATACACAATGTATATATGTACACACATATATCTCTATATCTATATTTATATACAGTATATACCTATATATATATAACTGCCTACTTACATAAATACATATACATATACCTTTACCAACATCTATAAAAAATTGTATATGCATACCCATACACATATTTATAAAATATATTTATATATACACATATTTCTTTTTATAATCAATAAAATGATAATAACTAATATTAATAAATAATTTATATTTAATATCCACAATAGTAATATTAACAATATATAGCCTCAATAAAATAAATAATAATAAAATATTTAAAATTTTCGGGAAGGGGAGCTACAAATCTACCCACCTTAAAAATAATTTCGTCCTCGAAATTCTAACTCATAAACATGCCTAAAAATAATAATAAATAGAGTAAATCCACTATTACCACAATCTTTTCAGATTTAATTTCTCCAAAAATATTTATGGCCTTCTCTAGTCATTTGGTATTTACGAAATCTCGAGGACTTCTACCCACCTTAGGTCACACTAGTCCCTTGAAACACGGGTCACTAAAATCTCAAAATTTTCTAACTAGTTTCTAACAATTTCTACCGACAGATATCTAGGCATAAGTCATCTACCACCCTCTCCTATCTATCCAGCAATCCAAAATCTAACAATCAACAATTTTACTCAAGTAGCTAAGGATTATTGGTAAATTCTAATAAGTAAGATCATTCGTCACTCTACAATAGGAAGGACAGGAAGATAGAAAAATTAATCGAGAGCGATTATGAAGCTCCCAAAGTGGTAGAGGGTATCCAATGATGTAGACAGAGGGAAGGTTTATAAGCCCTTGTCTTATTTGCTAGATCGTGCTAATCTAGTCCAGTCACTTGCTACGTCGAAGAGCACTTGTTTCTTAGAGGGGCTTACAATTCGTGCTATACAGAAGTCTCGTTCTCGAAATTCCAATTCAAACAAGGTTCCATAACGGAACGAAATTTGAGAAATCAAGATTGTGGTCTTAATGGGTTCTCTATTTGGACATCAGTCGTTGGTTGGATGAACATTGGGTTTCAATCTATATGGACTAGACAAGATCCCAAGATAAACCTATTGCTACTAGGTTAGGATAACCTAGAATAGGTTTTCACCCAAGTGGTTGAGCTATTTATCAAGCAGGTTGGTTAGCTAGGCCCCTAAAGCCCAAAATGCGTCTTCCGTGACTTCTGTGTTTAAGTGGTACGAGAAGACACAATTGAGTGGCACGCTAGTGACAGGTGCGTAGTGGGCTTCGAGTAGATCACACCTATATATTGGGTTAAAGGAATTGAGTCGGAGTTGAGGCTCTAATGGAAATCGAAAAGTATACCGGTACTACGGTAGGTTTATAGCTAGTCCTTTTTACCTGAAAGTCATATTACGAAAATAGGGTACAAGGGGACGGATTTGAGTGGGACATGATATACCTAGATGAGGGTGGACTCGCCTAGATCTTGCATATGAAATTTGTTGGAAGGTAACAGCTGGTCTTGTGCTCCGAATATTAGTGACACGGCCGTGGGCACAAAATGATCTAAATGGAAAGTGGGAGTCTATAGGGCACTAACTATCATTCTAATAAAATTTATTATAATCAATCGGTGATCCTCGTATATCCTAAATTGTAGGAGGCTTACAGTCTACCCACCTTAAAAATAGGATATGGTCTTAGGAATATTGAGGTTAGAGGGTTCCCGAAGTCCGGATACTGTTCCTCGACTCTTTGTTATAGGGAATGAGGCACGGCGTATCAGGATACGGTAGATGTAAGTCAAGTCAATGATCCTTTCTCAATAAATGAGAAACGAGGGTGTATAATAACACATGGTCGATAACATAGAGGAACATACCCATCCATAGTGTACAAGAGGTATCGACGGGATAACCAGCTCCAAGGCATGTCCTATGAAGAGATTTCTAACAACTGAGTCGTGAATCTCTAGTTGTGTCAAACCTGTCAGACTATTGTCATAAGGATTCTAGTAGTATGGGCTGTAGTGATCATGCGTTGTTGTTGACAACTGGTATATCTCAATCTGACAGGGTATTTAATCTATGGTATTAGCTAAACTAATGACTGTGGTGTTCCAACACTAGTTAGGTCTTAATATCAAAATTTACATAGCTAGAGTAATATTTGTTGGAAACCAATCTCGGGATGAGTGTTACGATAAATGATTACCCTATTGTCCCCTTATCTCATGTCTAACCGTGGGCTTCGGTCGAGGAAGGGTTGCTAGTTAAGGCAAGCTTCCAGCAAATATTTAGAGACTCACAACATTTGGTCTCTTGAGAATAGATAGTCTCCTAGGTTGGCGTTCTGACTAAGGGTAAAACCCTAATCCTTCTCAAATTTTCGATGGCTCGAAAGTCTCAATATCAGCTTGAGGGTCGAGAGGAGAACGAGTAACTCAATCACATGACTGGCCGATGATAGCTATACTTGGGTATACAACTATCATAGCCATGGGAGATACTTTGTACCTCTCTACCAATTACGAGCTTTCGTCTTTCCGAATCAGTGAAAGACAAAAACAATAAGGAGTTCAAGAAAGATGTCACTGAATACAATCACGTGATTCAAAGGCGAACGTATAATTCAAGAGGAATTGTCAAAGCAGTCGTGGATGAGATTCCATCCAAGTAGTGTAATTAAACGAAGAGCGAACCAAATGCATCATGGTTGATCAGACCATAATACATCGATTCTGATTAGACAATAAGTTAGCAGGCGTCCCCACTAAACATATGCCTCAAATCAAGCTCGAGAACAGAGTGAGCTTGCAAAACTAAGCTGTAACAGCAGCGTTTGTTAAGATAGTCGAATACCATTACGCGAGATTTTTGAAAGGAGACATAAGAAGCTCGAGTTTTGTGAGAATCAAAACCTTATCCGGTGTTCTCGCTTACACGGTCATCCTACTATCTTCTTATCCACAAGGACTTGGTCGACTACTGGGTTACGGACATTCTAAATTTCATATTCCAGGTAACCTATTAATGTCAGTCAATTTCCTCATTAATGGATCACGAGGATCATACGGAGTGCTAGGTCGGGAGACATGCTACCAAACTTACCGACTTCCACTACTATTGGCTTTGTATCCTATGGGACATACATGGCATGGTCCTATCCTTTATAGTACCCTAAACTTGTAATCACATCTGAAATCATTTCACCGAGGATTATGCCTCGTCCGTATACTCGGGCGATGGTAAACCCTTGGTTTCGTAACCCAAATATGATACAAATCGAACATTACTTAACTCTACCCAATATTGGCTCAAGGATAACTACGATCAAGAGTGGACCACTAGTCATATTCTAGCAAAGTTCTATAACCGGTATTAATTTCAACTCTAGGGGTCGTGTCTCGCCAGCGCGCTACTGGCTGCAGTGATTCCCTAGTCTCCAAAATTTAAATAAATGGCGACAGTGCGCTGCTGTCCTGTCGGTATGAGTTAACTAATATTCCTTTTACTATATTTGTATAAATCCCTGAGCTTCTAGAGATTTAAACAGGTTGACCATGAAATAAGCGTAAATATCTGTCCTATCAGTCATAACCCCCTTCCATAAAAGATGGAACATGGAGAAAATAATCGAAGACAAAGAAATACGAACGCTCTAGTATCTATTTCGTGTGTATTCAAACCATGGAGGAAAAACCTTGAATCGAAACCAACTCGAGGTTCATATGGGAATAACACTAATCAAAATTTATACAATCAATAATTCCTAGGGCAGATAGAAACTAAATAGGCAATTCGACTAAGATATAAGGATGATATCTAAGTGGCAAAGAGAAGGATTTGCACCATTCATCAAGGTTAGATCATTAATTCTATGGAGTCCTGTTCTTACCAAGTGAATAACCTATCCACATTGGATCAAATCGGCATATCAAGAGGTAATAGTGTACCTATAAGGATCCGATACTCTATCAAAATTAATAACTTCTTATCTACATTGCATGGCCTAGACTACCCATCGGTAAATTTGTATAAGGGACTCCTAGTCCTAGTCATTCTCTTAAATTAAATTAATTCTTAACTTGTGAATGAGCATTTCCTAGTCGCAGGCTCGCAATAGTACAA
This sequence comes from Iris pallida, assembly GCA_029216955.1. Lineage (NCBI taxonomy): Eukaryota > Viridiplantae > Streptophyta > Magnoliopsida > Asparagales > Iridaceae > Iris > Iris pallida. The sequence continues at coordinate 5,839,020 of JANAVB010041420.1, forward strand.
CTAACTACAGTACTATTACGAGTTCGCGTGATTTGCGAAGACTGACCTGCATGGGCCACCACAAAAACTTGTCACGACCCGCACCCGTTTTTTTTAAACGGATACGAGACGTGTCCAAGCCAGCCTACGCCGCAGTGTCGGCGGTAGAACGCTGTCACGGCCATGAAGATCAAAATCACAAATAATGCTCATTCACATAATTAATTTAACTTACAATGATTACAAGTTTTACATTTGTAGAAGAATATAAACTTGTACAATTAAATGAATGACTACAACTCCACTATCTAGCTAGTCTCTAGGCTTCGGCTGCAAGTACACCCATATTTCTCCCATGCTAAGTGAATCCACGGCTAACCTGAAAATGTTGGTTTCCAGTCAGGAATGGAACGAGCACAATCCACTGAATGCAATTTCAAATAAAGAAAATGACTATAAGACAAAGGTTAGACATCAGTCATGGGTTTGAAAATAAACAGTAAAGACGTAAGAAAAATCAATAGTAATAAATAGACCAATATACTTTTCCACCATTAGAAGTACCTTTGATATGTGATCGGTCTCGGGACAATTATGCGACACGGTCTACACGGTCTAAAGTTACACGGTCTACAGTTACACGGTCTACACGGTCTAAAGTTACACGGTCTACAGTTACACGGTCTACAGTTACACGGTCTACAGTTACACGGTCTACAGAAAATATTGCAATAAAGAAACATTGTCTACAGAATAATAATCACGAACTACACAGATTAAATGCAATAAATAAATCACTGTCTACACGGTCTACTTTGCAATAAATAAATCACTGTCTACAAGAAATAAATGTAACACGGTCTACACGGTCTACAAAAAATAAATGCAACACGGTCTACACGGTCTAAGGTCAGATCACACATCGTTGGTACTTCTCATTCCCGACTCAACAATTTATAATAGAAAATAATCACATAACTAATGAAACCAACCAATGAAATGTAGTGAAAATCAATATCGAAATGCAGACAATAAACTGTACTCGCCTGTGGTCCTGTGCTGGTGAAACCGATGATCCAAACCACTCAATATGCCACTATAGTCAAAACCCGTACAACAGTCCCCGGAAGCTGAAATAAACAATACCAATGATCTCAGAATAGTCCAATTAGCTAGGATTGCCTGTCCTTACGTCCAATTCTGGACACAGGGGCAAAACGGTAATTTCGGACAAAAACGATATCCGCCGTTGGACCCGCTTTGCACCGAAAAGCGTGCCAGAGTCAACGGTCTCTAAAGTCGTCAAACTACATGTCTACGGATCCAGTTTTTCGATACGAACCCAACCGTATGTCCAAAGTTGGATTCCGGCGGGCCGTGCACAAAATCGCCCGTTGAGTAGGACCGTGGGGCCCGCAAAACGGTGATTTTGTCAACGATCTCAGAATCAGGCCAAACTTGGCATACAGGACCAGAAAAATGATACGGTTCTGTTGGCGTAAGTTTCGTCTCGATCTGACGAGCGTGCACAAAGTAATTTGAGAATTTGCAACGTGCACGATACGGTGAATTTCGACGGATACGCATCAAATTCGTCGCGCACACGCGACCAATTTGAATTCCGCCAAAGCCCACACGACCACGAAGCCGTTACGCAGCTTTCGATGCCTTCGGTTCGCGACCACGTCGTCCGGATTGGCGTGACGCACGTCTTGTGGAGCGATTTTCAATGTTTTCAAACAGGTTTTTCTCTAACTTTGAAAACTAATAACTTAGCCTATGATTGATGAAAACAGAAAATACAAGAAGGAAATCTGAGACCTATAGGTTGTTAATAACTGCCTTCAGGTGGATTTTCAAGTTGGTCACTGGTTTGATGGAAATTGGGACTCAAAGTAGGGAGTTTGGGCAGTTATATATCCTGTTTCGAACAGGTTATTCGGCAACTTTGGGTTCGGTTTACGACGCGTACGGTGGAACTAAAATCGAGGTAATTGAAGGGATTAGGAGAGGGTCATGCTGGCTTTCCAACCCAATTTATGGGTCGTAAAAAGATAGAGTATCGGAGAAGAAAACTCACCTCGAAGTGGTCCCCAAAACACGGCTGCTGCTGTCGCCTGTTACTCGCGCGCGTGCGCGCGGTCGGCCTGTGGCCGGCCGGCGGTGATCTGCCGTGGGCGCGCGGTCGCCGGAGTGTTCGCCAGGGGTGGGTGGTCACTGTGGAGGAGGCGACGTGTCTCTGGGATTAGGGTTTCTTGATTTATAAGAGATCTCTCGATCTCTCTCCCTCACGGTTCTGTGATATATATAGGTGTAGGACTTTGGTTAAGAGCAGTTTGCTCTGGGGGGTCCACGCGGGTTTAAGAGTGGTTTTCTCGGATTCAAACGAGCAGCTGCTATCTTATTCCTTCTTCTTTTTTTTCTTTTTTTTTCTTTGTGCGGAGAGAGCAAGGATGGGCCATACAAATTGCATTCATTTGCAAAGCATTAAATTGCAGACAGTACTAAGTAGTACTACATAGCCACAAAGAAGAAGAGGCTCGGATTGGGGAGGTTAAGGGGTGCTCGGGCTAATGGGGGTTTGGTTGGGCTGGACTGGGAAACTTTGGGTTCCTACATTTGTTCTAATTCACTCTTCTTTCTTCACACCTATAAATTTATAGATATAATAAACAATATACATTTATATCCATAATTAGCTATATATGCATTTCTCTTCTCACCTATTATACTTACTAACAAGGTAAAACCTAATAAATAATTCCAATAAAATCAAAGGTAATACAAAATATTATCTACAATATTTCCTTTGTGTATTTATATCTATTTCTTTTCCCATTATTAATAACTATGTATATTTATATGTATTCACCTAAATACTTATGAATATAAATATACCTTAATGTTTATTTGTATATGAATACACGTATACCCATATATAATATATATATATTTATATATATACACAATGTATATATGTACACACATATATCTCTATATCTATATTTATATACAGTATATACCTATATATATATAACTGCCTACTTACATAAATACATATACATATACCTTTACCAACATCTATAAAATATTGTATATGCATACCCATACACATATTTATAAAATATATTTATATATACACATATTTCTTTTTATAATCAATAAAATGATAATAACTAATATTAATAAATAATTTATATTTAATATCCACAATAGTAATATTAACAATATATAGCCTCAATAAAATAAATAATAATAAAATATTTAAAATTTTCGGGAAGGGGAGCTACACTTCTTCAGTGAGCGTATGAAGTCTATACGACTCCTTCCTCATCAAGTGAGCGTATGACTCCTTTCTTCTCCAGTAAGCGTATCAGCTTTATTTTGTTTCTACATCATCCAAGTCAGCGTATAACTCTCCTTCAACGAGGCAGCGTATTACAGCAACCATATCCAGGATTACAGTCAACACACGTTCTCACGTGTCCTGTACCAGTTATCCACTTCTCTAGAAGTTATGCAATGTGGCATCCAGGCCATCAATCTCTCCTGAACATGCTCCACTACTTTCAACCGCATGCTAATGTGTCTCCATCAGAATTAGCCACGCGTCCCTGCTGTTATGCACACGTCAAGTAACTACCTGAGCGTATGCTTAAGGACAGTTATCCTGAACTCTATAAAAAAGAGTTTCTTCATCTTCATCGGAGACTACAGTCAATTTCAGAGAGAACAGAGAGATTACCCAGTTGCTGTCCAAGTTCTTCAAAGTTCGAGTTTTCTTCATCGCATCGTCCAAGGGATAAAGTAATCGTCTTCTAGATTAGATTCCTACAGTTGTAATTTTCTCAGATACAAAATAAATAAAGTGAATTTATTTATGGAAAACAAATTGGCGACTCTGCTGGGGAAAGCTGTCTCCTCCAACGAGATAGCAACAACTCAATGCGATACTTCGTCGATCGGCTTGACGAAGAAGACGATGGTTGTACAATTCGACCAATCGGCTTATGAAGAAATGCTCAAGGCGAAGGAGGGCCGCACTGCTTCCTCCGCTCTTCCTGCTGCCAAGAAGAAAGGACGCTCCGTCTATGTCCCTAAGTCTTCTGCAGCAGTCCGAGACGCTTCTGTCACTTCTCATGCTGACAAGAACACGTCTTCAACTTCCATGAAGCACAATTCGGCTTCTCGGAACACGGCAACAGTGGCTTCTCCTAGTCACACTGACAAAGTTGGTTCTTTAACCAAGTCAGCGTGTACAAGGAAAACCATCTCTGGACATGTCAAGGTCCCTTCTCCCTCTATTCTTACGACAGCAGTCGGCTCTTTAGCCATTGATGACTCTGAGCGTATGGCATTCAAAGGGCAGCGTACGGCAAAGGCAGCGTACAAAAGCCAACATCAGGCAGCGTACGCTAAGCCAAAGCTAGCGTATGCTAATAAAAAGGTAGCGTATGACCAGAAATCCAAACTGAAGTCAGCGTATGCTAACAAATACAGTCCTTTGACTGTTTCTTAAAATCAGGCTGGGGGTTCTCTTCCACAGAACATACAAATGATTCCCCCTCAACTTGCATATCTTGTGCCAACCAAGGAGAAAGACTCTTTAGTCAACTCCTCTACTCCTAAGGTCTTTACCTCTGGAGTTAATTTGACTAGTACTCTTACTAGATCAAATAATGGAAAACGCCTTTTGGCTAATTCCTCCAAAGATGGATTATTACCGACTCCTAGTCGGAATAATACTCATCTTCCTTCTCTCAAAATTTCTCGGTCTGAGAAAGGCAAATTACAAGTATCCAAGACTGATATCAAAGTCAAATCTCCTACGGATCTTCGTAACAAGCTTAATCAGAATCGGCTCAGTTCCACTGAGACAAGTATATTAGACCCTGATGCAGAATATGCCAAGAACTATGTGGCTCAAATTAATCAGTCTTTATACACTCAGGAACCAAGAAGACAGAAGAACAAAAGACAAGTTTCTACACAGAAACTATCTTCAAATACTTCCCAATCTGTTCCTACAGATCTCCGCAAATATTTGCAAAATAAACAGAGAATTGACACTCCATCAGGCTATGATATTGCTCATATTTGCCATAAAAAGCATGGTTGCAACTTCCAACCTCGAGTTGTAATTCAATGTTGTTGTTCACCAAAAAGACAATCTGTTTTCGAACGGATTCAGTATGAACCAATGTTGGATGAAGATGAACCTCTTTATGCTTCTGTCAACATGACCTCCAGAAATATTGGGGGTAGCATACGGTCTGATGCTATATCAGACTCTGAAGATGGTGTTTATCTCGGCACCCGATCCAGGACCGGAGCCTTGACCAGAGCCTCTTCTTCTTCTCATCCAAGTGGTAATCCGGAGATCACAGAAGACTTCCTTGGAGAGTCCAATTTTCCAGTATTGACTCCCGTAAAAAGCCCTGGGAAAGATACTGATTCACACAGTGATGATTCAGAACAGACTGTTTCATCATCTATTCCTCGAATGATTACCACTTACATGGCAGAGGGCGATAATGAACCTTCAACTAGCACCGAAGCTCACGAACAAAGGATTTCTTCCTTAGAACAACAGTTGAGAGCTATGGCAGATACGTTGAATGCTATGCACACTCTTATGCAAGCTCAGCATCAAACTCAGCAAGTCCAACAGACAGCTCCTCCAGTTATATTAAATACTCCTGTTGTTCCAAACCCGGAACCCTCTACTATTCTGGGGGTACAATCTAATATTCCTGAACAACCCACTCCAAGTCAGTCTGGAGCTGGGGGTGGTACATATGCTGCAGTCCCTCCTCCTAATCACACTCAACAAGTTACAACTCCCCAGTCTTCTGGAATTGTTTCTGAAGAGTTAAAGAATCTCCGAACACAATTCGAGGCATTCAAACAGAAGGATGGTTTGCAAAGGTTAGGTATCAAGCAACCTTACCCGATAGAATGGAAGCAGGTATCGTATCCACCAAAATACAAACCTTCGACCATCTCTTTCTACGATGGGACAACCTCCCCAAGTCAGTTCATTAATCATTTTGAAGTAATGACTGATCAACTGCAACCAAGTGATGCCCTCCTTACTCGGGTGTTCATTGGATGTCTCAAAAGAACGGCTTATGAATGGTATATAAGTCTCCCTGATGGGTGCATTACCTCATTTGCCGGTTTCAAGCAAATGTTTCTTGAACGATTCTATGAAGGGCTCAACGACATGACCATGTCAGCCCTCATAAGAATTAAACAGAAAAATAATGAAACCACTGAGGACTTCATTGAAAGATTCAGAAGAGAAGCCCTCAAAATGCCTCTCGGAACTCCCGATGCTGTTACCATCGACACTTGCAAGTCGAATCTTTTACCAATTATCAGCATGTGGACAGGGTCCACTCAGTTCCAAGATTGGCCTTCTTTCATTGTCAGTGCCAAGGCTGCTGAAGTCAGTGCTGAGACCTTCAAGGGTCTGGGGGTACAAATGGCTCCTAAGGAATCAAATCAGAGCGCTAGCAATAGTACTCGACCCAACAATCGCAAAGGGAAAGAAGCTCTTGAAGTCAATCTCCAAAACAGTAGTCAAGAGGTAAAGACTACCCAAGCTACTCCAGCTCCAACAAATCAACAACAGAGATCTCCTCGGCCGAAGGAAGAATATTTTTTCGACGATGATGATGTTCAGGGTATCTTTGAATGCTTACTCAAAGGTAATAAGATTCAATTGCCAGAAATTAAAAAGCCTGATGAAGCCAATAAGACAGATCATCCAAAATACTGTCCATATCATAGAATGCTGGGTCATACAATTCGGTCTTGCTATGTATTAAAAGGGAAGATTCAAGAGATGATTAAATCAGGAGCTGTGACATTAATACCCAAAGACAAAACAGTCACAGCAAATGTAATTTCAATGCAGTTCGGTGACTTCCCTCCCTTAATGGTGGAAAGTGGGATTGTTCCTATCCCCAAAGCAACTCTCGAAGTTATAAACATCCCACCAGCACAGAATGACGGACTTGTTCCTGTCACAACTAAGAAGGGAGAGATCATGTGGATTCACCCGGATTTAATGACGGAGTTTGAAACGTCTTCCTCTTCTCCTCGGAAGACTTCCTCATCTAAAAAGAAGCTCGGAAAGACTAAGTCATGCAATGTGACTTCTAGTTTCACACCCGATTTTTATCTAACCTCTACTTTCATCTCAGCAGGAAATTCACTCCCTACGGAGATAAAATCTGTACCTCAATTTAAAGATAGGTACAAACCTGCTTTTTATTTATACAGTTCACAATCTCGTGAATTGATGGCGAAGATGGGTTATGATCTAGCCACTGCTCCGGGTTTGAACTCAGGCAAGCGACTCCGAGCACCTTTAGCCATCACTATGAGACATAATCAATCTCGTGTTGGCCTTGGTTTCTGGAATGAAGCTCTCATCAAACATAAAAGAACCAAGAGCAAGATAAAGAATTGCAACATGGTTTCCATAGACCCTGAACCAGAATCTGAAGTTGAAGTTCATGCTGGAACTCGGTCAGGAAAAGTATATCTGAAAGATTATGCTGAAGTTCCTGAAGAAACTTCTGAAGTTCCTCCGGTTATAGCTTCAACTCCAGTCTCTACTGAAGAGCCTTTAAATGTTCCTGTTGAGACAGTTCCTTCTAAACCAACAGCAGCTGACAAAGGCAAACAACAAGTCCGCTTCGACAAACCATTGAAGAAGTCATCTCCTACAGGACTTGAAAAGCCTTATAATTTTGATATATTGGCTTAACTAGCCAATACCCCAGCTAAATTATCAATCTTCGAGCTCTTACGCCTCTCTAAAGAGACTCGAGAAACTCTAAGTGAAGCACTGCTGCAAGCAGAAACCTGCCTAACTCTTCTCAAGAAATTAGAAACAGAACCTGTTTCTCATTGCCATAATATATTAGAATTTATTCCAAATATTACCTTTACGCAGGACAATATGCTGCTAGAGGATAATCGACATAACCGTCCTTTATATCATACAGGATATATTGATTCTATGAAGGTTCATCGTCTCCTGATTGATCCAGGATCTGCTCTTAGTATTATGCCAAATGCTATGCTAGACGCACTGAAGATACCTGTACATAGCCTTTCCAGCACTATCACTACCATCTTGGGATTTAATCAAGGAAAAAGTGAACCTTTGGGCAAGATTCGCCTCAAATTTCAAATAGGTGATCTTCGTACTAAAGTTACTTTTTACATCATCGACAATCATGGTTGCTCATACAATGCTCTGTTGGGGAGACCATTCTTGCATGAACATAATGTCGTTCCTTCGACCCTTCATCAGTGTTTCAAATATGTTGATGATAATGGAGAAGTTCAAAAGGAAGTTGCGGATCTCTATCCATTCAAAGGAGTTGAAGCTTATTTCAATGACGCTCGCATGTACAAAGATGAATACTCAAAAGTCTTGCAAGCTATGGATAATGATGATGAGATAGCAAAAGCTGGCACTTTTGTTATTCCTGTAAAAGGGCGTATCACTCCTCCGCAGTCTGTTAAATCATCTGAAGAAGGTTCACTGATAATTTCTGTTAGTGGACGTATTACTTCATCACCTGCTCAGGCTTCACAAGATTCACTGATAATTCCTGTCAGTGGACGTACTACTGTACCGCCTTCCCAAGCTCCACAAGGCTCACTGATAATTCCTGTCAGTGGACGTACTACTCTCCCTCCACCTTCTCAGGCTAGATCAGATACTCTAGTCATTCCAGTCAGTGGACGTACTACTTATCCACGACCTTCTTCAAGGGAGCTCACCTCTTCTGAGCCTTTTGTTATCGATCTTAATCGAAATAAAACTTCTGATTGCTCTTCCTCTCTCCCTTTTGTCATTAATTTGACTAAGTCTGATAAGGCTCAGCCTTCTGTTGTAAATACAGTATTTAATATTAATGAAGCATCTCCTTTACAGTATATTGATGTCTGTAATCATGTACAAAGTTATTTACAGTTGCTAGATAACTTAGAGTCACTAACTATAGGGGTTGTTCAAACTCTTCATACAGACGTATCATTGGAATCCATACAAAAATCATACTTCGTGGTCCCTGCTAGAAAAAAAGGGAGAAAATCCGATCTTCTTTTATAAAGGACCCCAGAATCCTCCTAACTCGGAAGAAGATGACATAAACGATGATACTGGAAGGTTACAACTGCGTCGCTACAATCAACAATCCAAAAATATTATCAAGAATATGGGTTATGACTTTAGAACCAGTCTCAATAATGGAAAAGGAAGAAGAATGCCTGTTCGAATTCCTCCATTAAAATACGGAAGGACAAAATGTGGTTTAGGTTACATTTCTCCTACTTCCTTTATCAACATAGTCCATGAAGATTCAAAGTCCGATGAAGACGAACGATCTGAGTCTTCTGATTCTCTCTTTTGGGATTCTGACACGAGTATTGGCGATCTTCATCGTTCTATTTTGTCCATCAATATGGTCTCTGTTGATGGCCCGCAGAAAAATGATGAAGATGAGGATGATTTTGAAATATCACCCGAATCGGAACAATGGGCTCAAAGATTAGATAATCAATGGGAATTCAGGTTCGAGCAGAGAGAACCTCCTACCGAAGATAAACTGATCCAAATTGATGTTGGTGAAGAAGGTTCTCCTAAACCAATATTCATCAGTGAAAGTCTTTCAGAAACAGATAAGCAAGACATGATCAAGCTTATTCGTGATTATATCGATGTCTTTGCCTGGAGTTACGAAGATATGCCAGGACTAGATCTGAAGATTGCAATGCACAAACTCAATATCATGCCAAATGCTAAACCGGTCAAACAACAACAGCGACGATTTTGTCCAGACATTATGGATGCAATTGAAGATGAAGTCAATAAGCTTATGGCTTCTGGATTTATTCGAGAGGAACAACATCCTGAATGGGTGGCTAACATCGTTCCTGTCCTTAAAAAGACTGGCAAGATTCGGGTCTGTATAGACTTTCGTGATCTCAATGCGGCTTGTCCTAAAGACGAGTTTCCTCTTCCAATTACTGATGTCATGATCGACAATACATGTGGTTTCGAACGAATGTCATTTATGGATGGGTATTCGGGATACAACCAGATCAAAATATTTCTAGATGATGAAAAACACACTTCCTTCAGAACGCCGATCGGTACATACTGTTATACAGTGATGCCGTTTGGTCTCAAGAATGCAGGAGCAACATATCAGCGAGCAATGAGCACTATATTTCGCGAACATCTCCGAAAAATAGTCGAATGCTATGTTGATGATATTACAGTCAAAAGTCGACGAAAGGAGGATCATATCCAAGATTTGAAGACTATCTTTGATTTAGTGCGTCAGCATCAACTTAAAATGAACCCTACTAAGTCCTTCCTGGGCGTCTCTAGTGGTAAATTTCTCGGCTTCGTCATTACCGCTAAAGGTATACACGTGGATCCCGAGAAGATCAAAGCCATTCAAGAGATGCGTCCTCCACGCACCTTAAAAGAGCTACGAGGATTTCAAGGAAGAATTGCTTATATCAGGAGATTCATTTCCAACTTATCAGGACGCTGCAGACCATTCAACAAACTTTTGAAAAAAGGTGTATCTTTCGTCTGGAACGAAGAATGTCAAAAAGCATTTGACGATATTAAACAGTATCTCATGAACCCTCCAGTTTTGGTACCTCCCGTCTCGGGGATACCATTCCTTCTATATGTTCGAGCCATGGATCATTCTCTTGGTGCATTACTTGCCCAAAAAAATAAAGATGGCCATGAACAGGCTATTTATTATCTCAGTCGCACAATGACGGGTGCTGAACCGCGTTATTCTCCAATCGAGAAAGAATGCTTAGCATTAATGTTTGCTGTTCAGAAAATGCGACATTATATTATCGGTCAAACGATTCATGTCATTTCCAGAGTGAATCCTCTCAGGATTATGATGAAAAAACCTGGTGTTCTCAACTCCAGACTAGCTAATTGGGGAATCTTGTTAGCTCAATACGATATGCATTATATTCCTCAGAAGTCAGTTAAAGGACAGGCTCTTGCTGATTTTTTGGCTGCTCATGCAATTCCAAAAGATTCTATATTATATGATGAGATTCCTGATGAAGTCTTGGATTCAAATCTAATTTCTGAAGAAGTTCCTACCTGGCGTTTATTCTTTGATGGAGCATCTAGAATAGGTCCTAATGGCAATATTGTCGCTGGAGTTGGGATTGTTCTTGTATCCCCAGAAGGACTAACTATTCAGAGGGCTTATTCTCTAGATCAATCATGTTCAAACAATGTAGTCGAATACAATGCATTACTCATTGGTCTTCAACTTGCTAAACATCTAGATATTCAATATTTGGAAGTTTATGGAGACTCCAAGATTATTGTCAATCAGATCAGAGGAACGTATGAAGTTCGTCATCAGGATTTGATACCTTATCATCAAGCAGCACTCTCTATAGCCTCATCTTTTGAAGACTTCTTTATTGAACATGTTCGACGAGCCTATAATGCAGAAGCTGATGCTTTAGCTAATCTTGCTGCTGTATTAGCTATTCCAATCAGACGTCAGCAAGTGATAGTGGTTTATAACCGAGAACTATTCTGTGTTGAGAATAATTTGGCTTTGGCTTTTCCTCACAAACCAGACAAAGATTCTTTCAACCTTGATACTGGATTAAAGTTTGACAAAATATCCTCGTCTTCTTCCGATTCTACTATGGAATATGTCTTTTCTAATGAAACAGAAGCCATAATTGAAGACTGGAGACGCCCGTTTCTACACTTTGTTTTGTATGATATACTTCCTGATAATCCGAGTGAAGCAGCGTCTTCGACGTCGATCTCTCAGATTCTATTATAATCATACGACTAAAACATTATATCGTCGGTCTTACGACGGTCTTCTCCTCCGATGCATTGTCGGTGAAGAAACACAACAGATAATTCGTGAAGCACATGATGGTGTTTGCGGAGCTCATCAACCAGGTCCTAAACTTCAAGATCGTATCCGACGTATGGGTTATTATTGGCCCACGATGGTGGCTGACGCTATTCAATATGCTCGGAAATATAAAGCCTGTCAAATTCATGCAGACTTTATTCATCAACCGTCAGAGTTCTTACATCCAACAGCGGCATCATGGCCCTTTGAAGCTTGGGGCATGGACGTCATTGGTCCCATCAACCCAACATCATCAAGAGGATATCGGTTTATTCTAGCAATAACCGATTACTTTTCCAAATGGGCTGAAGTAATCCCGTTATCTGAAGTTAAAACTTCTAATGTTATCAACTTCGTCAAACATCATGTTATCTATCGATTTGGTGTTCCTCGACGTATTATCCATGATAACGGACCGCAGTTCGTCAGTCAGAAATTTACTCGATTCTGCGACAATCATCGGATTAATAATTTAGCTTCTACAACATATAATCCAGCAGCCAATGGATTGGCAGAAGCTTTCAATAAAACAATCATCAAACTCTTGAAAAAGTTCGTTTCTTCCAACAAACGCAACTGGAGCGAGAAGCTTGGTGAATGTTTATGGGCCTATCGCACCACAGTTCGCAATGCGACTGGATGTACACCTTTCTCTTTAGTATATGGGTGTGAAGCTGTTCTTCCCCTTGAGATCCAGATTTCTTCTCTGAGAATTGCAATCTCCAATGAACTGACAACAGAAAACAATGATCGTCTTCGACTTCAAGAGTTGGAAGCTCTAGATGAAAAACGATTGTATGCTCAACAAAATATCGAGCTGTATCAAGCCCGAATCTCCAAAGCTTTTAACCGGAAAGTCAAAGTCAGAGCATATCAGAAGGGAGAACTGGTCCTTACTGTCAGACGTCCTATGACCATGACACATATGAGCAAAGGCAAATTTGATGCGAAATGGGAAGGCCCATTCGTAGTGAACAAAGTCTTCTCTAATGGAGCATACCAGCTTGCCTCTATGGATGGGAAAGTCATGATGATGCCTATCAATGGCAAATTCTTAAAGAAATATTATGTATAATATTTTCATCATTCCCCAGCAAATATAAAATCCTTCTTTACAAAAGTTATTTCGATATCGTTATCCCCAGAGGAAATTGTTATTCCACCATGTATCATCTTCCCAGAGAATTTGATATTTTGTTTTATTAGATCCCCAGTGGTTTTAATAAAGTGTCCATATTTCTTCTGAATTTTCTATCTCAAATATTTAGTCTTTTTGATTTCTGAGTCTAAAGATCAGTGAATAAAGGCAAAATTGATGTAAAGTGGGAAGGATACATCGTAAACAAAGTTTCCTTAAACAGAGTTTATTTTGACAAAATTCTTCAAGAAAAAGAGTACATCATCATGGAAGATCACTGTCATCCCTCTCATACTTGGGACGAGGGCCACATACATAATCAGCAAAAGAATTTAATACATCTTTTCCTGACCGCACCAAGAACTGACAGACAGCCAGCCTCATTGCTTCTTCTTCTTCGATTTCTCCTGGTTCGACCAGGAAGTCGAGGATATCTTTTGGCGGCTTGGGAGTAGATGAGCTTTCGCCCATTTCCTTCTTCTGCGGAGGTAGATGCTCTTTAGCACCTTCAGTAACTTCAGAGACGACTTCAGTCTTCTTTGTATTCTTTTCAGAAGATATTGTGGATAAAAGAGGATGATGTATGATCCTTCTACTCAAAGATATGCTCTTTTTTTAGGCATATGGTTACAAAGATCGAAGGGACGTATTCTTTCCCGAGATTCAGTTCATCCATTCATTTCTCACATTCATCCGACGTTTCACATGTTCATTAATACTTGACGGTTCATCCGTTCATTTATTACATTCACTCGACAGTTTATCTGTTCATCATTTTCTAACGGTTCATCCGTTCATAATCTTCTATTAATTTATCAAGTGGGGATTCGTTATTGATCATGTTTTCATAACCTCTGAATCAATTCCGAATCTGCTTACTCATTTGTCATTTTTGACCTCTGTATAGAAATCAATCTATTTTCTTTTGAGTTCATACATATTATCACGTCCATAATACCTCTGATAATATCATATACTCTAAAAACAGAAAAGATGATTTTATTATCTATCATGTCCACAATTCATCCACAAATACAAATCATTGAAGCATAGAAGAAGTGTCATTTCCATTCCCATTTCACCACAAAAAGTCTATTACATTTTCTTAGACTTTCTTACAAATTATAATAGAAATCTATTACAAATCTTGGATTTTCATTCTACACCACAACGATAACCGAATAGAGATCTATCTTCTTCTTTGGATCTTCTCCGTCGGACCTTCTCCGTCAGGTTCGTTGTTGGTTGCAATTCCTGACTGTCTGGGTCTCAGTCACGACCAGATCAACAGGAATCAAACTCTGGTCTTCTCTCTCAAACGAGAGGAGAATCACAGAGTATGGCAGCCCGAAGTCGTGGTACTGCCAATACAACTGGTGGATGGGGGTAACCCCTCAAGGAAGACAGGAATGTATCCAAACCTTGGGATACAATTCCTAGTTCTCCCATGAAAGGAACTCTACTACCCGATTTCTCGGTAGTAGAGTTGACTCCACCATCCAACTCTCGTGTATAAAGGCTCTTCCTACCATCTAAGGAAGACCCTTCTATCCCACGAAGAGTTCTAAGTTGTCTGATGTACACGTCAAAAGCGTATGAGCTCCCTGATGTTGGTGTCAGAAGGACATTCTCCACAGCATCCACATCACCAATGCCAGTTCTGAAGAAAATCTTTAGCCAAGTTTCTGCGGAAAACAGCATGAAGAAAAGAATTAAATCAACAGAAATGTCATATGAAACGCACTGGTTTGTCAAGCACGCTCGGAGACATAAAGCCTATTTTCAACAGCGAAAACAGTACGTGTATTATGCCGGACTTACCTTCAAGTTTGACGCTAAGAATTGGCAAACTGATGTCTGACATATTGCTCAGAATTTGAACATTTAGAAGCTTTTGCTTTCCGATTCGAGAGTAAAATCTCACGTTCATTTTCAGAGAAGAGAAGAAGAAAAAGAAGATGGGGATGAGTTCTGTGAAACTCTTCTGTCTATTTTAAAGTATGGAGCGCAAGCCTATTCTTGGAAAGGATCCACAAATAATGCTCATAAAATATGCAATGAGTGCCACGTGTACTTTGGAAACCAGTATAGCCTTGGAAATATTCAAAGAGTGCTTTCCATAACATTGGAAGATAGCGTAACCTACAGCTATTGGTGCATGCTATTCATTGATGTACGCTATCCAGCGTAACTTACAAACATTGGAAGACAGCGTAACCTACAGCGTAATCTACAGTTATTCATTGGTGCACGTTAGTTTTCAACACAAAATTATACTAAACAGAGAATTCTTGAATATTCATTTCATTAAAGGCACTGATGGCCTTACAAAACAAAAAAGAGAGGGAAAGAAAGGGGTGCAACAAAGTCACGCTCTATTTTCCAGAGCGGCTAAGTTTGACGCCTAACTCTTCTACGCTTTGGACCCCCATGCGGTGCAACAGAGCAGCGAGCATTTCACGCTTCTCTGCGAGGCTCCGCCCATCAGAAGTAGAGGAGCCGTCCAGACCGAAGTAACCCAAGAAATTCTTGGCTAACTGCGTGGGGTCATCTTTGAACTCGATGACGAAGGGCTCCGGTTCTTTGCCTCCAAAGGTGGGGTCACCATGGGCACAGAAACCTAATTTTCGTGCTTCTTCTTCAGCCGCTTCCTTTGGAGTCATGGTTACAAGAAATGAATGTCAAAAACTGAATTTTCTCAGTTTATATAACAAAGCTTGCTGGCGGTTCATATTCCTCCATAAATCAGATTCAATCAGTCTCAAAAAATGAAGAGTCATCATGACATTTGATAAATTCATTTTTTGCATAAACAGACTTAATGCCAGCGTGTCAAGACTCATTCCCACTTTTTTATTCAAAGTAATTTCGAACTTTTGAAACTCATAAAGTTCTAAAACTTTGAAGGGGGTCTTGTAGGATGTGGAAAATTATGACACGCTGTCATTTTAATCCATACGCTTAAGGCTATACGCTTACCAAAAGCCATACGCTTAGTGGATATTTTATTATTTCTTCTTAAAGTGGCAGCACAGCATATATTAAAAGAAGAATGAATCTGATGTCTCGTCTTTCGTGCAAGGACAGCTGTCCAATGGAGACCAACCGTCGTATATGTATTCGAAGAGTTGGTTTTGTCTTTTACGAGGACAGCTCAGCAGATCATAAATGTAAAAGCCATCATTACTGTCAGTTTTGACAGTCTGTCAGCCGTCATATCTACAGTCACGATGCTCGAGAAAATCTTTTGACAGTTATTTGAAGATATGGCGTATCAGAGAAGATTGATGATGGCCACGTGGCTATTTCTTCAGTGAGCGTATGAAGTCTATACGACTCCTTTCTTCTTCATTGAGCGTATGAAGTCTATACGACTCCTTCCTTCTTCAGTGAGCGTATGAAGTCTATACGACTCCTTCCTTCTTCAGTGAGCGTATGAAGTCTATACGACTCCTTCCTCATCAAGTGAGCGTATGACTCCTTTCTTCTCCAGTAAGCGTATCAGCTTTATTTTGTTTCTACATCATCCAAGTCAGCGTATAACTCTCCTTCAACGAGGCAGCGTATTACAACAACCATATCCAGGATTACAGTCAACACACGTTCTCGCGTATCCTGTACCAGTTATCCACTTCTCTAGAAGTTATGCAACGTGGCATCCAGGCCATCAATCTCTCCTGAACATGCTCCACTACTTTCAACCGCATGCTAATGTGTCTCCATCAGAATTAGCCACGCATCCCTGCTGTTATGCACACGTCAAGTAACTACCTGAGCGTATGCTTAAGGACAGTTATCCTGAACTCTATAAAAAAGAGTTTCTTCATCTTCATCGGAGACTACAGTCAATTTCAGAGAGAACAGAGAGATTGCCCAGTTGCTGTCCAAGTTCTTCAAAGTTCGAGTTTTCTTCATCGCATCGTCCAAGGGATAAAGTAATCGTCTTCTAGATTAGATTCCTACAGTTGTAATTTTCTCAGATACAAAATAAATAAAGTGAATTTATTTATGGAAAACAGTTCTCCCTCAGTCGCATGAAACCCTTTCAACGAGCCGCATGGGCCCCTATTCCTCTTTGCCGTATAAGGCCCTGATCCTTAGCCGCATGAGCTTGGGTCCCTTTAGCCGCATGAGCCACATCCTCTTAACCGCATTAGACCCCAACTCCTCTCAGCCGCATAAGGCTCTGCTTCCCCGAGTCGCATAAGCCCCCTTCCTTCCCACTGCCGCATATGACCCGTTCCTACATTGTCGCATAAGACTCTTATTCACCTTACCGCATGAACCTGTGTACCCCAAGCCGCATGAGACCCTCTCCCTTATTGCATGGCCTTTTTCCGTAGCCTTGTACCCTTTGTATTATATTGGAATGTCACAATTATGCTCATATCTTATGACCCTCTGTATAACTTGGGTCCTTTGATAGAATGCTTGAATCATATAAATTTTGCACATGTTTCCTGAACACGATAGTGATCCCGTAGTGGTGCACTCTTGACAAGTAACATGACATGATAGTGGCCCGCCGTGGCACACTCTTGACAAGTAAAACTGACATGATATACCTCGATATATTGTTGCGACAGTTAGCCTGAAGTGAAAAGAATAATTGGCCTGGACACCGTAGGCGATTGTGTTTGTACAAATGAACCAGTATTGTCTTACATCATGTTTAGGACGGGGACCCCCTAAGTACCATGGTCAGGGGTACCTACTGAAATTAACTAAGGCTAATAACTAGAATAACTCAGTAGTCATGAAGAGATTTCCCAGCCACATGCAATCCCGTTATCGGGGTGCGCTTGTAGATTTGTAGCCTGCCGACGAGTAGGGCACATTTCCAGCACACTGTCATGTGTTGCACCCTTCTTGAACAAATATTCGACCTGAATAACCTGGATGGTCTGTAGGGCTTGTGGTTGTTGGAGTAATCTCATTGCATCTTGCTAGTAACTAGGCCTGTGATAACCCTAGTTAGTTAAAGTATCAAGCCGTACTCATTGTTTGGCCGTGATTGATTGAATGGAGTTTAGCTCAGTCTAGTATTGTCCTAATCCTGTACAAGATTGTAACCTGACTTGACTACTTGTGCTTTATTTTATCGATAAATGGTGAGAAACCAAGTTCCGTTTAGATGAAGGGTTACAACCCCGGTCCTTGTTTGGTTTAAGGGTTGTAACTTGGTTATCTGAATAGTTCCATGGTTATCTTACCGTATATCATTATGATTTCCATATCTTCAGTTTTATTATACTTTTATGTTTTGTGCTAATTGCTGGTTTTAGTTCCTAAGTGAAGCCTCCTTTGTGGCACTTGCTCTTTATGGGATCTGACCCAGCTGGTTTTGTATGGCCAGATACCGGAGCAGCTCCCGAGGATCTCCCTATCTTCCAGCCAGATGGTGACCACCAGGCGTAACCAAGGCAACGAGTGGGTTTCTTTTTTGTTCTCTCACTTTATTGTAAAAATATTCTTTGAGGCGTTTAGCCGACGAGCACGTGTTTAGCTCGATAGCACTTTACTTACTGTCTGCCTATGGACTGTAACATGATTGACAAATCCTAGGGTTGATCATGTATGATTGAAACTCTTGCTAGTCTTAACATTTTGTATGACTAGCTTCATGATCATCCAAATATGTAATATATGGGACGCCTTACTATTGTATATTTGGTGCTCTGACATCTTGTAACTGTTACTACTTGCTTGAGATTGAGACAATAGGCATGTTCATGACCATAAGAGACTGATGGCTTGTAGTTAAATCCTCATATTTCTAGACAGCCGTGACCGTATAGCGAGGTGGGTTGCAATTCAATATACGTAGCTGGCTATGTATGCCTCTGCTCTCCAGTATTCTGGTTCTGGGGCATTACAATATGTCATCTGGACCATGGTAGGAAGAGGTTGGGCGACGAGAGCACCCTCCTGCGCCTTGCATCAGCTATAATTTTTCATGCTTCTACACCTTGTGGCAACATAGACCAACTTTTCATTCTCCCAAGCCATGGGACGAAAGACCAAGTATCAATTTGAAAGCACGTCGTGTAATATTTCTAAGCCAACTGTGAGACCCTTCCATGTTCTAACTCAATCCGATTCAACTGAAATTATTTCCTTCTGCTATGTGGGTTCGTCTCTTTTATTGGCATACCTACTTAGTGCAATTGAAAACATCAAGTTTATTAGTGTGAAGGCCAAGCAGAGGCAAGTTTACCGAAGGCACCCACCTGAGCGAGGAGTTGCCTCGACCGAACGGGACTTCAAGCAAGTCGTTGCGTGGCTAAGTCCAAATGCCATTGGCGTTTTGATTCCTCCGGTTGAACTGAACGGGATGATATATTACAATATACGTCACTCACATTATGTTTTCTCACTGTATCGATATTCATATACAGATATACGAGTACTTATTGTATATTATTTTTCTCAGCTTTTGTGATTTTGGTATCGTAAGCATGTATAATAGATTTTTGTGAGGCAAGTCTTTGATTACTAGTAACATGCCATGATGGCATTACTGGACTTAGATATTAATGGTTCTACTGGTTTTTGAGATTTTCTCGTTTTGTGTGCATCGAGGATCGTGTGAGAGGTCTCGCACAATACTAGTTTTCAAGAAAACTAATTAACGACTTACGAAACTTAATGTTCCTGATTTTATTGAGAATAGTATCGAGCCGTAGACTTCCTGAGACTTGTAGAAACCATGGCATGACCATGTGCTCCGAATAGGGTTCGTACATAGAATAGGAACCCCAAGAAATTGGCTTCTTCCTAATTTTACTACTAGACAGTATAAATATATATTGCCCATGTTGTGAAGAATAGAAAAGTGGCCATTGTCATGTCCCAGTCCCAAAATACATAGGAATATGATACATAGCAATGGACACCTACGTAATCAAGAGGACTACAGCCCAACTCGAATACGTATATATTGTATAGAGTAAGTAATTACATCCATAAATCATTATATATACACTATCTCAATCCACAAGAAGTAAACATCAAGAGTAAACTTTATGTGCTAAAGTCAGCCTCCAGTAACACACAAGATCGAATAGATCCAAGATAAAATAGGGTCTGTAATACTAGGCTATAACAGCGAGAAATAAAAAATTAAGAACAATATATATAACTACGGAAGACATGATACAAGTACATAATAACAAATTTTTGAAGATAGACATCAACAACTCTGGAAGAACTCAATAACAACCAACGCAGGTAATCTTAAAGGGAATTAGGTCCTCAGAGGGACGTAGCAAGATACATAATATATATGTTATATAAACTGAGATAAATAAATATGCAAATGTTGTTTTAACCACCTAAATATACAATTTAGAGGACAACTTTCACGCGCATAGATAGGATTCAGGCTCACATAAAAATCTGTACATGTACTGCAAGCAGTCATATGTGATCGTGCATAACGTTCACCGAATGTTAGAGGCCACCAATAAATCATCATAAACTGTCATAGTTCCTCAGGAGACTGTGGTTCACCGATTTGCCTATCCCATATGCCTAGGGACTATCCTCCCCCTCAATTCATATACTGACCAAGTCATATACACAACATGTCCAGCTTTGTAACTGCTTGAGTCTCTAATACACTAATCATAGTAGTTATGATTTTTATCTGTCACATGTTACATACGTATCGATAACTAGTCGAGTAAGATGGGCCATGCCCTAGCATATTATCACAAATCGTGTCAAGTGTGTATATCAAGGTAAAAGGAGATAGAAACATATTTCACAATCAAGAGCTAGTCCGCTGATACTAAGCTAACATGCATAAAATAAATAGAAGGTCAAATGCAAGATGACACACTCTACCGTTCGCACCCAAGTCTAGCTTGGACGCACAGTTTATATAAAAATAATTATTAAACAATAATTAGAAAAGTTTTGAAATAAATATAAATAATAGTAAATATAGTAATATATACTTTCCGGGAATTCGAATGTTGCTACGACGACGTTCTGGTAGTGAACTCGTCAAGTCAACGGTAGCAGAAAAAGCGAAAGCAGAACAAACGTTTCTAGATGCTGATAAACATTACCAACATTACTGAAATGGTTAAGTCAAAATAGCCTACCCATATGACTAAGTTGGACACAGGGACAAAAACGATAGTTTTATATCAAAATAGGATCCACATGTGGGCCCCACTTTGTATCAAAAAATGTGCCAGAACTAAAGGTCTCCAAATTTAGTAAAATATAGGTCAAACAAACTCTAAATGATAATACAATCTCAGCAGTACGTCCAAATTTGGATTCCAATGAGCCGACCACAAAATGCCCATCAAATTAGATTTTAAGGCCCGCAATACAGTGATTCTGTCAACTATATCAGAATCGAAACAAGTCAAATATTGCAAGTCCAATGGCACAAGTCTCATCACGATACGACGAGCATGACAAACTAATTGAGAAATTTCTAAAATCTCTGAAACGATAATTTCCAATGGATACATGCATAATCAATCTCGTACAAGCAACAAATTTGAATTTTGTTAAAGCCCATACGTTCGAAAATATCGCACGCGCCATTCGGTGCAATCGGCTCATGACGGTGCGGTACCGTTATCGAAACCTCGATCACCCGTAATTTAATATTTTTAAAACTAATTTTTCTAGAGTTCTTCATGATTTTTCACAGGGTTTTAAATAGAATATATTTAAATAATTTAATGGATTTTGAAGGGGCTTAGGTTGACTATGAGTCGGTGAAATCGGTTCAATGTTCAACCAACTGTAGGAAAAGATATTTCCCTTCTCATATATGCTGTTGGACAGTTTGTATTGTTTTTATTACTTTCAAAAAACTTTTTTTCACAAGTTGATCATGATTTTTCTCTGATTTAGTTCAGTCTAGAAACAAACTAATTGACAGGTAATGAAGATGGTTAGGTTGTAAAATTACCTGTGAAATCGAAACTCAAATCGATCTCATGATGACGAAAAAATCGAGCCTTACAATCGGGTTTTCGGTCTTACTTACTGTCGTTGTTCATCGAAAACCATATATCTTCGTGATTATGTCATATGAAGTTACTGCCATGCCAGTGTGCATCTGGATACAAATAACTTTCTTGTTCCATAATACGACGGATAGCTACAGTGCACATCTGTCATGCCAGGTAATACAGGTTCTTGAGTTTATCTTGGCCAAATCCATAAAAGATTTTTGAATTGATTTTTTACAAAAATACAGGAGAAGAGATCAACATGCATAGGATATAGGTCAAGTAGAATTTGAGAAACATATATAGCCATGATGCCGTTATCTGAAGTCCCGCCTAGCCAGTATTTCTCTGGCTGCAAAAACTTTGGTTCCGTAATACAAGGTTAAATATAATTTCTCAAACTTTTTCCTGGATCAATCCATAAGATACTTTCCAACACTTAGAACAAAAAGAACGGGAAGAATTACTAAAGAAGTCAACATGGAAGGGTTTAGTCAAATCTCGAGTAGGGAAGAACACAAAAGCAATCATGTTGAAAAAGAAGATAACATGGAAACATTCATGCTGAAGAGTCTGAGAGACGTCTATAATCTTGTTTATGGATGTATCCTCAAATCCTAGTCCTTAATTGGTCGCAGGCTCGTAGCAGTACGACTATGCTAGGTATCACCATGACTTCGCAAAATACCCAAAGACTCCACCTGCACTTATGGCTTCTAGTGTCTGTGCCCTTACTGATGTGATAATAAGGGGAAGATACGCCCACTATGAAGATTCGTCTTACTAGCACTAATAAATAAGGATTACGGTAGAACATAATCAAACTGGATGCAAATCGAAAAGTCAAGTGGGAGTTCGAAACGAAGTCAAAGAAGGTATCAAGCATGTGGATATGATCCTATGGGTCTTTCCTATTCTAATTGCAGGCTCATGTCGGTACAGTAACGTAACCGAAGTGATTAACTGACCTGCATGGGCCACCACAAAAATAGGTAACGCCCCAGTCCCAAAATACATAGGACCAGGTATACGAATACATGCCAGCAGTACTTCACCAATGGTCCAAGCTACACAACATGCCCATTAGAGAAATACTTAAGCTATAAATCATGATAATACCCAGGAATACAACACAGTCCACAGGTAGATACATCTAATCACATCCACAGAGTCCACAAAGAGATCAAGAATAAAAAAGGAAATGTGTCACGACCCGCACCCAGTGTAAGGGTACAAATGCGTAACATCGCCCAGCCTACGTCGCAAAATCGACGGTAGAACGTTGTACTAGGTCACTATCTAAACAACTCACACAAATATAGTGTACTTGTCATAAATCTCAACTTCGAACGGAGGATAAGTATAGATATAATAAAACTCAATCACAGTCTAGGCATGATAAGATAACATAGAAGTCTAGATAACTACTAAGACTAAAAAAAAAAAAACTACTAAATAATTATATCTCAAACAAACTCAAATACAAAGTCAATATCTCAACTTATTACAATTCAAGTTCTAAACATGAAATCTAAAACAAGTCTACTAAACTAGTATCCCGATCACTCCTGAGAGTCGGGGCCAAAGGTAGCTAATCCATCTCCGGATCCATAGCAAGTAGGGCATGTATCCTCAGGGCAAACATCTGTAATATTTTGTCAACGTATCCAGTCAGAATTGGAACGAGCATAACTCATCTAGAAATTCTAAGTAAATGAAAAAGACTATAGAGCAGTTATGAATAGTTATATTGATGAAGCATAGAAGTTTTTAGGCAGGTAATGATGTAGAGCAACAGTTTAAAGTACAAGAAAAGTAATATAACAAATCAGAAGATCATGTCAATAAAGACTATAAATAAAAACTAGCTGAACTAGAATAATGTGGTAGACAGTACAATATTGTCAAGTGTGATCCCAGTGTGAGTCTAGTACAATATGAGTCGAGTATGATTCTTGTCAATGATTCTAGTAGGGTGATTCTTGTAATGATTCTTGTGATGATTCTAGTGATGATTCTAGACAATACTCAAAAGGTGTTTTAAAATACTGAGATCGACATGTAAACGACTAGGGGTAAATCCGGCACATCGCACATTAATTAAGTGAGGGATGGCTATCATTCTTATATAAGTCACAGGGAGGTGGTTCGAGTATTTAGGAATGTTTACATGTCTACTCAAGTATTTCCCTGCCCGACAAGTACAAGTGAATCCATAACCCGACACATAAATCGAGAACATGTCCAGCCAGAACATGATAATGCTTGCAGGTAATTCTTGTAGTAATTCTTGTAATGGTTCTTGTAATAGAGGGTAGACAAGTAAAGTATGTGTGTCGCATATATGAATCCAGAAATACCAATCCGTGTTTGTAACAGAGAATCAAATAGAACTAACTAGAACTGAAATACAGTAATCGACAAGTAAATGAAAGAACTATCAGAGAATGTACTAGCCTGTCGTCCAGAACGATAAATGAGGATCGATGCCCAAAGTGGAGTCACAATATCCTATTTAGAGGAATACATGTTATAATGTGTTCGATATATAATAATTGAAGTATATAATATAATCTACATGATTCTAAGTCATTCTAGGTCAAGGTCAACTCTTGGTCAACTATGGTCAACAATCTAGACAACTTAGTCAAACTTGAACTATTTGGTCAACATCTAGGGTATTGGGACTATACCCAATGTTTCTAGGCCATAAAGTTAGATATGGTAATATGGTGCCAATACCTTATCTCAACACTCTTTCAAGCCACTACTATTGACTGAACTAAACTAATTCCTTTCTCATATACATATTAACTGATATAATACCATGGAGTTGGGACCCTACCTCTCTAACTATGACTTAATTCAATACAAAGTAGGGGAACTTGAACTAACCAAGAAAGGGACTGACAAGGTTGAATATAGATGAAACTAAACTAGAACAAGGAACTGGTCACTGAACATTTAAAGTAGGACTGGATCCTATACTACCTGGGAACTAGACAAGAAGTTTTGAACAATATGCATGACATGAAAGAGTGAGTGTATGCAGGACAATAAGTGTGAGTATGTAGGGAAGTGTTTGAAGACAGTGGATTGTCTCAAGTCTATGGGTATCAAATGCAGTGAAACATTATGAAACAAGTGATGAAATGTGTGAAGGGTAATGTAGTTATTAAATGGAGTCTCTGAGGTGCAGTGAAGTCTAAAAGAAGATACAGGACATGATTCTCCTATAGCCTCAAACCCTACACTCTCCTCTAACACTTTCACCTCAACCTATATCCCACATCTCCAATACCTGGTACTAACACGTCACCCATTTCTGAACTCTACCAATATGCTAGGACACATGACACTCTCCTCTACCTTAATGACACAGGACACTAACTCTAACACACTAACTAAACACACATGCAATCTAACATGAACTAACACACGACTCTAATATTAAGATACTACCTTAACATAACTCTCAACTAAACCTATCTCAGAAAACTGAACCTTGTAGGTCCTAAAAATCAAGTTGCACCCATCAACAAAGTCATAAAAATCAAATTATGCATCCTTTAAGTGAACTGCGCAGAAGACAGATTGCGCAACAATTCGATTGCGCAGGCTGAACTGTGCACTCATCTAAGTGCGCAAGCTGACGTGGCCTCGTCATCATTACCTGACAGAGAATCAGATCTTCTGACAACTGAAAACACGAAGAACGAGAAAACTGTTCGTTTATTGTGCAGCACAGCGCTCGAGGATAGCTGTACATGCAGCGCAATCTGCCAGACTCTTTGCAGCGCGATCCATCCCAGCGCAATCCGAAGCCAACACAATTCAGTTGGCGCACTCCATCAATACAAATGACAAAGTACACGTGGCCTTTATGCCATCAATGACTCATTACATGGTAATTGTCTGTACATGATCATGCGTATTTTAATCAAATAATGCCATGTGTCCAATACAGTTGGCCCACGAACAAACAACTGCCAGCGCAGTCTGATGTCTACGCGGTCCAATGCGGTCCAATCCATCTTGCGCAGTCCAGAATAACTAAAAAGTAGTTATTTCCAGAACTCTATAAATAGTGTTACAAGTCCTTCCTAGAGGGGATCACACACGCATACAGAAATCAGAGATCATCATCAGAGATCAGGAGTTCTTGTCAAAGTGTTGCTGCAATCTTCAGAGGCTACCGTCTTCAAAGTTCACATCGTCCAAGGGATAAAGCGATCGTCTTCAGATCGGATTCCTATAGTTGTACTTTTCCAGAATTTTTGTAATCTTCTTTACAAAGTTTGTTGAAATAAAGATCAACTTTTGTTTTTGTAAACAAAATGACGACTCTGCTGGGGACGACTTTCTCCTCCGACGAGGAAGTGACAACTCAATGTGACGTTGTGTCTATCGAAAAGACGCAGAAGACGCTGGTTGTGAAGGTCAACCAGACGGCCTACGAAGCCATGATCAACTCCAGGACCACCCCTCACATAGCAACAACTTCTGCCACGAGCAAAGTACGCCCAGTGTGGGTCCCCAAGACTGCTGTGCAGTCTGTTGATTCTGCCACCAAGACTGGTACGTAGTCTAAAATCTCTGCTGCTAAGACTGTTACACAGTCTGTTGTCTCTGTTGTTGCACAATCTGCTTCTACTACTCATGCGCAGTCTGCTGTTGCCAGTGCACAAACTACTTCCTATGCTGCTTTGTCAAAGTACAAGACTCTTCTACCCCTGGCGCAGTTAGCAGCAACTCTTCCTATGCAGTCCACCACTCCAACAACCAGAGTGCAGCCCAAACATACTGTGGCCAGAACTCTTACTGCACAAACTACAGGGTCTGTGACTAGAAAGTCATCTGTCAAAGATTCTTCTACGCAATCAGCCAGTGCGCCTACTGTCAAAGCTTCCCGTGCGCAAGCTGTACCTGCATAATCCAAGAGAGACAGCCCTTTGGCTAATCTCTCCTCTTCTTACAGTAAGGAGAAAAGCTCTGCTCCTCTTCTCAAGCATCCTATTGCTCCTGTGCAATCCACTGGGGGTAGTCTTTTGGCCATTCCTCCTCCTCCTCAGAACAAAGGAAAAGGCCCGTTGGTCTTTTCTCAAACTTTCTCGTCCCACGACTTGGAAGACAACAGAGGAAAACGCTCTTTAGCTAACCCTTCTTCACAAAACAAAAGAAAAGGCCCTTTGGTCTTTTCTCAGTCTTCCTCGGTTTTTATCGTAGAAGATCAATCTGAACGTGCTCCGGCACTAGTAAGTACAAGAACTCTCTCTCTCACAAGGATTCTTCTTCCCTCCTTGCCAAAGGGAAGTGTACTGATCAGAGAGGTATTCTGCCTACTCCGGTAGCAAAATTCCAAGATCTCCCAACTCTCAAGATATCCCATTCAAGACAGGAAAAATTATTGGTGTCTCGGACAGAAACCCTTGGGGGGTGAGTTTGCTGATCTAAGAACTTATCTCAATCGATCAACTTCGGTGAAACACAAACAGCCAATGCCGAAGACCAACCAGCATCAGGAGCAAACTTCCAGGATCAAAAATTCTGACACCTATGCCAATGAAATGAGTACTTCCCTGTACACTCAAGGGATAAAACATTTGAAAAACCGGAACCATGTTTCGAATATTGTCAAAGAACATGTCCCTCGAACTTTTTCTCGTCCCGTTGTTGTTCCTGATCTCCGAGAACACCTTAAACAAAAATGGGACAACTTCTCAATGCCTCCAGTGCAACCACTTGGACACCATTGTAATCACAAAGTGGTCATCAAGTGTTGTTGTCAAACAATAAGACGATCTGTCTTCGATCGTTTGAACTTTTCAAACTCTGAACCTATGTCAGAAGATGAAGACGAAGTTTTGTATGCTTCTGTCAACATGACTTCCAGAGACACTGGGGGTAGGAAGTGCTCCAAGCACGGCAAGCCTCGCAAGCCAAGCCAGCGGTATTTGAATTTACTCTAAGAATCTTCTGAAGGAGTATTCCGACATACCCGATCCCGAAGCTGAAACACAATCGGTCAAAAGAATCTTCAAGATCCTTCCGGTCATTTTTCTCTTTCTCACTCAGGAGATGATTCTTTCTCCGACTACGATGCATACAGTAAAAGTTCGGAACAGACAGTGTCCTCTACTGTACCTAGAGAAGTGACAGCTTATGTTGTCACTGAAGACCTAGATGCTTCCAGTTCGGCTAGTCATGAACAACGAATAGCTGCGCTAGAAGACAAGTTGAAGACTATGGCCGAGATGGTCACAAGTATGCATTCTATCATTGTGGCCCAGCATACAGTACCACCGACCATACCTCCTGCAAATCCTGAAATCATAGCATCGTCGGTGCCTGTCAATGCAGTGCTGGGGGTAGCATCTCTTCAAGTACAACCTGTACAGGTCCAACCTATACCCAGTCAGTCAGGTGCTGGGGATAGTGCTTACCATGCTGTTCCTCCCCCTAACATTGTGACTCAGCCTGCTCCTTCTACATCAGTAGAAGATGCCAATGAAGCTGTCAAGCTCCTGCGTACTCAGTTCGAGGCCTTCAAAGAGAAGGACAACTTGCAGAGGTTGGGGATTAAGCAACCCTACCCAGTTGAATGGAAGAAAGTCCCATTTCCTCCGAAGTACAAGATTCCAACAATCTCGCTGTTTGATGGCAGCACTTCTCCCAGTCAGTTCATTAACCACTTTGAGGTAATGACTGTACAACTTCAACCAAATGACGCTCTTCTTACCAGAGTATTTGTCGGTTGTTTAGCCGGCGTAGCATACGATTGGTACAGAAGCTTGCCCGATGGTTGTATCACCTTCTTCTCTGGTCTAAAACAAATCTTCTTGGAACAATTTTATGAGGGGATCAACGACATGACCATGTCAGCCCTCAATAAAATCAAACAAAGACATAATGAAACTGCTGAGAGTTTCATTGAAAGGTTCCGTCGGAAAGCTTTGAAAATGCCCCTGGAACTCCGGCCGCTGTCACCATAGACACCTGCAAGGAAAATCTTTTGCCTATTATCAGCATGTGGACGGGGTCAACTCAGTTCCAAGACTGGCCATCCTTCATTGTCAACGCTAAAGCAGCTGAAGTTAGTGCCGATAAATTCAAGCAACTAAGGGTACAAATGTCTAACCCCGACCGGGATGAACACCAGACATCAAGTGGTGGCAATCGCCAGAACAACCGCAAAGGAAAAGAAACTTTGAATATCAACTTGACGAACAAGAACAAAGAATCTCTGGCGGTTAACGTAGCTCCCCCTACGTCCACTTCTACTCCTTCAGCACCTCCACCAAGGGAACCTCGTCCGAAAGTAGAATACTCTTTTGACGAGAATGACACAGTGAGCATCTTTGATTGCTTGATCAAAAGCAATAAGCTCCAGCTCCCAGATCCCAAGAAGCCTGATGAATTCGATAAGACTGATCATCCTAAGTACTGTGTTTATCACAGGTTCATTGGGCATCCCACTCGAGCATGTTATGTGCTCAAAGACAAAATTCAAGAGCTGGTCAACGTTGGTGTTGTCACTCTGCAGCAAGACGAGAAAACTGTTACTGCAAACATGGTCTCAGTTCAATTCGGTGACTTCCCGCCCCAGATGGTACAGCATGGTGTCATTCCTATCCCTAAAGCTACTCTTGAGATTGAGAATCTCCCTCCTCCACGAAGTGAAGGTCTCGTCCCTTTGTCTCTTGACAATGGCGAGATTATATAGATTCATCCAGATTTGGCCTCAGAGTTCGAACTTCCCTCTTCCTCTAAGAAGAAAGACCGCTCCAAGGACAAGACAAAGACTTGCAATATGGTATCTTTTGACCCCATAGTTGACGAGGAAATCCTGTTGGGCACCAGATCAGGAAAAGCCTATCTAAAGGATTATCCCGAAGCTCCAGAGAATCCTACTTCTTCTTCTGAGCCTGCTCCAGTGCAGCCTGCTTCTACTGAGGATATTTCTACTACATCCTCACCGATTGTAGAGTCTACTCCTCCCAAGCCGACGGTATCCGACAAAGGCAAACAGCAAGTCCGCTTCGACAAACCTTTGAAGAAGACATCTCCTTCCGGACTTGAAAAGCCTTACAACTTTGATATCTTGGCTCAGTTAGCCAATACACCGGCCCGGCTGTCCATCTTCGAGCTCTTGCGCCTTTCTAAAGAGACTCAAAAAACTTTGAGCGAGGCTCTCATGCAAGCTGAAACTTGTCTAGCCCTTCTGAAGAAGCCGAAAGTAGAGCCAGTCTCTTGCCTCCATTGTCATAGTGTGTTGGAGTTAATTTCAAACATAACTTTCACATAGGATGACATGCTAATGGAAGACAATAGGCATGATCGTCCTCTCTACTATACAGGATATGTCGACTCGATGAAAGTCGATCGTATTCTGATAGACCCAGGGTCTGCTCTCAGCATCATGCCGAAGACAATGTTGGATGCGCTGAAGATCCCAGTGCATAATCTTTCCAGTACAATTACTACCATCCTTGGGTTCAATCAGGGAAGGAGTGAACCTCTGGGCAAGGTTCGCCTAAAACTCCAAATAGTTTATCTTCGCACAAAGGTGACCTTCTATATCATTGACAATCATGATTGTTCTTATAATGCTCTGTTGGGGAGACCATTTTTGCATGAGCATAACATTGTTCCTTCGACTCTCCCTCAATGTTTTAAATATGTCAATGACAATGGAGAGGTGCAAAAGGAGGTTGCTGATCTTTATCCTTTCAAAGGCGTCGAAGCATACTGCAACGATGCTCGTATGTACAAGGATAAGTTCATGAAGGTAGTGCTGTCTTTGGACACTGAAGAAGAGCAAGAAGCAGTGCCTAATGAAACCCTCATCATACCTGTCAAAGGGCGTATTTTTCGTCCTCAGTCCTCTAAGCCACTGGCTATTCACTTGCCAGTCCAGAAGCAACCAACTGATGATGATCAGAATCAAAAGGAGCTCACCTCTTCTGAGCCACTTGTTATTGACTTATGTCGTAACAATGAAAAAAGGCAGCTCACCTCTTCTGTGCCACTTGTTATTGATTTATCTCATAACAAGAATAAAAGGGAGCTCACCTCCTCTGAGATGCTTGTTATCGACCTCCGTCGTAACAAAGCCAATCCTCCTCCACGTTTTTCTTCTCTCTCTCTTGTAATCAATCTGACCAAGTCTGCTAAGGCTAAAGGTCCTGCTGTAAATACAGATGTACAAATTAATGAAAAAGCATCTACTTTCCAGTATACTGATGTCATTTATCATGCTAAGTGCTATTTGGATATGTTAGCTAGCTATCAGTCATTTACGATGGGAGTTGTACAATCTCTTCAAACAGAAGTCTCACTTGAACATCCAAAAGATTCATATCGTATTGTTCCCGCTCGAAAGAAAGGCGAGAGTCCAATACTTTTTAGTAAAGGACCGTAACAACAATTCAGCTATATGGATGATAGCAAAAGTAATGATACGGGACATCTTCAACTCCGTCGTTACAGTCAACAATCAAAAGATATCATTCGAAAAATGGGTTATGACTTCAAAAATGGCCTCAACTACGGTAAAGGTCGAAGAACTCCTATCCGTACGACTGTTCCGAAAGGAAAGTCAGAGATGTATTACAGCAGGACCAAAAGAGGTATCGGATATGCTTCACCTCCGGTATTATCTCCAGCAGCCTCTGAATCCGATAGCGAAGAGTGCTCTAACTCTTCTGATTCCAGATCATGGGATTTTGACACCAGCATCGGTCAAGTTCATCGATTGACTGTATCTTCTAAAATGGCTCCGTCGAACTTCCAGAAGGCTATGACGAGGATGTTGAAGAAAATCCTGAAACAGATCCTTGGGCTCAACGAATGGATACACAATGGAAACTCCGATCCAACAAAGGGAACCTCCTATCGAAGATCAATTAGTTCAAATTAATGTAGAAAAGAGCGGGTCACCTCGTCTAATATTATCAGCAAGAACCTTCCAGAGGCAGATAAGCAAGAATTAATTCTTCTGATTCAAGAATACATTGATGTCTTTGCTTGGAGATATGAAGACATGCCAGGACTAGATCCCAAAGTTGCTACTCATAAATTGAACATCCTGTCGAATGTAAAACCGGTCAAACAGCAATAACGACGCTTAAGCCAGAAATGATGGACGCAATCGACGATGAAGTCAAGAAGCTCATCGCTTGTGGCTTTATTCGAGAAGAGCAACATCCAGATTGGGTAGCCAATGTCGTCCCAGTTTTAAAGAAAACTGGCAAAGTTCGAGTCTGCATCGACTTTCGGGATCTTAATGAAGCATATCCAAAAGATAAATTTCTTCTTCCTATCACGGACGTTTTGATCGACAACACCTGTGGGTTCGAAAGAATATCTTTCATGGACGGATTCTCCGGATACAATCAGATTCGGATGAATCCTGAAGATGAAAGCATACTTCTTTCCGTACTCCTCGTGGAGTCTACTGCTATACTGTAATGCCATTTGGTCTTAAAAATGCTGGTGCAACATACCAACGAGCCATGAGTACCATCTTTTGAGATCATCTGCGCAAGACTGTCGAATGCTACGTCGACGATATTGCTGTCAAAAGTCGTCTAAAGGAAGATCACATCCAAGACTTGAGAACTATTTTCAACCTCATGCGCCAACACCAACTCAAAATGAATCCCACCAAGTCGTTCTTGGGTGTCTCTAGTGGCAAATTTCTCGGCTTCGTCATTACCTCTAAGGGTATACACGTGGATCCCGAGAAGATCAAAGCCATTCAAGAGATGTGTCCTCCACGCAACCTAAAAGAGCTACAAGGATTCCAAGGTCGACTTGCGTACATCAGGAGATTCATTTCGAATCTGTCTGGACACTGTAGACCATTTACTCAATTAATGAAGAAGGGTGTATCTTTCGTTTGGACTGAAGAATGTCAACGAGTATTTGATGACATAAAGCAGTATCTCATGAATCCACCGGTTTTGGTGCCACCGATCTCTGGCATACCATTCTTAATGTATGTCCGTGCTATGGACCATTCATTGGGTGCTTTACTTTGCCCAAAAGAACAAAGAAGGCCACGAACAAGCTATTTACTACCTCAGTCGTACTATAATTGGTACCGAACACCGTTATAGTCCGGTCGAAAAAGAATGCCTAGCTCTTATGTTCGCTGTTCAAAAGACGAGGCATTACATCATTGGCCAAACTATTCATGTCATATCCCGAGTTAATCCTCTTCGGGTATTAATGAAGAAGCCTAGCACACTCAATTCTCGGTTGGCTACATGGGCCATTCTGCTAGCCCAATATGATATGGTATATATCCCTCAAAAGTCCTGTCAAAGGTCAAGCACTAGCGGATTTCTTAGCAGGTCATCCTGTTCCAGAGACATCTAAACTCTATGATGAAATTTCCAGACGAGACATTAGAGTCTAATACAATCTTCGAAGAATTTCCTACTTGTCGTCTATTCTTTGACGGTACATCCAGGATTGGACCCAATGGTGCCATTGTCGTAGGAGTTGGGGTTGTCCTTGTTTCTCCAGATGGGTCAGCTATTCAAAGAGCATATTCCTTAGATGAGCCTTGCTCTAATAACGTGGTAGAATACAATGCTCTACTCATTGGCCTTCAGCTAGCCAAACAACTAGACGTCGAGTATCTTGAAGTCTATGGTGACTCTAAGTTGGTTGTTAACCAGGTTAGAGGGACTTATGAAGTTCGCCATCAAGATTTAGTGCCTTACTTTGAAGCGACAATCAACATGGCTAGATCATTCAAAGCCTTCTTCATCGAATATGTACGCCGAGCTTGTAATACTGAAGCAGATGCTTTGGCCAATCTTGCAGCTGTTTTAGCCATCCCTATCAAAAGACAGCAGGTGGTGGTTATCTCTAATCAGAAATTGTTCTGCATCGAAAACAATCGTAATATTGAGTTCAGTAATCTTACTGAAACCAATGTTATCAATGAAGATTGGAGAGCTCCCTTCATCGACTTCGTAGTTCATGACATACTCCCTGAAGATCCCAAGGAAGCTACGAGTATTCCTCGGTGGTCTCTACGATTCTACTACATTCAGACCACCAAGACTCTTTACCGGCGGACTTATGACGGCCTGCTCTTGCGCTGTCTTGCTGGTGATGAAGCGAAGCAAGTATTGCATGAAGCTCACGACGGTGTCTGCGGAGCACATCAACCCAGTCCTAAATTATAGGATCGTATCCAACGCATGGGTTACTATTGGCCCTCTATGGTATCTGATGCCATCGAATATACAAGGAAATGTCGAGCTTGTCAAATCCATGCAGATTTTATTCATCAACCATCAGAATTCCTTCATCCTACTGCTACTTCCTGGCCTTTTGAAGCATGGGGCATGGACATCATAGGTCCCATTAATCCTCCTTCTTCTAGAGGACATCGGTTCATACTGGTAATAACCGACTACTTCTCCAAATGGGCCGAAGCTATACCATTGGCTGAAGTCAAGACCAGCAGCATCATCAACTTCGTCAAACACCATGTCATCTATAGATTTGGTGTACCTCGAAGGATTATCTATGACAGCGGACCTCAGTTCATCAGCCAAAAGTTTACTAGGTTCTGTGACGATCATCGGATTGACAATGTCGCTTCGACGGCCTACAATCCTGTTGCTAATGGTTTAACTGAAGCTTTCAACAAGACTATCATCAAGCTCCTCAAAAAGTTTGTATCCACTAACAAACGAAACTGGAGTGAAAAGCTTGGGGAATATCTTTGGGCCTATCGTACTACGGTCCACAACCCTACAGGCTGTACACCCTTCTCTTTAGTGTACGGCTGTGAAGCAGGTCTACCTCTGGAACTTCAAATTCCGTCTTTGAGGATTGCTATCACCAATGAGCTCACTACCGAGAATAATGATCTTCTCCGACTCCAAGAATTAGAAGCGCTCGATGAGAAACGGTTAATGGCTCAACAACATATTGAGTTATACCAAGCCCACATCTCAAAGACTTTCAATCGCAAAGTTAAAGTCAGAGCCTTCCAGAAAGGAGAGCTTGTTCTAACAGTCAGATGTCCTATGACTATGACTCACTTGAGCAAGGGCAAGTTCGATGTAAAGTAGGAAGGGCCATATATCGTGAGTAAAGTCTTTTCAAATGGGGCCTATCAACTCACAGAGCTAGACGGTCGAGTTGCAATGATGCCTATCAATGGCAAGTTCCTCAAGAAGTATTATGTATAAATGTAACAAACATTGCTTGTAATCATCAGACAAGTTCATAAATAAAATTCAGTTTTATTTCATCTTGAATGATAGTACACAATATCAAGGAAGGTCACTATCATCCTTCTCAAAATTGGGATATGGGCCACTACCGTCTTTATCAAAAAAATGATCAGCAAAAGAGCCGAGAACATTCTTGCTGGAACCCACCAGGAACTTGTAAGCAGCCATCCTCATGGCTTCTTCTTCTTCAGTCTTTCCTGGTTCAAGAAGGAAGTCCAAGATGTCCTTTGGCGGTTCGGGGGCAGATGAACCTTCGCCCGCTGCCATCTGCTTTGGTTGATCCGGTTCGACTGGATGTTCCTCAGTACCCGCTTCCACCTTCGAGGCAATCTCAGCCTTCTTGGATGCATCTCCAGACGACATTTTTATGTTGAAAAGTAAAAGTGACCATCCCATCTGATTTTCTGTTCTATTTATAGACAGAGAGTCGTAAGACTATGAAACGACACATTTATCCGACGGTTTGCCCGTTCATTATCCGACGGTTTACCCGTTCATTCCACATTATCCGACGGTTCGCCCATTCATTATCCGACGGTTTATCCGTTCATTCCATATTATCCGACGGTTTACCCGTTCATTTATCACGGTTCGCCCGTTCATTATTCGACGGTTTACCCGTTCATTCCACATTATCCAACGGTTTATCCGTTCATTCATCACAGTTCGCCCGTTCATTATCCGACGATTTACCCGTTCGTTCCATATTATCCGACGGTTTATCCGTTCATTCATCACATTTATTTGACGGTTCGCCCGTTTATAATTATTCATCTGACGGTTCACCCGTTCATCACATTCATTTGACGGTTCATCCGTTCATTTAATTCATTTGACGGTCCATCCGTTCATCCCGACGTTTATTTCGTTTATTTATTTCGTTCATATCAGCAACTTGTCATCTTTGATTAAGTTGTCTATTGAAATAATAATATTCGATAAATTATATTTGCCACATCCACATTACCTTTGAGCATATATAATTGAATATGATTATTTTCCAGAATCAAGAAATATATCATGTCCTGCACCTTTGAATATATTTTCTATCGCTATTATTTATATCTGAATAAGATATGCAACAAATAATAGAGCCACAAAAAAATGTTTTTTAATTGATCAAAGATGAAGGACATTACAAAGATACATATTACAAAACAAGAAGATACAGAAAATCTTTCTATTCGGTCGGTGGTTTCATCAAGTTGACCATCCGCTGCTTTAAAGATTTCAGTCGCTCCTCACGGGAGTCCATCACACGCCTCCTAGCTTCCTCCATTCCGGACTTTTCATTAAAAGTCGGTAAGGTCACTAAGCGACGGGAGATTTCAGCCTGATGAGTTGTGACATATTCATTTCGTTCTTGAGTCAGAAGGTCCAGTTGCTGAGTGGCAGCTTGATGATGTGTGACTTCATCTTCTAGAGTATGCTGAACCAGTTTCAACTCTTCCTGGAGAGGAGCAATCTCCTCTTGAAGACGAACAGATTTCGCTTTCAACTCAACAACTTTCTCCTCCTTCTCTCCAGCAGCGGAGGTGGCTATCTCCATTTGAGAATCATATTCTGAAGCCTTGACAGTATAAGTGTCTATGAAAGTCTGGAACTTAGCATTCTCAATGGCAACTTCTTGAGACATCTTGTCAAATTCAGCTTGTACTAAAGATTCCACTTTCCCTCGATTAAGATCCTTGTAGATCTTAACCAATGCTTCTAGCTCATCCAGTATGTGCTCAAGAAAAACAGCTTGAGCTTCATCTCCTTGGCCTCGGATAGCATTGATCAAATGAGAAGTTGGGCTTCTAACAGTAGTGAAATCAACAACTTCTTTCTCTAATACCCTATCTACTAGGGGTCCCAATGTATTGAAGAAAAGATTGCTGAAAGAACTAATGATGAATTGGTTAGTTACCAAAGCACCAGGGGTAGCAGCTACTCCCGTAGATGATGAAGCAGCAGCAGATGGACATTCTTGCACTTGAATAGAGGGTTCTTTAAATAAGGGAGCTAAAGTGGAACTGGTTGCTCCTCCTGGTTGTTCTTCTGCAAGGACAAATGAATCTATCATTGATTGTTGTTGTCATTAACAATTAATTAAAAAGGATCAAAAGATCAAAGGCAATCTTACTATGACTTACCCCAGCAACAAGCCTCTCGTCTGTTGGTACAGATTCCAGTCTAGCAGAGGTAGCCTCAGACATTATTGCCTGGCTACTTCCAGCTTCAGAACCGCCCGACAAATGTCGACTGCCACTGGCTATTGTTGTTATCGGCACTATATCAGTGCAAGGAGGAACCGAAGATGATTCAATTTCTACATGGATCAAAAATAGAGATGTCAGTTGTTAATCTATGAAAAAAAGATTAATAATTTCATTTTAATACCTTTGGGATCAGCGGTAGTAGCTTCCTCCGGTGCTACTTCCTCACCCACATCTTCTTCAGGAGACACTTCCACCTCAACATCCTTTTCAGGAGCTAGTGCGTCTTCAACAACTTCAGGAGATTTATGGATATCAATGTCCTCTTCTTGATTCAAAGTATCATCAATAGCCTCTATTGATGTATCGTCAGTGCTCATGCTATCCTCAGGTACTACTTCGCTGGCAGTAACAGCGGTATGATCAGCATCTTCTTGTAGACCGAAGTCGCAATCATTTAATGCTTCAATCATTAAACGATCCTCCTCTTCGCGAATTGTTTCTGGTGTAACAGGAAGCTGAGTAGTTTCTACCACCGGTGAAGGAGATCGCAGAGCTTCATGCTCCTCCTCTACAATATCCTCCCTAGGCTCTGCAGCCTCCTCTCTCTGAAAAGTCTCGTCCCTCTGTTCTGGACTAGGAGTTTCATGCCTAGGCTCAGAGACAGGAGTGGGAGATGACATAGTAATTCCAGCAGCAGCGCTGGCCACCACCGAGGACAGGATCACCTTTTTTCTTTTTCTAAAGGCCAATTTCTTTCGATGAAGAGGTCTTTCTGGACTCTCAGCATTTACCACATCAACCCGCTGTGGAAGAGAAGTCGGTGTGGTCGCTTCTTCTCGAGTCGACTCGGCCAGTTGCCGAGACTGCGACCTGGTAGTGACTTTCTCTGATGGGTCCAAGTGGAGTTTCTTCTTGGCAATCGGAGAGGAAGGCTCATTAATCCTTCTCTTCCTCTCCCTGGCCGGAGACTTAACAACTTTCAAAGAAATTCTCAGTGGTTCATTAACTTCCTCAGGGAAGTTAACTTCCCTTGAGGCTTCCAAGGGATCATCCACTGGTTCAAGTTGTTCATCATTTCCTGGAGCTAGTGTAGCAGTTGCTCCTTTCTTCAAACGCGTCGCCGTCGCGAAGCTATCCACCAGATTGAAATTCTCGGCGAAAGTATTTGCAGCTGTATAAAACAGTGAATATGTATATAACATTCTAGGGCCATGATCATTCTTGGTTGGCATCGAGAACACTGACCTTGTGCCTCAAGCATTGTAGTAGGCCCATGCTCTGGCACCATCAATTAGATACCCCTTTCCTTGTATGCAAGTTATAGCGTTGCCTACATGGAACTGGTCGTAACCAAATTGACGAGCGAAGCGACTTGGCAGATATGGTTCCAGATAACACTCCTCTTCAAATCTATATACCAAGTGGGACGGCCTGATTGTCCTTAGCCAGTCAAATGCTATCCGACCCAGCGGTTGCCTCCCAAGGTCAACTAAATTTGCCGACATATGTTCATAACCGGCTGGAGGGGCAACGCAGTAAAAATTCCATCCCTTTCCAAGGTTCAGGGCACGTCTGCAGTCCTTCAGACTAATGTACACCCACTTCCCCCGGGAGAATCTCTTCAGAAAGCTACCGCCGACTGCTCCCATGTCGGGGTTCATCAATGACGGATGGTGCAGAAGCAACTACCCGAATAAATAGGTGTAAGGCAACTCCAGTCGAGGGAAGTTTCCCTTCTCACCCTTCCATTTGATCATGGAGTCAACATACAGACGAAGACCTGCATTCACTCTGCAGGTCATCGCTAACAACAAATCCATCCGGTAGCCAAAGACTAACCGGACTGCAGCAAAAAGTACGCCGCGGTGGAAGCGGTCCACGACGCTTGCTCCGGGTACGACGAATCGACGGAGCCAGTATGTCAGGAATCCCGCCAGCTGGGCTTCTCTTGACATGGGCCTGTAGCCCGTTCTTATAAAACTCTTGACAAAATCTCCAGTCTTGATTGGAGGGTATTGATGTTCATCATTAACTCCGATATCTATTTTCTTATTTTCTTCCATCAGTCTTATTACTTCGCTGTGGCTGAGGGATTGGAAGAAAGTCGAGTTGCATGTGTCATGATCCTTAGTCTTTTTCTCAATGATATGATTAAGAAAAAGATACGGCAACCACTTTGATGAATAACATGTGCCCAAAGAGCCGCTCTTATAGTACAGGGAGCATATGTTGTAATGGCACAGTAGTTTGTCGAAAACTGCCACCATCTCTACATTTTCCCGACGTAGTCTATCTAACTCGTCGTTTGTTGGAACATACTCCTCATAAGGGAAGTCTCCCGTTGGTAGGCACGAGATGTACTTCATCTCATGGAGGGCTAATCCAATCTCCCCGTAGGGTGTCATGAATGTCCCCGTCCTATAGTTATACCTCTCTGCCAAGACCAGAAACAGATGAGGGTTTGGGTGGAATCCATACACGGTAGCATATACTGTATGATAAAGCTCGATTTCTTTAAGCTTGTCTTCGAACTGAGCCAATATCCAGTTGGCTATGCAGTTGTTTCACTTTCTGTTATCTGGGTTCACCAGACCGGTCAGCCGGATGTCCTGATCCAGGTATTTGCCCTCAGCCTTTGCATATTTATTAGCAAAGATTGGTGTCCTCACCGGCAGCAGCAAGGAAGAGCTCTCTGGAGGGATGCAGCCTGGCTTCAACCCTCTAAGCAAAGTGCAATGACGCTCAGATGAGCTATAGAACATGTCTCTGTTGTTTGGTCCTTTCTTGACACAAATCTTTTCTGTCCGTGCCTGCTGGAGGGGAGTAATATCCCAGTCCATCCTCCTGGGATGGCTTGCATGGGCATAGCGGGCCAGAGGGAGGCATCTAGCAATGTCCGGTAACAGGACTAGTTTCTCCTTTCTTTGGAAGTGTCTCTGCTCAACACGGGGTCTTGGGCTGAGAACTCTTGTCAATGGCTTCGCCAAATAAGAACATGGGTTTCTTGTGGGTAATGGCGTCAGTAGACTGCAGGGGTTGCCCATTCATCAGACTTAACAAAGTCTCATTGTCCTGAGCCACCAAGATGGCTTGGCGGGAGGATGGTAGAGCATATTATGGAAAGAGCACATGGGACAAATCTTCTTTAAATTTTGGCTCAGCAAGGGACCCTGCAAATGTTTCATACTCCGGGTCCTCTCTGATGTTAACTGCATCAAACAGAAAAAACAGAATTCAGTACAAGTAAAATCAAAGATTCTGTCATCAGATTATGCAAGCATCAGATTGCGCAAGCATCAGATTGTGCAAGCATCAGATTGCACAATAATAGCTTCTATGTGCAAACTGTCCAGTTGCGCCAACTCATCCACTTGCGCAAGCCATCAGATTGTGCTGAAAAACTTACATAAAAAGCATCAGTTTGTGCTGGACAACCTTGCGGAAATCAGTAGACTGCGCTGACTTTTGCCAGCGTGTTCTAACCGATTGCGCAAGAAAATAGTCTTCATAAAAATGAAAACTATTGAGTTTGTGCAACCGAAACCCTAAACAGGGCGGCGCAGTATGACCAAATCTCTAAAAAGAGACAGGCTCGAAGGATCAACAGTATTAAAGAACCCTAAAAAGGGTTTTTCGATCGGGTTTACTACCTTACAGTGCTGGGTGAGCCACTTCATGACGAGAAGGGTGCGGCACAGCCCGAGCCGAAGACTCGGCGGGGGCCTTGCCTTTCTCGGCGGCGAAGCGCTTTGGAACCATTAAGATCGACGGGAAGAAGAAGAAGAGTCAGGAAAGCTCGAGAAGTTTTCTCTTTCGAAAGTTTGAAAGCAAGTAAAGAATGTTAGAGAGAGAACTGAGAACTATTTATAGTTTTTGAAAATAAACAAACTCCTCAGATTGCGCCAAATAAACAGGGGTTAATTCCTCCGATTGTGCAGACAGGTCATTATATGCGCAACTTGATTTAAAAATCAAAATTCAAAGTATTTCGAAGCTTTGACTATTTTTAAACTTCGAAAACTTTGAAGGGGGTCTTGTAGGTCCTAAAAATCAAGTTGCACCCATCAACAAAGTCATAAAAATCAAATTATGCATCCTTCAAGTAAACTGCGCAGAAGACAGATTGTACAACAATTCGACTGCGCACTCATCCAAGTGCGCAAGCTGACGTGGCCTCGTCATCATTACCAGACAAAGAATCAGATCTTCTGACAACTGACAGCACGGAGAACGAGAAAACTGTTCGTTTATCGTACAGCACAGCGCTCGAGGACAGCTGTACATGCAGCACAATCTGCCAAATTCTTTACAGCACGATCCATCCCAGCGCAGTCCATCCCAGCACAATCCGAAGCCAGCGCAATTCAGTTGGCGCACTCCATCAATACAACTGATAAAGTACACGTGGCCTTCATGCCATCAATGACTCATTACGTGGTAACTGTCTGTACACGATCATGCACATTTTAATCAAATAATGCCATGTATCCAATACAGTTAGCCCACGATCAAACAACTGCCAGCGTAGTCTGATGTCCGCGCGGTCCAATGCGGTCCAATCCATCTTGCGCAGTCCAGAATAACTAAAAAGTAGTTATTTTCAGAACTCTATAAATAGAGTTTCAAGTCCTTCCTAGAGGGGATCACACACGCATACAGAAATCAGAGATCATCACCAGAGATCAAGAGTTCTTGTCAAAGTTGTAAACCCCCAGAATTTTCAAAAGATTTTACTATAATTCTATATTGCTTGAAAATATTTTTTTTGAATTAAATTATATATATTTATAAATAAAGTCTTAGTCGTATTTATATTTTTGTTACGCTCATTGACTAGACAATGTGGAACGACGAATGGCATCGTGTGCCCTGACTAGCGTCGTGCACCTCTGAATTTACTTGTCGCAATATTCAATTATTTTAAGAAATATTTTATACGTGTTTATAAATTTTCTTTTTATGTATTATTTACTATTTTAGAAATAATTGGAAATTATATTTGGTTTAATGATATTAGGGTTTCAATATTAAGTAAGTTTTTATATATAGAGTAAATAAATGCTACCAAGGTATTTTAGGAATTTTTATATATATGAATGTATTTTCATGAATTATGTGGTTAGACTAGAATTTAGATATAAATATATTTACATCTTTGTTTTATTTAAAAGGGTATTTGTAAAGAAATTTTAAAAAAAATGCTGACGTCATGCTAACGTCAGCACTGTTCCAAGGAACAGTGCTCGTCCAGCATCCCGAGCAGCATGTTCTCATAACAGGAACGCAAAAGAAAAGGCCATTAGAAAAAAAAGAAAAAAAAGAAAAAGAAAACTTGGAACAGTGCGTAGCACTGTTCCTTTACCACTTCCATAGAGCAACCCGACCCCCCCTTAACTCAATTAGGAACCCGACATCAATTCCTTCTTTCCGCGAACCACATGAAAGTTTTGACGAATCAAAATCTTCACCAAATCCTTCAAAAATTTGTTTCTATCCAATCCTTTTCTAAATCTCTCTAGAATTATCCAAACTTTATTTTAAATCGAAATAAATATTGCTTTAAATCTTCATTTAAACCACGGTAGAGAAACCAACCTTTCTGAAGAAATTATTCGCGTAACCCTCTCGTGATCGCGTGATAGGCCGCCCCCTAGCCCGACGACCACTTGCGTGTCCCACGAGACGCCTGCAAGCCGACGACGACCGCCGTACCGCCGAGGAGGCGCCGATCGTCCAGAACAGAGCAAGGCTCTGTTTAGTTTAGTTGCCGAGGTACTCCCTTCTCACTCATCTTTCTTCGTGTATACTATTCGACTTTTCATGACGTAAACTCCTATACAGAGACTACATGACACCCTTGGAGCACTAGTAATTAGAATTTGAAGTACCAAACCTATCTGTCCATAAAATTTATACGAAGTCGAGAGAAAACTACCCGAAAATAGGGCAATAGGACTGTCCAGACCCCCAACTTGGAAGGTGTTTTTCGAACTAATTACTGAGAATTTTCAACAACTAGTTTCAAACAGTCCTAGGTAACATATACGAGATTGAACCCAACTTATAGATCCTGAATTCGTTAATTATGCAGGAAGTTATTTGATTGCAAACTTATAGGAAAAACTGTTTAGAAAACTGAGAAAAAACAAGAAAACCTTCCCGATACGGCGTGCGTCCCGACAAATCGGGTGACGTGTTCGTGCACGATATGCATCGAAAGGTGCGTATGGATGTTGTTGACGTGTGGGAACTGACGGAACTCAATTTCGTTGCGTGTGCGCGACGAAATCAGTGCGTATCCGTCGAGATACCCCCGTATCGACCTTTTGCAAACTTTGGCATAACTTCGTGTACATTCGTCGTATCGAGACGAAACTTGTGCCAGCAGGACTGTATCATTTTTTTGGTCCTGTATGCCAAGTTTGGTCCGATTCTGAGAAGGTCGAATCGGAACGCCTTTTTGGCGGGCCCGCGACCCGCTCTAACGGGCGAAT
Source organism: Iris pallida (assembly GCA_029216955.1). Lineage (NCBI taxonomy): Eukaryota > Viridiplantae > Streptophyta > Magnoliopsida > Asparagales > Iridaceae > Iris > Iris pallida. Next base: position 5,883,047 of record JANAVB010041420.1, read on the forward strand.
TTGTGCACGGCTCATCGGAATCCAAAACTGGACATACCGTTGAGTTCGTCTCCTCAAACCAGACCCGTAGACATGTAGTTTGACAACTTTAGAGATCGTAGGTTCTAGCGCACGTTTCGGTGCAAAACGGGTCCAACGGCGGATATCGTTTTGACCCAAAATTACGATTTAGACAGGCATTTTCTAGGCATATCTTTTATTCCAAACTCGTTCGTGATGTTTGTTTCAGCATCCGGAGCTCCTTGTGGATCTTGACTTTCGTGTGGACGATTCCGATTGTCGAATTTTACTACATCTCGCACCACCCTCAGGCAAGATACCTTGCCATTATATTCTGCTTATTTACTGCCAATTAGCATGCTGATTTAGTTTTATCTTCTTACTTATTATCATTTTCTGTCTTGATATATTTTATGCAATTAACTGTTTAGTTTTATTTCTATTACTTTATTATTATGCATCGACTTAAAGTTAAGAAGACTACCCTATATTGTGATGCATTCATTGGCCTTGCCACATATGTTACACGAATCACGAGTCTCATATAGGTCTCGTACTTGCGTAGTTGGTTGGCCACCAATACGTGAGGACGTGCGCTAGGAAATAACTGCTAATAGAGTTGCATGCTAGAAGACTTAGCAGTTATGAGTTGGCATTGGGCGGGGAGAACATGAATGGAAGTTGACTACCACCCTATCTATCGTAGACTTGCTCGCTACTAAGGAACGATAGGTAGACTATATGCTATAGACTCGCTCGATACTGAGGAATAGTATATGGTGTTGTGACTCGCTACTGAGGTACTGTACTGCATTGGTATTTTCCTGACTTGACCCGGTAGTCATGCGACCATGAACTGTTCTTAAAATGCATTCCATTTAGAATGGTTAGATGAACTTTATCCGTAGGTGTATGTACTTTTCCATATGGTTGTGTACTATACCGTTCATGACTTGGAACAGTATTTTATCATGAACTAGTGTGCCACACCTTGTCCTTGTTTGGTTGTAGGTGTGGTTCATTGCTTCGATGATAAAGTGCTGAACCATGTTATGATTCGGATTATTGTGAGCAGTTTATATTCAGTTTATATGGCATGCTTTTCTGTATCTTGTTATGTCCCGCTGAGGACCTGGTGATCTCTCCAGGTATAGATGGTCAGGATTGCCCCAGGAGCACGGACTCGGTTTAGCTCCTTCGTTTCCTACCGATGATATCTTACCCTCTGACGATGTCTGATTCTTCTCTTACTTGTATCTTTCATTTATTTTGAGAAGTTGAACTCTAGTATCTTAGATTATATTTATAGCCGTTTGGTAGTGGATTTGTTTCCACCCGGCTATCTATCGTTTGACACTTTTATTTGGTACTATCTGGAATATCATTTTCTCTTATGATTTTGTGGATGAGATATAGTTACTCGTGATTGGCCTGTGATTTACAACTTATGTATGCGTACGAGAAATTCCACATATTGGAGTATTCTTCGTATGCATGCAGCTGGCATGTTTCGTATGCCTTGTCCTACGCATTTTGGGACTGGGGCATTACATATTTTTGTGGTGGCCCATACAGGTCAGAGCATATTGTATCGGCTACATAACTGTGCTGATACGAGCCTGCATATAGAATTAGAAATTTGGCATCTCATCCACATGTTTGATACCTTCCTTGATTCCTCTTCAAACTCTCATTGATTGCTTGACTTGCATCTAGCTTGAAATTGTTCTAACAAAAAATTCTATATCTCGTACGAGAAAATGAATCCTCATAGCGGTAGTGCTGTACCACTTGCCATCACACCAGGACTCTCGACAGCCCAAGAGGAGCAAATTCACTCACAGCATCCTATAGCAACCTCAACCATGCCTTCTCAGCCAGACCAGACGACCCCACCTACTCATCAGCATCCCTAAGGCTCTGAACCCCAGTTAGTTTAGCCTGTTCAGCAGACCCCTGTACCCCAGGGTGGGTATACTTCATCACCCCTTCATCAGAATCTACCTCAAGCTGGACCGCAGATGCCTATGCCCCCGATTGATGGAGATGATACCAATCGGTTCCTTTATACTTTATTGTGGGCTCAGTGGTAGCAAAATGAGCTATTAAGACAAGACATAATAGTTCCACCTAATAGACCCCCATCTCCACCACCAGCCCAAGTACCAGCACCTCCACCAAGGCCCCATTCATACGTAGGCAGTATTTCAAATTTCACCCTAATGAAGCTGAAGACCTTCAAAGGTACCGAAGGCCCACTAGAAGTTTCTTCATGGCTTATCAGCACCGAGAAGAAGTTAAGGGCATCACAGTTGCCTAAAGAAGATTGGATGATCGCAGTTGATTTATTACTCGAGGACAATGCCCATCATTGGTAGAAAGCGGAGGAGAGGCGCTTGGGTACCAATCAGTCATGGGAAGAGTTCTACAAACTCTTCAATGAAAGGTACTTTCCAACCGCTGCTCAAAATGTATTGTATGATCAGTTCCTCCACCTCAAACAAGGCGACAAGTCGGTTGACGAGTATGATGCAGAATTTAGCCGACTAAGCAGATTTGCCGAAGGATTGATGCCAACGGAGAAGGAGAAGGCAAAAAGGTTTCATAATGGGTTAAGACCCGAGCTTAAAACACACACCACTGTGTAATCCCGAATTTCGTACGCTGCAGTATTAGAAGAAGCTAGAAGTCAAGAGATCCTTCACATGGAAGCACAACAAACTCAAAGATACTATGCCCCGATGAACTTTCCAGTTCAACTTGGTTTAGGAGGCCCCGAACGACGACTTACTGCACAATGTCAACAGCAAGCCATGCCCTACCAAGTTCCAAGTACAATAACCTGCCAGTTTTGTGGAAGGAGAGGGCACCAACAGAAGGACTGTCGCCGGCGACTAAAGTGTTGCTTCAATTGCGGTTCCAAAGAGCATAAACTTCGAGATTGTCCCAACCGACATGCCACACACAGTTTAGCTCCAGTACCATCACAGCAGCAGTTACGAGGGCTAAAAACTCTCAGACCAGGTGCACCACAACCACTTTCCTTAGAAGAATATCAGGAAGGACCAGCCTTAGAGGGCCAGACACTAGAGTTTAGGCCTGCTGGAGAAGAGATGAATAATCTAAGACAAGGACAAGCATTCACCATGACAGTGCTAGACACCCTTCCCGAGTTGACAGATACCACAGGTATTATTCTAGTTAATACATTATTGGTGCACCTTCATTAGTGTCATATTCATGCATAGAGTAGTTATCTCGTTCTTCTTAAACACATTGGGATTAAGAGTTACCAACTGTACTGCAAGGTACTACCTACAAACACCTTTAGTAATCTCAGCAACCGTAGCATAGACAGACTTGCTTAGAATAGCGATTAAGGATTGGTTAAAAAGGATTTCCAAGACAAGCCTTAGAGTTAGATACCTTTTTGTAGACCTTGTATATGTAAAATGGCTCATGTCCTCGGTTTGTATGTCATTATAGTGTTTCATGTCAAAAGGATTTCCCATGGGAACATAAGGATGACAGACACAATATCCTTCTATCTACTCGAAATCACTTCGTCCTTTATTCATATCCACCACATCATGTTATCTGTTACCCTTTAATATCAAGTCAAGGTATGATACCACGACTTGGAATATTTCTAACTTTATCAATCATAAATTTGTACCCTGGTTTTAGTTTTGAGAGGAAATTTCTGGAGATTATAGATCGAATGCCCTCTAGACTTCTTTTACCAATTGATTAGGATAAATTGGTTTCCACTAGATGATAAATTAAGTGCCTCATGAACACCCACTTTCTATTTAGATCATTTTGTGTCCTCGATCGTGACCTTGCTATTCGGAGCACGAGACCCGCTGTTGCCTTTAAACAAATTTCATATACAAGATCTAGACGAGCTCACCATCATCTAGGTACATCATATCCTACTAAAACACGTCTCCTTGCACTCTATTTTTTGATATGACTTTCTGGTCAAAAGGACTAAACTATAACCTCTACCATGATACCAAAATACTTTTTGACTTCAAATAGAGATCCAAACCTAACTAAATCTTTTGACACTATATGTGACTGTGTTATACTTAATTCCTTAAATGCTTAGATTTGTGCTTTATCTTGACTACTTAACCCATTGTCCCATCACACTACTAGCTTAACTCTTGTAAGTTGGGTAGAATACCTCACGGCCCAACAAAGCCTTTGTCCTTGTGACCCGTGATGATAAGTTACTCAGACCATAAATTCAGAGGGCCCTAACTTAGCTAGTCAACCAAGCCAACTGCACAGGCCCAAACTTCGGACGGAACTTAGATTTTAAAAGATCCTGGACTATTCAATTTCCTTTATCATTATTCCATACTTACATTTTGACTATCTTATGATGCAAATTAGCTTGGCTTTGCAAGCTTGTTCTTTTATCAAGCTTGATCATGACATATTTTATTGGGTGCACCCACTAACATATTGTCTAATCAGAACCGGTGCATGATGGTTTGATCAACCTATTGTACTTTGGTTCGCTGTACTTATATTATCCTACGAGGATGGAGACATAGTAAAACTTGCCATAGAGTCTCATCCGCGACAGCCTTGGCAATTTTTTTTTGAATTATTTTCGTCACCTATGAACTTCTTATTCGTACTCAATAGCATCATCTTGAAGCCTTTATTGTTCTTATTTTAGAGAGACAATGCACTATACTTGAGAAATGGACCAAGGTATCACCTTAGTCATGTGGCCATATTCTCGCCTTAAACTACTCTTCCTTTCCTCAACCCTACCTACCCTATTATTCCTAAATTTCGAGGACAAAATTCTTGTAAGTTGGGTAGGATGTAAACCCCCAGAATTTTCAAAAGATTTTACTATTATTCTATATTGCTTGAAAATATTTTTTTGAATTAAATGATATATATTTATAAATAAAGTCTTAGTCGTATTTATATTTTTGTTACGCTCATTGACTAGACAATGTGGAACGACGAATGGCATCGTGTGCCCTGACTAGCGTCGTGCACCTCTGAATTTACTTGTCGCAATATTCAATTATTTTAAGAAATATTTTATACGTGTTTATAAATTTTCTTTTTATGTATTATTTACTATTTTAGAAATAATTGGAAATTATATTTGGTTTAATGATATTAGGGTTTCAATATTAAGTAAGTTTTTATATATAGAGTAAATAAATGCTACCAAGGTATTTTAGGAATTTTTATATATATGAATGTATTTTCATGAATTATGTGGTTAGACTAGAATTTAGATATAAATATATTTACATCTTTGTTTTATTTAAAAGGGTATTTGTAAAGAAATTTTAAAAAAATGCTGACGTCATGCTGACGTCAGCACTGTTCCAAGGAACAATGCTCGTCCAGCATCCCGAGCAGCATGTTCTCATAACAGGAACGCAAAAGAAAAGGCCATTAGAAAAAAAAAAAAAAGAAAACTTGGAACAGTGCGTAGCACTGTTCCTTTACCACTTCCAGAGAGCATCCCGATCCCCCTTAACTCAATTACGAACCCGACATCAATTCCTTCTTTCCGCGAACCACATGAAAGTTTTGACGAATCAAAATCTTCACCAAATCCTTCAAAAATTTGTTTCTATCCAATCCTTTTCCTAATCTCTCTAGAATTATCCAAACTTCATTTTAAATCGAAATAAATATTGCTTTAAATCTTCATTTAAACCACGGTAGAGAAACCAACCTTTCCGAAGAAATTATTCGCGTAACCCTCTCGTGATCGCGTGATAGGCCGCCCCTAGCCCAAAAACCTCTTGCGTGTCCCACGAGACGCCTGCACACCGACGACGACAACTGCCGCACCGTCAAGGAGGCGCCGACCGTCCAGAACAGAGCAAGGCTCTGTTCAGTTTAGTTGCCGAAGTACTCCCTTCTCACTCGTCTTTCTTCGTGTATACTCCTCAATTTTTCATGATGTAAACTCCTATACAGAGACTACATGACACCTTTGGAGCACTAGTAATTAGAATTTGAAGTACCAAACCTATATGTCCGTAAAATTTATACGAAGTCGAGAGAAAACTACCCGAAAACAGGGCAATAGGACTGTCCAGACCCCCAACTTGGAAGGTGTTTTTCGAACTAATTACTGAGAATTTTCAACAACTAGTTTCAAACAGTCCTAGGTAACATGTACGAGAGTTGAACCCAACTTGTAGATCCCGAATTCGTTAATTATGCAGGAAGTTATTTGATTGCAAACTTACAGGAAAAATTGTTTAGAAAACTGAGAAAAAATTAGAAAATCTTCCTGATACGACGTGCGTCCCCACAAATCGGGCAACGTGGTCGCGCACGATATGTATTGAAAGACGCGTATGGATGTTGTTGACGTGTGGGAACTGACGGAACTCAATTTCGTTGCGTGTGCGCGACGAAATCAGTACGTATCCGTCGAGATACCCCCGTATCGACCTTTTGCAAACTTCACCATAACTTCGTGTACGTTCATCGTATCGAGACGAAACTTGTGCCAGTAGGACCGTATCATTTTTCTGGTCCTGTATGCCAAGTTTGGTCCGATTCTGAGAAGGTCAAATCGAAACGCCTTTTTGGCGGGCCCGCGACCTGCTCTAATGGGAGAATTTGTGCACGGCTCATCGAAATCCAAAACTGGACATACCGTTGAGTTCGTCTCCTCAAACCGAACCCGTAGAAATGTAGTTTGACGACTTTAGAGACCGTAGGTTCTGGCGCACGTTTCGGTGCAAAACGGGTCCAACGGCGGACATCGTTTTGACCCAAAATTACGATTTTGCCCATGTTCCAGAATTGGACTTTTGGACAGGCGTTTCCTAGGCATATCTGTTATTCCAAACTCGTTCGTGATGTTTGTTTCAGCATCCGGAGCTCCTTGTGGATCTTGACTTTCGTGTGGACGATTCTGATTATCGAATTTTGCTACATCTCGCACCACCCTCAGGCAAGATACCTTGCCATTATATTCTGCTTATTTACTGCCAATTAGCATGCTGATTTAGTTTTATCTTCTTTCTTATTGTCATTTTCTGTCTTGATATATTTTATGCAATTAACTGTTTAGTTTTATTTCTATTACTTTATTATTATGCATCGACTTAAAGTTAAGAAGACTACCCTATGTTGTGATGCATTCATTGGCCTTGCCACATGTGTTACACGAATCACGAGTCTTATATAGGTCTCGTACTTGCATAGTTGGTTGGCCACCAATACGTGAGGACGTGCGCTAGGAAATAACTGCTAATAGAGTTGCATGCTAGAAGACTTAGCAGTTATGAGTTGGCATTGGGCAGGGAGAACATGAATGGAAGTTGACTACCACCCTATCTATCGTAGACTCGCTCGCTACTGAGGAACGATAGGTAGACTATATGCTATAGACTCGCTCAATACTGAGGAATAGTATATGGTGTTATGACTCGCTACTGAGGTACTGTACTGCATTGGTATTTTCCTGACTTGACCCAGTAGTCATGCGACCATGAACTGTTCATAAAATGTATTCCACTTAGAGTGGTTAGATGACCTTTATCCGTAGGTGTATGTACTTTTCCATATGATTGTGTACTATACCGTTCATGGCTTGGAACAGTATTTTGTCATGAACTAGTGTGCCACATCTTGTCCTTGTTTGGTTGTAGGTGTGGTTCACTGCTTCGATGATAAAGTGCTGAACCATGTTATGATTCGGATTATTGTGAGCAGTTTATATTTAGTTTATATGGCATGTTTTTCTGTATCTTGTTATGTCCCGCTGAGGACCTGGTGATCTCTCCAGGTATAGATGGTCAGGATTGCCCCAGGAGCACGGACTCGGTTTAGCTCCTTCGTTTCCTACCGAGGATATCTTACCCTCTGACGATGTCTGATTCTTCCCTTACTTGTATCTTTCATTTATTTTGAGAAGTTGAACTCTAGTATCTTAGATTATATTTATAGCTGTTTGGTAGTGGATTTGTTTCCACCCGGCTATCTATCGTTTGATACTTTTATTTGGTACTATTTGGAATATCATTTTCTCTTGTGATTTTGTGGATGAGATATAGTTACTCGTGATTGGCCTGTGATTTACAGCTTATGTATGCGTACGAGAAATTCCACATATTGGAGTATTCTTCGTATGCATGTAGCTGGCATGTTTCGTATGCCTTGTCCTACGCATTTTGGGACTGGGGCGTTACAAAAGTGTTGCTGCAATCTTCAGAGGCTACCGTCTTCAAAGTTCACATCGTCCAAGGAATAAATCGATTGTCTTCAGATCGGATTCCTATAGTTGTACTTTCTCAGAATTCTTGTAATCTTCTTTACAAAGTTTGTTGAAATAAAGATCAACTTTTGTTTTTGCAAACAAACCTATACTCAACATCTAACATAAACTCTATAGTACAACCTATATACATATCATCTATATGCCCACTTGTATACATAACATACATAATATACTCAACTATATGCAAACTGAACTAATATACTCAACTGTAAATCTAATAAACCATAAACCCTAAACTCAATCAATAAGTATCACTTATTTACATTTCATTCGAAAAACCCAAACATTTCATAACAAAACCCAAAGTGTCTAATGTGTCCAGAACAGTGTGTCAAGGTAGGGTGTCAACATGTGTCCTAAACAGGTGTCCTAAATGTGTCCAAATCGTGTCCAATATGTGTCAAACAAGTGTCCAAAGCAGTCGCGTCTAAGTGTCAACAGGGTGTCAGCAAGGAGTATCAGAAAAACAGTGTAGTACACTGCGTCGTGCACGCGTGTCGAGGAGTCTAGGACAACCTATGCACCTAGACATCTCGTGCTCGTATCAGTAGGTAGGTGAGTCATAGGGCTACGTGTCAGTAACCCTGAGTCGTGTCCACAGTGTGTCTAGTGTCGTATCAAACCATGTATCAGAGTCGATACGCACGCATGCATGTGTCAGTGTAAAATTAATGCAGACACGAGAACTCCCTCGACACAGCACCAAACCTCTCAAAACTTTGGGGGCATGTTGTCAGACATTGCCCCCACCTCCATGCCAAATATCAAGTATACACGTGGCGTGTCCGATGAGATAATGTGTTCGAGTAGCAGGACACTGCACACAGTATCGTACCGTGTCCCTGTGTCCAAATACCGTGTCCAAACTACCCTAAAATCGACTCAGTCAAATAGATCTATACTCTACACATAGTTCGCTACCTGTTCATGTAATTAGTTTAGAAAATTACCAAAATCTATTTCTATGTGGCATTTGACCAAATACTTTACACAACACTCCGATATTCCTCCGATACGCACCCTAAATGGACACAAATCGAACCCAAACTCATCCTAGGGATAGGGGACCCTAAATGAATGCAACTATGAAAAGAAATAAAAAAATTAATAGGTTTAGAGGCCATTACTTATTGAGAGTTGGAATCTCATTGAAATTGCACTTGAGCTCAAAATCACACTACTTCCAATAGCCAACTTGCTCCAAATCCTTGCTAGCTAGCTTCTAGAGACCTCCTCTACACTAGGGGAGTGTATTGAAATTGATTGGGCTCAATTTGGAGTTGATTTGGATAAATGGGAAGAATTTGGGGAAGAACACAAATTAGGGTTTGAAGGGTGTAATGAAAAGAGGCAAGGGGCTAACATGATGTTTATATAGGGGGGACACCTCTTGGCTGGCCACAATAGGTTCTAGGGTTAGGGTTTGGTCCAAGTTAGATTTAAGGGCTTTCTTTAGGTGTAATTCAAGCATTCTAATTAAAGGCCCAACTATATTAGGGTTTCTAAGCTAAATATCTACTCTAAACATAATATCTAGATATTACTAACCTTGTTATTTAGTTGGAAGCTACTAATCTAATATCTAGGCTCATGATCAATATCTAGATTAGGGCAATTCTAGGTTAAGGCCTAGCATATCAATTAGCACATTATGAATTAATCAAAATTCAAATTAATTTAAATGTCACAAATGACCAAAATACCCTTAGCCTAAAAAGTGGTAATTAGCTACTCTAATCACAAGGGTTAGGCTTCCATGGTCATGGTTAGTCTCTAGGCTAAGTATCTCTAAGGTTACACTAGTAAAATGTCAAAGTCACAATACACTAAATTAAATAGTATTAAACTAATCTAAATTCACCAATAAATTATTAACATCATTAAATCCTATTATTTAATGATAAATTTACAAAAGTTTAAAATTATCCTTATTTTAGAAAAGTGGTGGTTATAAAATGTCTCAAATATCCAGTAAAAAAAGTAATAAAGTTTGTGCGGGTAAAACATCCCGAAGTCACAGAGATAGAAACAAAGTACAAATAAACTATAAGAAAAGGAAATAATGTAGCAAGACTAGATATGAAGGTAACATGATCACGAGAAGTCCTCTGGCACTATCTCGTCCTCATGTACCGATATGCCTCCGGTCTCAGCTCCCGAACCGTAAACCTCCAGATAGTCTTCAGCTTCGTCTAAGCCTGGGAAATAGCCAAGTCCTCAGGGGACTAGTAAGGTGCATAATATACATGCCAATGTACAGAAATAAAAATATAAACTAAGGCAATCTATTCTATCCGTCTATGCGTTATACAAGTGAGATACTTTTCTAAAATACCAGACCCCTTCCACTAAGGCTCACTAGCACCTCGACAGGATATTGTCCCCAGTACCTGTATCGTGACACCAAGGAAAATCAATTCTCGACAGTGATAATCCCTTACTCTGCTACAGAGATAAAGGTCACTAAAAAATGGGCCATACGACAATAGGTCTGATATTGTAGTCAAGTTCTCCTCAATCACCATGTCTAAAATCTAGTAATGTCAAGTCTGTACAGTCATCTCGAAAGTAGCAATACTAATAAAGAAATCTGAATGCTAACACGAGGTTAATACCATGAATAGTCATGTGAACCTTGCATCATGAATGTGTCGGTGTCCTGTAGTCAATTGTGTTAATGGACACATCAGTATGTACGTAATGCCTAATGTCAATACTCGATGTCACTATCATGACATCGGCACCCATCTATAAATGGACACTAAGTATCAACGTCCTACGTCATGCAATGATAAACAAAAAGAACAACAAAACAGAAAAGAATAATCTGTAACGAAGTCAAGGCACGCTTGCCTGTAACTCCAAAGTCCAGCATACCTCCCAATAGACTCCAAAGTCTAGCATACATGCTCTCAACATATCTTCTAGGGTCTGAATAGTGGGCTCCGATTGACCATCCGTCTGTGGATGATACGAAGTGCTGAACTTGAGTCTTATACCCAAGCTCTCCTGTATACTCCTCCAGAAATGTAAGGTGAATCTAGAATCTATGTCCGAGACTATACTAACTGGATCCCCGTGATGTTCACAATTTGCCTCATGTACAAGTCAACTAGCATCTCGGTGGCCTGACCCACTTTGAACGACAAAAAATGTGCCGACTTTGTGAGTCTATCCACAATCACCCAAACTGCGTCCTTTCTACTAGGACTCCTCGAAAATCCGGTAATAAAATTCATGGCAATATGCTCTTACTTCCACTCAGGAATATGAGGCGGCTGCAACATACCTGCGGTCCTTTAATGTTCTGCCTTCACCGCTGATAGACCAAGCACTTTGCTAAGAAGCACGCAATCTTCCTCTTCATACTATGCCACCAATAATACTGCTTCTAGTCCCGATACATCTTAGTACTCCCGAGATGAATAGAATAAATAGAACTGTAGCCTTCATTCATCAACCCTTGCCTCAACTCTCCATTTGTAACATATAGGCGATGTCCTTTTCGTATTGCATCAATACACATCCAAGTATACTACTTGACGCATCACTATATACAATGAATCCTCCCGATCCAGAAGGAAGCGTCAAAATAGGTGCTAAGGTCAACATCTTCTTCAGTTCCTCAAAAGCCTTCTAACATTCTCCTATCTATTAGGACTCCTGATCCTTATAGGTCAACTGTGTCATCGGCTCTACAATCTGTGAGAAATTCTCTACGAACCTGCGGTTATACCCGACCAGTCCAAAAAAATGCCTAACCTCTGCAACAGATGTCGGTGTCGGCCAAGACTCTACGGTAGCTGTCTTTTTTAGATCAACTGAAAGTCCTTCTCCCGAGATAATATATCCAGGAAAAGAAACTCTATCAAGGCAAAATTCATACTTACTAAGCTTGGCATACAATCTCTCTCCTCAATACTCCCAACACAACTCTAAGATGCTTTTCAAAAAATAAGCTAGGGAGACAAAGGGATTAAGGTGTTTACTGCAGAAGAATTATAATACCACTAGTCGTACCATTCTATCGTTGGTATAGTATTATAACATATTCAATGATACTCGTCAGTTCACTCCTACAAATTTCTCCTAATAGACTCTACCATCTGATATCCAAGCACTCATACTCGACTCATAATCTTACTAGGATCCATCTCTAAGAAACTTATCCATTTTTAGCTACCCAACATCAACTTCACCCAAATAATCTAGCTTAATTATATTCTATAATATAACTATATGGTTTTAACTAGTTTAGTTATTTAATAAATAGAAGGTAATGGAAGCCTAAGGCTGGGTCAAACAAACCTATATACCAATTTCAAACAACCGTATGGTCAAGAAAAGCAGGAGGGTTTGTCGAACTATTTCCAAGAACAATGTGAGGCCAAACAAGATGCATAGGACGTAGTATAGGTAAGACTCGAGAACCATATATCTCTATGATTATGTCACATGAAGTTATTACCACTCCAGTGTGCATCTGGCTGCAAATAACTTTTTTGTTCCATAATACGACGGATGGCTGCAGTGCACATCTGCTATGCCAGGTAATATAGGTTCTTGAGCTTATCTTGGCCAAATCCATAAAAGATTTTTGAATTGCCTTTTTATGAAAATACGGAGGAAGAGATCAACATGCATAGGATATAGGTCAAGTAGAATTCGAGAAACATATATAGCCATGATGCCGTTATCTGAAGTCTCGCCTCGCCAGTATTTCTCTGGCTGCAAAAACTTTGATTCCGTAATACAAGGTTAAATATAAGAAGATAACATGGAAACATTCATGCTGAAGAGTCTGAGAGAAGTCAACATGGAAGGGTTTAGTCAAATCTTGAGTAGGAAAGAACATAAAAGCAATCATGTTGAAAAAGAAGATAACATGGAAACATTCATGCCGAAGAGTTTGAGAGAAGTCTATAATCTTGTTTGTGGATGTATCCTCAAGTCCTAGTCCTTAATTGGTCGCAGGCTCGTATTAGTACGACTATCCTAGGTATCACCACGACTTCGCAAAATTCCTAAAGACTCCACCTGCACTTATGGCTTCTAGTGTCTGTGCCCTTACTGATGTTATAGTAAGGAAAAGATACTCCCACTATGAAGATTCGTCTTACTAGCACTAATAAATAAGGATTACGGTAGAACATAATCAAATTGGATACAAATCGAAAAGTCAAGTGGGAGTTTGAAACGAAGTCAAAGAAGGTATCAAGCATGTGGATGTGATCCTATGGGTCTTTCCTATTCTAATTGCAGGCTCATATCGGTACAGTAACGTAACCAAAGTGATTAACTGACCTGCATGAGCCACAACAAAAATATATAACGTCTCAGTCCCAAAATACGTAGGACCAGGTATACGAATACATGCCAGCAGCACTTCACCAATGGGCCAAGCTACACAACAAGTCCATTAACAAAATACTTAAGCTATAAATCATGATAACACCCAGGAATACAACACAGTCCACAGGTAGATACATCTAATCACATCCACAGAGTCCACAAAGAGATCAAGAATACATAAGCAAATGTCTCAAATATCCAGTAATAAAAGTAATAAAGTCTGTGTAGGTAAAATATCCCAAAACCACAGAGATAGAAAGAAAGTACAAATCAACTACAAGAAAAAGAAATAATTTAGCAAAACTAAATATGAAGGTAACATAATCACGATAAGTTCTCTAGCACTATCGCGTCCTCCTGTGCCGGTACGCCTCCGGTCTCAGCTTCCGAACCATAAACCTTCGGGTAGTCTTTAGCTTCGTCTAAGCCTGGGAAATAGCCAGGTCCTCAAGGGACTAGCAAGGTGCATAATATACATGCCAATGTACAGAAATAAAAATATTAACTAAGGCAATCTACTGTATCCGTCTATGTGCTATGCAAGTGAGATACTTTTCTAGAATACCACATCCCTTCCACTAAGGCTCACTAGCACCTCAGTAGGATATTGTCTCCAGTACCTGTGTCGTGGCACCAAGGATAATCAATTCTTGATAGTGATAATCCTTTACTCTACTACAGAGATAAAGGTCACTAAACAATGGGCCATACGATAATAGGTCTGATATTGTAGTCAAGTTCTCCCCAATCCCTATGTCTAGAATCTAGCAATGTCAAGTCTGTACAGTCATCTCTAAAGTAAAAGCAATACTAATAAAGAAATCTAGAATGCTAACACGAGGTCAATACAACGAATAGTTATGTGAATCCCGCATCATGAATGTGTCGGTGTCCTGTGGTCAATTATGTCAATGGACACATTACGTAATGCCTAATGTCAATACTCGATGTCACTATCATAACATCGATACCCGTCTATAAATGGACACTAAGTATCAACGTCCTACGTCATGTAATGCTAAACAAAAAGAGCAACAAAACAGAAAATAATAATCTGTAACAAAGGCAAGGCACGCTTGCCTGTAACTGCTGTCTACGAGTAGGCGTGTCCAACTCCGGTGTCCTTGTCAATCCCTCCAAGCTTACCTATAATAATATATTTCTATATCAACATACCATGTATCAATTATATGAGTATCTACGTCTCTTAGTTGCCACAACGTTGTTACGACACTATATCTATTATATAAGTACATATAGGTACCAAATCCTCTCGTAAATATTTTACAATTATAACAAAATAATATAATTAAATTTTGGAATTTATTTATAAATACTTATATATTGCTATAATATAATTTCAATAGGGGAACCCTTTCACAAGAGGCCCTATGTCAATGCCACATATGACTTTCTCAATTCGACCAATTAATTTAGTCCCGAAACAATAATTAAAAAAATTAATAAATTTTGTAAAAATCCCAAAAATTATTTAAAATAGTATTGATAATGTTAAACCTTGAACAACATAATGTTTCATATGAATTCATGGAGTTTTGACACTTTAGGACACAAGGAAAGCATAATTGTTTAGAGTTTGGTAACACGGCAAATGTCATGAATTTTTAAAAATAGTAAACGGATGCAAAAACTAACTTTCAGATATGCTTGAAAAATGTATCGACATCTAGATTCTGAATAAAAATATAAAAAGATTAGAAACTGAACTTAGATAGGCAAAAAGTGGCTTGTAACAGAATTTGTCAGTTCTAGATATCCTGTCGTAGAATTGACACCACGGGCAAACCTCTTAGGACTGGGGGATCCTGCGATCAAAGGTTGGAGTAGACATACAAAGGTAACTCTTAGATTTGGTTTGAGGAGAAATAGATGAGAAAAAATGGATGAAACATTATCTACAAGTCGTCTAACTTGTCGTGACATTTCAGACTTCGATTCGTCGGAGTTTCGGCCCAAGTAGCGCGTCCTGCACCTCTCTAACGGCTGCAAGATTGGTCCTATAGTTGCTAGGGTGAAAGAAAATATTGAAAGGGACATAAACTCATGGTGGTTGGCACAAAAGTCGAGGAGAAATCAGATTTTGGTGGAAGGGGGGTCGGCTAGGGTTTTGGGTTTGGGGGGTTGTGGCCGCGCACAAGTAGGGGGCTACGTGGGGTGCTGGCAGTTATAAGAGAGGGGAATTAGTTAGGGTTTGATAGGTATTTATATTATTAGGGCATGGGCTTTGGTTTGATCTAATTTGGATATGATTTAGTTCTCCCAATCATACTATTAGTAATAGGTTTCCTATTTGGATTATATGTTTGACCAAGTCAAAGATATAAGAGAATATTGCTTATGGCTGCCATTTAATCCTTAAAATTCCCTTAAATGTATGTATACTTGGTTTTGGTGCTCCTAGTTAGGCTATAACTAGTAGGTTTGACTAGGTTAGGGTCCGAGTAGCATTACTAGTCAAATTGGACCCAAAAATTAATTTAATGAGTCTCATGTGCCATTTGCAAATAAGTAGCACATGGGAACTTGATTGGATGGTACACCCTAGGCATGTGCATTGTAGACTCAAAATGGGTCAAAACCATATATTGTGTCATACGACTTCGATCTATGTCAAGTCTCAAAATCGAATTGGAAGTTGGCTTAAAATTACGACAATGGCTCAAATTGGGAGGACCATATTCATTTAGTTTAGTTATCTTATAACAACAGCTACCAGAGGAGAATTCATATGCCTCCATTTGAGATATTGTATGGAAGGAAGTGTAGATCTTATTAGGGTTATATACTAAAAGCATCACTTTTGTATTAACTTTATTCTCTTAATTTTTAATAAAAATTATATGGGCAAATGTTTGCATATTGTATTTGTTGCAAGTGTTAATACAAGTGTCTGATATTCTATATTGTAGATAATATGGTGTGTGGTGTCTCACAAAAGATCATATTATCAGTTCCCTATGGAATATATAAATAGTTCACAAACTAGATGGACTTGGACAATCCATTGGAAAGGTTGTAGTGTAATATGGTATTAGTCTATCTTGACTATAGGTTTACACTAGTACACTTTGTGTGTATTGAACATGACCACTTGAGGTTGTTCTCTTTATACTGACTACATAAGAGAACAAACACCTCAGTTATTGTGGATGCTTGTGCTCTTAATCCGGATATAATAACAGACATGTATATGCATTGTGCATTACTTTAACTCATAAAAGAGTGAGATTCATTATAGGTCAACAACCTCTATGAAATGGGTAATAACATTGTATATATGATGGGCTGTTGGTTATAAAAAGAATCTATGTTCTGATACATCGGGTTGATGATGTCCCCTTAAGGAGCTCATAAGGATTATCATATAAACCCTACAGGTGGATTATATCCGACATGATAAATAAATTTGAGCGGTACTACGTAAGGATAAAAGATGTCGATCAATTGGTTGTCAGTAACTTAATTTGATCGACGGACATTCGATATCTTAACATGGGGAGCCAAACGAGCATATAATAAAAGGAGCCTACAATCATAATTTAGGATTAGGAAGGTAGTGCAACAATAGCTCTTTAGTGGATCGAGCTATTGTTAATGGGTCTGGGTTGTGTGTTCGGGGTTAACACGGGATACCCAGATCCGTTGGGAGACCTAACCCTAATTTTTCCTTATGGTCCCTGCCGTAGCCTTATATATACATATATATATATATATATATATATATATATATATATATATATATATATATATATATCCTCTATTCTCTGGCCGTCATATTAATCAGAAATAAGAACCTTTCTCGAAATTCATAATTCACGTAAGGAGAGAAAGGTATGACTACCAAGGAGAAGAAAAGGTTGGGAGATCGTCGCCCACACGATGTCCAACCCGAGAAAAGAATACGTACAGAAGATCTTAGGGTCGTGACTTCTCGACGTTGCTAGAAAATGTCTTCTTCTTCCCATCGTAGGTATAATTCGTGAACCCTAGTTCCGCTATGAGGGGTTAGAACACGTCTTAGATCTTTTAAACTTCCAACGATCAATACGTACAACAAACTAAGGGTCCTAGGAATCTCCAGTTCCATCAGATCTCCCATGGCGTGGGATGATGTTAGAGAACGAAAGATATTGGGACCGGCGATGATCACTCAAACGGCAGAGGTGGGCATACTGATCAGAGAGCGGCTTCGGGTTGTGCAGGCTCCACATTATCATTGGTCATATCAACATCACATGCCTTTGGAGTTCATTGTTGGCGATATGTAAGCCCTCTCAAATTTGGAGATTTATTTATGATATTTGATTGGATTACTTAATATTATATATATATATATATATATATATATATATATATATATATATATATATATATATCTTTAATTTTAGTTTTTACCATTAAAAAAATAAATGGAATAGACGTTGATCTCATAACCATTTCAGATTAAGGATAGAAGAATGGTTAGTCAAAATCTTATATATAAATGTTGAAAAAATATTTGGAGGTTATATTTTCAATCAAGAAAACCTGAATTGGGGCCAAGATACTACATCGGGATTTAGAGGATTTAACGAAATATGTTTGAGAATCAAATGGAAGAATAACATATGAATTCGAAGAAACAAAATAGAGGTTTCATAAATCAGTCTAAGTATGATATCGTAGAATGTATAAATGATGATTTCGATCCAAAAATAAATAAATTAAGAGGACGATATTGTGGACTTGTGAAATAGAAAATCAAGGAAGAATTTTTATACGATTTTTGAGGAAAATGTTAACCGATTTTATCCTATTTAAATAACTAAAATGATGGCTCACTATGAGATATGATTATTCTACAAGAACATGGAACTTTGAAAGAAAAAAGAATAATTAAGACAAATGTAGTAGAAGGAATCAGAAGAATAAAGTAGTATTATTTATGACTTAATTTTTGGATTATAAATACTTTGAGATTACAGCTTGCCTATGGATTTGGTAATACTGATAGCAGCATATGAGATTAGGATCAAATACTAACATTCGAGATTTTAAAGATGGATAAGAAATATGACTATGAATTCTAGATGGTTACTAACAAAGTGGTTTAAATAATTAATGATATTGATGTTGCTAAAACAAAACAAATGATGATTTGAAATTGATGGCCTTGCGATTTGATTTTTAAATTTCAAGGATAATAGAATTAATGTGAGATAGAGAAATTTTGGTACTAAGGACCACACTATCCAATACAACTAGATACATGTATGAAAGCAATGGAAATAAAAACTCATATTGAGTAGAAGTTTATTGGGTAGATTAACGGATAAACATAAGAATAAGAGGATCAGATATCAAAGCAAGGTGGACATCTCGGAGGGTGGAATTGAAAGATTTGTTGATTATTAACTTATGCAAGAAAATGGTAGAACAACAGCTTCATTATAATCAGGTGAGCAAAAGAAAGATTTTTATTCTTCTAATCATCTTTTTCTTCTTGATTCCTCTTTTCTACTGACATCCATTAACTTGGCTTCTACCTACGAATATGTTACTCTAATACAGCTAATAACTAAGATCTTGTGTTTCTTTGAATCTTGTTACCTTTTGAAATGGTTGAATCTATGGAATAAAGAATTGATTGTCATGTGGTGATGATATATCTTTAATCTGGTAATGGTATATTAGACATGGAGATGAAATTAATGGCATGAGAGCATGATTAAGATTGAAAAAAGAAATCAAGTAATAGAAGTATCATTGATTTTTTTTTTAAAAGTGGTTATATTTAAAGGATCATTTAAAATTAAGGTTAATTTCATATATCAAAGGAACATATGGGATCCAAGAATGACAAGGGGAAAATAGTGGTGGGGTTGTATATTTAAAACAGTTGAGGAATTATAATTACTTAGAAACTATGAATTCAAATTCTTAAGATTTATAGAAGTATTCAATGGTGATTGAAGAATTTGATATTAATGTTTTAACTCTAGAAGCTTTAAAATAATGTTGAATGATTTTGAGCAAGTTTTAAATATTTATCTTTCAGGTTACAAATTTTCTAGGATTAATATAAGTATTTAGATAATTGAACCAAGGTAAGGCACTGACTTGAAGAATATATATATATATATATATATATATATATATATATATATATATATATATATATATATATATATATATATATATATATATATATATATAATTGGAGGTTATCAAGTTATGCGATGATGATACAAACAAAGGATTTGTAAGAGTAAAAAGTGAAAGACTAAGTACTGGTAGAACACAAAAAATTTGAATTTTAGAGTAGAATGATTTAAGAACCAATATTATAAATTGTGGAGCTTTTAAATTTTTTAGGAAATTACCGGTTTGAGGTACAAGATTGATTGATGGATATGTGGAGGTTAAATTTATTTAGCAATATTTACTAATAATAGAGTAATAAATATGATAAGAACCATGACATATATAAAAATTGAAATATAATTCAAGGTTAAGATGAAGAAGCTTGAATTTAAACCATGGTCAAGGTTATATGGAAATACATTTTGTTTTGAAGAATTTAGATCTAGTTAAAAATAAAGGTTGTGGAAATTAAAACTTTTATAGATAACTGAGTTCGATAATGCATCACGAGATCAGAAAAAGTAAAAAGAATGTTAGTTATAATTAATAGATAGTATGGAAGCATTGCCTTCATATGGTAGGGTAATCCAGAGATCGAGACTATGGAAGTATTCACGAGATGGATATTCCATCATCCACATGAAATCTTGGTTTACGTACCTATTCTCTTCTTCAAATCTTATCAACATTTAATATTTCTTTTATTTCCGACATTGTCAAAACATGATCTCATAGAAGCCCTATTTCAAATTCCCAAATTAATTAGCACACCTTTAGTAAGTTCGAACTGTATTTAGATTGTGACAAATTTTGAACCATCTTGATCATCGTCTATATCGTCCAACTTCTATCCACTTTATTTTTCTCCTTTCCTTGTGGCCATTTGAATGGGTATATTAATAGTTGTGCTTCTGATACATAAACTTGTCCTTTTGTATCAGGACTGGCTGTCAAAAGTCGTATCCTTGTCATGTATCACTGATCAGCTTTTTCTACCTTTTTTCTAGTAAATAAGTTATAATCCTAGAAGGCTCCATTTATTGTAGTACTTAATGTTCTTCTTCCCAGAACTTGAAATAGAGATGATTATACTTGTTGTATCCAGGAAAATGCATGTCAAAGTCCTTCTAAACTATCTCAGTTGATCAATCTTTTTGGTTATCTATATTTTTTTCCCTTTATGGTATGCAATTTTTTCTTGATTTTGTTACCTAACGTGCAATATTCTATTTATTTGTTCACCTTCTAGTGTCACTCATATCTTGAATTTTGTAAAGAATTAATCAATGGCAAAGCCATGACTGTTACAAGTAATTCATGTCTTTTCGCTGGACCAACCAAGCATGTTTATTCCCGTCTTTCTTAATTTCGAGGACAAAATGTTTTAAGGGGGATGGATTTGTAACATTCGTTTTCCAATGAATCAAATCATTTTATCTAGTTACTAGTTAGTATAATTATAACAAAAATTTGTGTGTGTGTGTATATATATATATATATATATATATATTTATATATATATATATATATATATATATATATATATATATATATATATATATATATATATATATAGGAAGCGGATCAAAAGCCCCCCTTAGAAACCCCCTAAAGCCCCCCTCACTCTAATCCATAATTTAATATTAATATTAATGTTAATATTAATGTTAATGTTAATATTAATGTTAATATTAACATTAAATACTAAAACTAACATTAAACTTAACATTAAAATTAATATTAACATTAATATTAACATTATTATTAACATTAATATATAAAAAATAAAAATATTAATATTAACATTAACATTAATATTAACATTAATATTAACATTAACATTACGAATTAGAGTGAGGGGTTTTTTTAGGGGCTTTTCTACGGGGGCTTTTGATCCGCTCCTATATATATATATATATATATATATATATATATATATATATATATATATGCCAATGGCGTGTTAGTGTAACGGTAAGACCATTGGCACCAGGATGTGAGGTCGCGAGATCGATCCCCCACGGGAGCGGCTGGATGGCAGTACCCACGGCTCCCGGGCTAAGTGCTGACTGGGTGGCTCTAGCCCGAGGGCTTTAGTCCACGGGCATTTGGTTTATATATATATATATATATATATATATATATATATATATATATATATATATATATATATATATATATATATATATATATATATATATACACATATATATATACATATATATATATATATATATATATATATATATATATATATATATATATATTATAGGGAGCAGATCAAAAGCCCCCTTAGAAAGCCCCCAAAAACCCCCCTCACTCTAATTATTTAGATTGTATGTATATATATATATATATATATATATATATATATATATATATATATATATATAATAGAAAATAAAAAATATATATAATAGGAAATAAAAGAAAAAGAAAAAGAAAAAGAAAAAGAAAAAAACAATAACCCACGAGATATTGGTGGTGGACCAATATCTCGTGAGTCACACAAAAAGCCCCAAACCCGCGCATAAAATAACCAGCCCAGCCGAGCGCTATATATGTAGGCATCGATCGAAATAGAGGAGGAGACGCGCAAACCCTAAACACAACGCCAACACTCATACGTGGGCGATCCACCCGCGACCGCGTGCGCCATCGTGGGCCACCGCCGGCCGGAGAGCCGCCGAAGGACGGTCGATAGCGGCGACAGCAGCCGCAACAAATGACCGCAATAGTGGTGTCAACGATGCAGCTTTGGGTTGTATTTTCTCCTACATCGTTCGACGAATTCCCGAACCAATTTCTCTGGTATGTACCCAACATTACCCTCTTAAATCCTCTTCAAAAAGAATAACATCCCATACCACAATAGATTGCTCAAAAAATCAATGTGAAGTTGCCGAGAAATCTGTTCAAAACAGAACAGTCTCGTAGTTGAAAACCCTGTTTTAGAAGATAGGTTATGATCATGACATTAGGAGTTTTCCAAAATTAATAAAAAATAGTTAAAGACAACCTATAGGGTTTTGAATCCTTTTTTATAGAATCAGATTTTGTCGACTGTGCGTCGAGAAATCGGACGTCCAAAACGGATAAAAACCCGTTTTCAAACAGTAGAAATATTTAAAAACTCTTCGATACGACGTGCGTCCCGCCAATTCGAGCGACGTGGTCGCGAACCGAAAGCATCAAAAGGTGCATATCGACTTCGTAGATGTGTGGGCTTTGACGAAATTTAAATTGGTTGCATATGCGCGACGAATTTAATGCGTATCCGTCGAAATTTACCACATCGACCCCTGTACAAATTTCTCAATTACTTTGTGCACGTTCGTCAGATCGAGATAAAACTTATGCCAACAGGACCATATCATTTTTCTAGTCCTATATACCAAGTTTGGTCCGATTCTGAGACAGTTGACCGGATTGCCGTTTTGCAGGCCCCAGATCCGACTCAACGGGCGATTTTGTGCACGGGCTACCGGAATCCAACTTTGGACATACGGTTGGGTTTGTATCAGAAAATCAGACCTGTAGACATGTATTTTGACGACTTTAGAGACCATTGAATCTGGCACACTTTTCAGTGCAAAGCGGGTCCAACGACGGACACCGTTTTGACCCAAAATTATCGTTTTGCTCCTATGTCCAGAATTTGACTTAAGGACAGGAAACTCTAGCTAATTTGACTATTCTGAGAATGTTGGTAATATCTATTTCAGCATATGGAGACTGTTGTACGAGTTTTGACTATTGTGGCACATTGAGTGGTTTGGATTATCGGTTTCACCAGCAAAGGACCACAGGCGAGTACAGTTTATTATTTGTTTTCGATATTGAGCTTTAATATACCTCATTGTTAGTCTATAGATATATGATTTTTGTCTTTTATGTTTGTTATATTTTGTCGTGTCGGGGAGGTGAAGTACCAAGGATGTGTGATCTGACCTTATACAGTGTGTACCGTATAGACCGTGATTTATTATGGCAGTATACCGTATAGACCGTAATTTATTATTACTTTATACAGTGTAGACAGTATTTCATTATTGCTTTATATAGTGTAGATAGTGTTTCATTATTTCTTTATACAGTGTAGACCGTGTACATTATACAGTGTAGATATCATAGACCGTATCGTGTAATTGTCCCGAGACCGATTACATATCAAAGGTACTTCAATCAGTCGGTGAGTATGGTCTTGTATTTATTTATTATTTTCCTTTGTTTAGTTTTATTTTGTCTTTCTGTGTTTATTTTTCAAATCATATATTTAAAGGCTAACCTCTGTTGTATAGTCATTTTTAATTACTGAAACTGCATTCAGTGAATTGTACTCATTCTATTCCTGACTGGAAACCAATATTTTTCAGGTTAGCTGTGGATTCACTTAGCATGGGGAGTTACAAGTGTACTTGCAGATGAAAACCTAGAGATTAGCTAGATAGATGAGTTGTAATCACTTCAGTATTTTGTAAGAGTTATATTTTTATGCAAATGTAAACTTGTGAACATTGTAAATTAAATAAATTTTATGAATGAGCATTATTTGTGATTTCGAGCATTGTGGCTATACAGCATTCTACCACCGACACAGTGGCGTAGGCTGGCTTGGACACGCAATTCGTATCCCGGAAAGCGGGTACGGGTCGTGACAAGTTTTTGTGGTAGCCCATACAGGTCAGTTTTTGTAAATCATGCAAACTCGTAATATTACTTAAGTTAGTCGTACTATTGTGAGCCTGCGACTAGAAAATGCTTATTCACGAGTTAGGGTTAATTTAATTTAAGAGAATGACTAGGACTAGGAGTCCCTTATACAAATTACCGATGGATAGTCTAGGCCATACAATTTAGATGAGGAGTTATTAATTTTGATAGTTTGTCAGATCCCCATAGGTACACTATTACCCCCTTGATATGACGATATGATCCAACGTGGATAGATTATTCACTTAGTGGGACAGGGCTTCATAGAATTAATGATCTAACCTTGATAAATTATTCAATTCCTTCTTTTTGCCTTTTTAGATATCATCCTCATATCTTAGTCCGAATTGCCTATTTAGTTCATATTTTGCCCTAAGAATTATTATCTTTATATAATTTCTGATTATGTTATCCATATACGAACCTCGAGTTAGTTTCGATTCAAAGTTTTTCCTCCATGGTTTGAATACACATGAAATAGATACTAGAATGTTTGTATTTCTTTTGTCTTCAGTTATTTCCTCCTTGTTCAATCTTTTATTTTAATGGTTGTGACTAATAGGACAAATACTCACATTTTATTTCATATTCAACTTGTTTGAATCTCTAGAAGCTCATGAATTTTTAAAGATATAGTTAAAGGAATGTTAGTTAACTCATAATGGCAGGACAGCAGCGCACTGTTGCCATTTATTTGAATTATGTAGACTATGGATTTAATGCAGCCAGCAGCGCACGGGTGAGACATGACCCCTAGAGTTGAAATTATTTAAGAAAATATAGGTTATAGAATATTGCTAAAACTATGGGTAGTGGCCCTCTTTTGATCGTAGTTACCCTTGAATCAATATTGGATAGAGTTAAGAAATGTTTGATTTTGTATCATATTTGAGTTACGAAACCAAGGGTTTACCATAAACAGAGTATACGGGCGAGGCATAATCCTCGGTAAAATGACTTCAGACATGATTACAAGTTCAGGATACTATAGAGGATAGGAAAATGCCCTGTGTGTTCCATAAGATCCAAAACCAATACTAGTAAAAGTTCTGTGAGTTGGGTATCGTGTCCCCCAACCTAGCCTTCCGTGGTCCTTGTGATCTATTGACGAGGTAATTGACTGACACTAATAGGTTTACCCTGAATATAGAATTTAGAGGTCCATAACCCATTAGACGACCAAGGTCTTATAGATAAGAAGATAGTAGGAGGATGGTATAAGCAAGAATACCAGGTAAGGTTTAATTCTCTCAAAACTCGAACTACTTATGCCTCCTTTCAAAAAAAATTCTCGCATACTTATATTTTGACTATTTTGACCAATGTTGCTATTACTGCCTAGTTTTGCAAGCTTATTTTTTATCGAGCTTGATTCAAGACATATGTTTATTGGGGACGCCTACTAACATATTGTCTAATCAGAATCGATATACTACGGTATGATCAACCTTAGTGCACTCGGTTCGCTCTCCCTCTGATTAATCTACGTGGATTGAGACGTAGATGTCTCTAGGATCTCATCCGCGACTGCATTGACAATTCCTCTTGAATTAGACATTCGCCTTTGAATCACGTAATTGTATTCAGTGACATCCTTCTTGAACTCTTTATTGTTTTATCTTTCACTGATTTGGAAAGACGAAAGCTCATAATTGGTAGATAGATACCGAGTATCCCCATGGCTATGATAGTTATATACACAAGTGTAGCTACCATCGGCCAGCCATGTGACTAGAACCTTGTCTTGAGTTACTCGTTCTCCTCTCGACCCCCAAACGGCTATTGGGACCTTCTAGCCATCTGAATTTGAGAATGATTAGGGTTTTACCCTTAGTTAAAATGCCAACCTAAGAGACTATCTATTCTCAAGAAACCAAATGTTGCGAGTCTCTAATTAATTGCTTAAAGCTTGCTTTAACTAGCAACCCTTAAGCCTTAACCCAACCTTTCCTCGACCAAAGCCCACACTTTAGACATGAGATGGATAGACAAGGCAATCATTTACCATGACTATGGTAGACACTCATCCTGAGATTGGTTTTCAACAAATATAACCCTAGTTATGTAAAAAAAATTTAAGACCTAACTAGTATTGGAACACCACAGTCACTAGCTTAGCCAATACCATAGCTTAAATACCCTGTCATAATACGATCTACCAGTTATCAATAGCAATACATGCTCACTACGGCCCATACCACTAGAATTCTTGTGACAATAATCTGGCAGACTTGACACAAATAGAAATTTACGACTCAGTTGTTAGAAATCTTTTCATATGATGTGCCTTAGAGTTGGTTACCCTATCTATAACTCTTGTATACTATGGACGAGTAGATCATTCTACCGTATCCCATTACGTCGTGCCTTATTCTTTATTAACAAGAGTCGAGGTATAATATCCGGACTTGGAATTCTTCTAACCTCATTATTCCTAAAACCACATCCTAGCTTCTAAGGTGAGTGGACTTTAAGCCTTCTAAAATTTTGCGATATACGAGGATTACCGATTGATTAGAATAATTTCCATTAGGATGGTAATTAGTGCCCCATGGATTTCCACTTTCCATTTAGATCATTTTGTGTCCCATGCCGTGTCATTAATATTCGGAGCACGAGACTAGCTGTTACCTCCCAGCAAATTTTATATGCAAGATCTAGACGAGTCCACCTTCATCTAGGTATATCATATCCCACTCAAATACGTCCTCTTGTACTCTATTTTTATGGTACGACTTTCAGGTCAAAAGGACTAGCTATAACCCTTACCATAATACCCGTATACTTCCCGACTACAATTAGAGACTCAACTTCGACTCGAATCTTTCGACCCAATATATGGTTGTGATCGACTCGAAGCCCACTATGCACATGTCACTAGTGTGCCACTCAATTGTGTCTTCTCATGCTACTTAAACACAAAAATCACGGAAGGCACATCTTCAGGGCTTACAGAACCTATTTAACCAATCCAACTGCCCATCTAGCTCAACCACTTGGGTGAAAACTTATTCTAGGTTACCATAACCTAGTAGAAAATAGTTTTGTCATTGGGATCTTATCCAGTCCATATAGATTAAAATCCAAGGTTCATCAAACCAACGATTGATGTCCGATCAAGGTTCATCCAACCAACCTTTATGAAATACGTCCCTATACCTATTATGTAGTCCCCACCTCTTAGAATGTGAGGTCATTCGTAACCCTTATTCTATCTACCTGGAAGTTGCGGTACAATCTTGTATTGCATTTATCCCTTGCTCGTGTGTTTAAATAACCAAAAAAAAGATCATAATCTTGATCTCTCAAATTCCGTTCCATTATAGAATCTTGTTTAGATTAACTTCGAGAATGGAACTTCTGTATTGCACGAATTGTAAGTACCCTCTGAGAAAAGAAGGGTTCTTCGATTTGGCAAGTGACTAGACTAGTGTAGCCCAATCTAGCAAATAAGTCAATGGTTCATAGACCTTTTTTCTATCTACATCGTTGGATACTCTCTACCGCTCTTGAAACTTCATAATTGCTCTCAATTATTCTTTCCTATCATCCTGTCATTCCCATTTCAGAGTGACGAATAGTCATGCTTATTAGAATTTATCCATATTTCTTAGCTACTTGTGTAAATTTGTTGCTTGTTAAATTTTGGATTTCTTGATAGATAGGAGAGGATTATAAATGCCATATACAGTAGATATCTATTGGTAGAAATTTTAGCAATTAGTTGGAAGATTATAAAGTTTTAGCGATAGGAGATTTGATGGAGTAGTGTGACCAAAGGTGGGTAGAAGTCCTCAAGTATTCGGAGTTATAAAATGGCTAGAGAAGGTTATAAACTATTTTTGAGGAATTAAAATTTAAGGAGATTAAGGTAATAGTAGATTTCCTTTTTGAATTTAATGAATAGTTATGAATTAGAATTTCGAGGACAAAATTATTTTTAAGGTGGGTAGATTTGTAACCCCTCTTCCCGGAATTTTGATAATATATTTTTATTTATTTATTTGAATTAAATGGTAATTTTTAGAATTTTATAAATAAACTAATTAGTTAATTATTACGGTAGATGACTTTAGCCATGGTGGAGTTTTGGAGTACAAGATGACTAGAAATCGTGGCACGGATAGTGCAATGGTGTGCTTTGACTGGTGTTTTAGCCATGGTATGGAAGGCCGAGCCATATGAGTGTCCTAACTAGGAAAACCAGGCCAAGTTGTGACATGACCATTATAAATAGTTTAATTATTTATCATTAAGATTTATTGAATTGTAGAAGACCCGGTTGTACCCAACTAGTCGGGACTGAACCCAAACCAATTACAAGCCCTTGTAGCGATACGGTACATCCAAAGGCGACCATGTAGGAATATTTTATGTGTGTACAAATATTTCTTAATTAATTTAGGACTTGACGTATATTTTCTAAATATTTGATTATTTGTACAAAATTGGTATTAATATTATTAAATAGTGTTTTATAATAATTGTATGATTTTCTGAGCCAGATAAAGAGTATGCTGGTTAGGTTCACCAAGACCACTCTTGGTTTATATTTTGTTGATCTTATGATTATGATTATTATAAAGGTTATTGTTTATGCAGTAAATAAAATCCTTTATTATTATTTTTAATGAGTTTATATATATATATATATATATATATATATATATATATATATATATATATATATATATATAATATATATATATATATATAATAGGAAATAAAAGAAAAAGAAAAAGAAAAAAAAGAATAATCCACGAGATATTGGTGGTGGACCAATATCTCGTGAGTCACACAAAAAGTCCCAAACCCGTGCATAAAATAACCAGCCCAGTCGAGCGCTATATATGTAGGCATCGATCGAAACAGAGGAGGAGACGTGCAAACCGTAAACACAACACCACCACTCACACGTGGGCGATCCACCCGCGACCACGTGCGCCATCGTGGGCCACCTCCGGCCGGAGAGCCGTCGGAGGACAGCCGACAGCGGTGACAGCAGCCACAACAAATGACAGTAACAGTGGTGTCAATGATGCTGCTTCGGGTTGTGTTTTCTCCAACATCGTTCGACAAATTCCCGAACCAATTTCTCTGGTACGTACCCAACATCACCCTCATAAATCCTCTTCAAAAAGAATAACACATACCCCAATAGATTGCTCGAAAAATTAATGTAAAGTTGCCGAGAAATCTGTTCAAAACAGAACAGTCTCGTAGTTGAAATCCCTATTTTAGAAGATAGGTTATGATCAGGACATTAGGAGTTTTCCAAAATTAATAGAAAACAGTTAAAAACAACCTATAGGATTTCGAATCTTTTTTTGTAGAATCGGATTTCATCGACTGTGCGTCGAGAAATCGGACGTCCAAAACGGATAAAAACCCGTTTTTAAACGGTAGAAATATATAAAAACTCTTCGATACGACGTGCGTCCCGCCAATCCGGGAGACATGGTCGCGAACGGAAAGCATCGAAAGGTGCGTATCGATTTCATGGATGTGTGGACTTTGACGGAATTCAAATTGGTTGCGTGTGCGCGACGAATTTGATACGTATCCGTCAAAATTCACCGTATCGGCCTCTATGCAAATTTCTTAATTACTTTGTGCAGGTTCTTCAGATCGAGACGAAACTTGCGCCAACAGGACCAAATCATTTTTTTGGTCCTGTGTGCCAAGTTTGGTCCGATTATGAGACAGTTGACCGAATCGCCATTTTGCGGGCCCCACGATCCGACTCAACGGACGATTTTGTGCACGGGCCGCCGGAATCTAACTTTGGACATACGGTTGGGTTCGTATCAGAAAACCGAACCTGTAGACATATAGTTTGACAACTTTAGAGACCATTGACTCGGGCACGCATTTCGGTGTAAAGCAGGTCCAACGGCGGATACCGTTTTGACCCAAAAATACCGTTTTGCCCTTATGTCCAGAATTAAACTTAAGGACAGGCAACTCTAGCTAATTTGACTATTCTGAGAATGTCGGTAATGTCTATTTCAGCATCTAGAGACTGTTGTATGTGTTTTGACTATTGTGGTACGCTGAGTGGTTTGGATTATCGGTTTCACCAGCAAAGGACCACAGGCGAGTACAGTTTATTATTTGTTTTCGATATTGAGCTTTACTATACCTCATTGTTAGTCTATAGATATGTGATTTCTGTCTTTTATGTTTGTTATATTTTGTCGTGTCGGGGAGGTGAAGCACCAAGGATGTGTGATCTGACCTTATACAGTGTATACCGTGTAGACCGTGATTTATTATTACAGTATACCGTGTAGACCATGATTTATTATTGCTTTATACAGTGTAGATAGTGTTTCATTATTGCTTTATATACTGTAGACAGTGTTTTATTATTGCTTTATACAGTGTAGACCGTGTACATTATACAGTGTAGATATCGTAGACCGTGTCGTGTAATTGTCCCGAGACCGATCATATATCAAAGGTACTTCAGTCAGTCGGTGAGTATGGTCTTGTATTTATTTACTATTTTCCTTTGTTTAGTTTTATTTTGTCTTTCTGTGTTTATTTTTCAAATCATATATTTAAAGGCTAACCTCTGTTGTATAGTCATTTTCATTTACTGAAACTGCATTCTGTGAATTGTACTCGTTCCATTCCTGGCTGAAAACCAATATTTTTCAGGTTAGCTATGGATTCACTTAGCATGGGGAGTTACGGGTGTACTTGCAGACGAAAACCTAGAGATTAGCTAGATAGATGAGTTGTAATCACTTCAGTATTTTGTAAGAGTTATATTTTTCTGCAAATGTAAACTTGTGAACATTGTAAATTAAATAAATTTTGTGAATGAGCATATTTATGATTTTGAGCATTGTGGCTATACAGCATTCTACCGCCGACACTGCGGTGTAGGCTGGCTTGGACACGCAATTCGTATCCTGGAAAGCGGGCACTACCAAAATAAGTCATATTACCGACGAAATTAGCGACGTTTTAAGAAAACGTCGCAGGGAAAAAACAATTTAGCGACATTTTTTTATTACGTCGCAAAACGTCGTTATTAGCGACGGACAGCAACGTTCTGCGACGTATTTAAACTACGTTTGCGTTTTAAACAGATAACGTCGCGTATAAGTCGGTAAACGTCGCTAATATTAGTGATATTAGCGACATTTACCGACGTATATGTTAATTCATTGCTAATATCACTTATACTAGCGACGTTTACCGACGTTTTTGTGTGACGTCGCTAACTTGTAAATATAGGTCAGGTTCGATTTTTATTCCCCCCATTATTTTCCTCCCAATTATTTTCCTTTCCCCCGACCCCGAGCCGGCTTCCCCCACCCCCTCGGCCCCCGACCCCCACCGACCTTCGGTGACCGCCGCTCTCCTCCTCCGGAGACCGTCGACCCCCTCCTCCCCCTCCACCGCCGCTCCCCCTCGCCGTCGCCAGAGCCAGCTCCAGTTCGCTAGAGCCAGCTCCAGCCACCTCCACCGCCGCTCCCCCTCGCCGTTCGCCAGAGCCAGCTCCAGCCACCTCGACCGCCGCTCCCCCTCGCCGTCGTCGCTCTCCCTCGTCGTCACGGTCAGGTAAACCCTAACTCTAACCGGCTCGACACCTCAACACGAGCCTGTGCACGTTTCTTGTTTGGACACCTCGTGTCTAGTTTGCTAGACACGAGATACCCCCCTGACATATGTATAAACCTTGTGCACACATTAATTGATATGAATTTGGGTTTTTGATTCGAATTGAGGGTTCTTCACATATTTTCTGAAACTGTCCAGTTTGAGCATTTTCTAAAATCTTTTAAGTAAATTAAATTGTTAAATAATGTAGATTCATGATGTTTAAGATGTATACAATATCTGAGATGTTAGTTTACATGGCCGAGGTTCATGGAATGCAAGTTTGGGTTGTATTTATTCAAATTTGGGTTCGAAAAAGGGATTTTCTGATACATGTATTGTTCTTTGTGTTTTCAAGAGTAAAATTGATAATTAAGATGCTAATTCATATAATGTAATATTATTTACTGTAGGACATTGAAACTGAGTAACTGCCCTCTATATTGTTCAGTCCCCTTTCTTAGTTGTTCAGTCGACTTCTAGGTAGGTAAAGGCCACTTCTTAGATGTATCATTTGATGGAAGGGAGAGGGGGCATAAGTGTTCAGTCCTTGTTCAACTTATGAACATGTATCAGTTCCAAAGTTACTAGTATCAGCCATAGTCAACCATAGTATCTTTTAGATTAGGATTTGGGTGTTAGTATAGAAAGGGTAGAGCACTGTAATAGATGAGAGAGGGCCTTAGGCAATAGGCCAATAGGCCAAGCAGAGATTAAGCCCCATTTTAACCCATATTCAGTCAAACCCTTCTCATCCTTGTTCAGTCCTTGAACTTAAACCAATCCTTGAATGTGAAGTCTAGTATATATATTTGATTAGCTTTGTATATATATGTGTATCTCGATTTGTGTTTGGTTGCAGTGGTTAGGATTTAGTTATATATTGGGTTACCTAAGGGTTGAGTTCAGAGTTTAGAGTGGAGTGTGAAGAGGGAAAGTTAGTATGTGACATTGAGAGTTCACAAAGATGGTAGGGTGTATCAGATTTGATAAAAGAAGGGAGTGATGGCTATATATCGATTGTATCTATAAAGGTTGTATATATAAAGGATAGTATAGTGACTTATGGTAAGTTAAAGATTGTGGGTTCAGTCTAAGAAATTATTCTTAGTGTGTAGAGTAGTATGTAGAGGAGTATGGCTACTAGGGATATATAGATATGTAGGTCCATGTGTATCTGTATCGGACTATCGCTATCGGTATCGAACTATCGGTATCGATCGAACTATCGGTATCGGACTATCGCTATCGGTATCGGACTTTCGCTATCAGTATCGACCGTATATACTTAGTATCGGGCGTAGCGGATTAGTATCGATCAGTATATAGGTTTCTGTTAAGATCAAGGTTCAAAGTATCGGTATCGGAATAGTAGGCCGAATAGGAGGCCGAGATAGTCGAATGAGAAGAAGGGAAGAAGGGAGGAGCAGATGGGTCCAGAGCCATGGTGGAGGAGGAGAAGTAACATGAGAGAAGTTTCCGCCGTAACATCTCCTGGCTCTGCTGGCAACTGAAGTCCAGATGCTACAAAGGACGATCCTTCGTTGAAATCGACTACAACACCCATCAGTTCAAGTTCATTCCTATATGAGTAGATTCCAATGCCATAGAAGCCATCAGTTTGTTGACCTTCCTCTATGGCATTGGAATATACTCATATAGGAATGAACTTGAACTGATGGATGTTGTAGTCGATTTCAGCGAAGGATCGTCCTTTGTAGCATCTGGACTTCAGTTGCCAGCAGAGCCAGGAGATGTTACGGCGGAAACTACTCTCATGTTACTTCTCCTCCTCCACCATGGCTCTGGACCCATCTGCTCCTTCCTTCTTCCCTTCTTCTCATTCGACTATCTCGGCCTCCTATTCGGCCTACTATTCCGATATGCGTTTGATACGGTCTACCTAACCTATATATTGATACTAATTTGATACTCTCTGATATTAAGTACATCCGGCTTACTAGCTAGCGGATCCACCAGTTACATGATTATATACTAATTATGTTTAGTTTGTCTTACGATACAGATTTTCACATCCAATGTAATCCAGTTGACCAATGTAACCCAAGATGTTGTCTTATTGATCTAGTTTAGCCTTGTTTTACTAGATTGTTGATCGAGTTGACCAATAGTTGACTTTGACCTTGATTGGCCTAGAAATCATATAGAATTGCATGTAGACTTCTTTTATTTTATATTGACTTCCATGATATAACAGCTCCTCAAAAAAAAGAATCCTCTACTAGACATCGCACTCTCCTTTTCAGAACATCATGATGATTATTCTGAAGATGATTGAGAGAGATATACTTATCTGAACTTAGATGTTTCTTCTAGAATATATTATCTGGACTTAGATGTTTATTGTAGAATGTATCATCATATGTTACCTTGGTTATTATCTTTGTTGTACTGTCATATTTCTAGTCTCTATTATTTGTTGTACTTTCATATTTCTAGTCTCTATTATTTGTTATACTTTCATATTTCTAGTCTCTATTATTTCTTGTACTATCATATACTGTTATCAGGTATGGCAGGTCGTCGCGGAGCGTTACGAGGGACACGACGAGGACATGATCCTCCAGTACTTCCTACAGGTACTGCTAGAGGACGGAGTTTTTCTTCGGTACCTCCTACTGGTACCGGCTCTGGATCTTCGTCGCCGATTACTCCTCCATATCGGACAGTAGCTGGGCCTGCTGGGACGACATCACGTGGCATATCTCCTAGGACGAGTAGTTCCAGGCCTGTTGAGAGTGCTCGCCCGTCTAGCGTTCCTGATGCTGATACAACGATGGAGACGGATGAGCAGATGGCAGAGGCTACGCCGACGGCCGAGGAGGATGTGCCGACGGCCGACCAGCATCATGCAGATCCTCCTTGCGCACCTCCGGAGGAGAGGAGGACGGAGATCTGGGCCGACGGTACAAAGTAGGTATTTTGGTTTATGATTTTTTTTTCTGTTTTTATCATAAATTAACTTTTTTCATGAATATAATATGTCTGTATAGATATCGTCCTCCAGGGGTACAGAGACGCCTAGGCGATATGCTGAGGCATAATTATGGTGGTCCCTGGATTAACTACTCTGATGCTCCAGACGAAAGGAAGAACTACTGGTTTACGCGCTTCAAGGTTAAAATAGATTTGTTTTTAACATGAATCATTTAATTTATGCATATTATATATAACTGATAAATATTTGGTTTCGTACTGTTCTAGGATATGTTTTACTATCCACCGCACCGGGCCGAACTGATCGAGGGGATGTTTCCTTCCGTCGCTGCTAAGCTGATCCGCGACTCTATTAATGATCAGAAGGAACGTGATCGTGCCGGAAAGCCGATCAAAGGTTGGATCACCCCTGATCAGTGGAATGCGATGAAGGCTCGATTCAACGAGCCAAGGTACAAGGAGAAGTCGGAGAAGGCTATGGCGGCTAGGCAACATGCCTCGAAGTGGTGCGGTGGGTCGATTCCGATGACGGAACATTTCCGTCGTCTGGTATGTCTTTCTCTTTTAGAAATATTATTTTTATGCAAATCCGATAAATTATTACTAAGATAATATATTTAATTACAGGTAAGGAAGGTCGGTAACGCCGACATGGTGACCGTCTTTCTGGCCACCCATCGGAAGGGCGGAGTCCTTATTGACGAGAGGGCCGAGCAGACCTATGTAAGTATTACAATACGTTATCTTAATTTAATACTTCGTGTCAATTTTAATATAACTTAGTAAATATGATGCAAATAAATATTCATGAAGTTAGTAGAAATAAGTACATTAATTAGAAATTAGAAATCATAGAGTACTATCCATACTTTCTAGGCCGAGTATCAGAGGCTACGGGAACGGGCGACTGCTAGTGCACCTGATGCAGGAGTGGCCGGTACTTCCTCGCAGCCCACTCAAGCTCTGTCGGAGGACGAGCTGTGGATGACCGCCGCTGGTGGCCTCCATAGGGGTACGTACTACGGTACGGGATCCTATGGCGCCCTAGTTGCGACCCAGTCCTCTAGGACATCTCCTGCTAGTGTGCATGGTCCACAGCCGTCCCAGGAGTCTGCCCGAGTCCACCAGATGATGGAGTCTCTCCGTGACGACCTGCTACGACGGATCGAGCAGCAGTCTCAGCACCCTACGGACGATCCTGCGCTGATAGCACGATTGGATGCGCTCGACCGCAGCATTATGGGGCTCGTGGAGACGACTGAGAGGACAGAGCGCACCGTTGGAGGGTTAGAGCGCACGGTGACGGAGTTGCAGACAGGACAGGTGACCATGGTCGAGACGGTGAGATTGGCGCAGGATTCGATGGTCCAGAGCAGTGGTAGAATGTTATCTATCATGGATTCATACAACCAGCGACTTACAGCGTTGGAGCATGCTGGTACTCTGGGTGCGCCTTCATCATCGTCGACTCCGCCGCCTCCACCGCCTTCTTCTTCGACACCGACTCCACCGACGTCACAGCCTGGCGCTCCATCTGTATCGATTTCATTTGCGGAGTATGAGGAGTTGTTATCCCTTCGTCGCGACGGTGCCCCTCCTGCACCAGATCACTAGTAGTCCTAGTTAGGACTTTTGTTTGTGTTTGTATCATCATATGTTTGTGACTTATGATTGGATGTTTGGATTTGGATGTTAATTGTGTTTGTATCGATTTGACTTGTGACTTGTTTGGATTGGATGTTTGGATTGGATGTTAATTCCTTCGTCGATAAATGTTAATTGTGTTTGGATTGGATGTTAATTAACTTAGATTAAAGCTATATGTGTAGCATCTTGAATTGTGAGTGGGGGTTTGAATGCGCTGTGATTTGGAATTGTGAGTAGGGATTTGAATGTGTACCTATATGTGTAGCATCTTGAATTGTGAGTGGTAATATAGAATCTGTGTTTTATTTTTTTTACAATTTTAGCGACGTTTAGCGACGCTTACTGACGTTTATCGACGTCATTTTCCGACGTTTACCGACGAGAAGCTGCAAAAAATACATTTTTTCGACGTTTTTCCGACATTTACCGACGACTAACTGCAAAAAAAGTACAGGTCTCCGACGCTTTTCCGACGTTTACCGACGACTAGCTGCAAAAAAATGTACAGGTCTCCGACGTCTAGCGACTACATTCACGTCGCTATATTACCGACGAAACGACGGTAGACGTTGGAAATTATTCCAGGACTTCACCGACGTGTAGCGACGACATATACGTCGCTAATATACCGCCGACACGACGGTAGACGTCGATAACTCACCGACGTACAGTTACGTCGCTGGATGTCGGTAATTGCGACGTTCAGCGACGTTTTTGTAATCAGCGACTAAGAAAACGGCGACAAAACTTAAACGTCGGTAATTGCGTCGGTGCTTCATATTAGCGACGGATTTTATTGTTTTAGCGACGTTTTTGGGCGTTGCTAAAACCACTTATTTTGGTAGTGGGGTGCGGGTCGTGACAGGTACGAGCACAACCTATACAACTTCCAACACCTTCAATAAATTCGAATTTATATGCTAGATTGTCACGCCCTATATCCAGAATACTGGAGAGCGGGAGCAGACACAGCCAGCTACGTATATAGAAGTGTATTCTACCTCCATATACGGTCACTGTTGTCTAGATGTATGAGGGTTTTTTATAAGCCAACAGTCTCTTATGGTCAAGAATAAGCCTAGTGTCTCAATCTCAAGCAAGTAATAATAGTTACAAGATGTTAGACCATCAAATATACAATAATAAGGCATCCCATACATTTCATATACAGATGATCATGAAGCTAGTCGTACAAAATGCGAGGACTAGCAAGAGTTTCACACTACACCAAAATAGCTAATTAGGAACAGTAAGCCTTTTTTAATCTGGAACGCTTATATAGCGTGCCTAGATTTTGGAACAGCCAAAAACCGTGCCAACATAAAAAATGTTCCAAATTGTTTTCTTTTTATTGTTAATAAAAATTATTTATTTTCGAACACGCAAAAATTGTTCCAAATAAAACTTTAAGTGACAATTTTGAACCATGTGATTTTCACGTGGACTTAGCAAAAGCATACGGTCCTTTCTTTCCCTGTCACAGTTTTTCCCAATTAAAAACCCTCTCCTGACCCAATAACCCCTCTTCTCTGGAGGGAATTGAAAACCCTCATCTTCACCAAATAATCCCTCCTTCTCTGGCGGGAATTGAAATCCCTCATCATCTTCACCACGCGAACCTGAAACCCCTCATCCTTTCTCACCCACCACTCGGATCAAGCACGACATCCTTCTAATACTCGGATCGAGCACGACATCCTTCCAATACTCGGATCGAGCACGACATCCCTCTTTCTCTGGCTAGGGATCGAGCACTCTAAGGTATTTTGAAACCCTAAAATGATTTAAACGGTTAATTTCTTTGTCGAATCCTGCCAATACTTTGCCACTTTTGAGAGCTTAATCTCTCTTTACAAAAACCTAAAGGGTTTTGATGCTTTATTCTATTTTTTGGGCGTCTATAGTTATTTTTCTTTTTTGCCGATGGGTATAGGATGTTCCGAATCACGTCTGTATGGTTTCTTTACTCGAATCTAAAGAAAGATGTTCTGAATCACAAGGATTTCCTGAGAATATATGATTTTTTTTAACTGAACTGCTAATCCAGTTGTAGCCAGTGGGGGATAAGGTAGGAAAGTGAGGAAGATAATTTGTTCTCCTTCTCAAATTTTGATCATGAAGTATTTTGGCTATATCTTCTATATTACTTCGTGAAATATTCTTTTTTTTCTTCTTATTCATGTTTTCTCTTTTTTCAAATGCTGAGGTCAGATATCATATCATGAAGAAATGTTCTAGTGGGTCTCTAGTGCACTTGTACTTGAACATTTTGATGGTTTGCCACAATTGTTTGGTATATGTAGGATGTCTTTGTGATCCCTTCATGTGCAATGAATAAAACACGTAGATGTTTGCATAAATGTATGCTTGCTAGTTAAGGCACCCTTGGCTATAGAAGTGTGGTGGCTTCGAACTATTTGTAAGAGGAGATGATGGGTTGTGTTTGCCTCGAATGTGCTATCTTTGCTTGTCAGATTATATAGTGATGCATTTTTCAACCTTTTGTGGGTTTGCAGAGTATCAAATTCATATTATTCTCTTCAAAAAAAGATCATATTTCTCCTTCATAATTAAGGAATTCAAGGGAATGAACTTTATATTATTACTATTATTTTTTTGATTTGTTAGCTAATCTTTAGTGTATTTTCTATCTGTTTGAAGGTGTTTATGGTTAGCAATTAATTTTAGCAAAACTTATGTCATTTGGATGAATAAAGATGATGGTAAGAACAATCAAGTTGTTGCTTTATTTAATTACAATATTAGGAGAAGCTTTTTGTCCAGCTTTCAAATGTCTTGTGAATTGGAGTTTTGTCTGTAAATATTACAAAAAAAAAGATTTGGATTGTTAATTTTAGACATCATGACTTTGCTTTAATGGGAAAATGGTTATGGAGAGCATTCACAAAGGATGACTTGATATGGAGTAAACTTGTCAATAATAGTCTCATCATAAGATTTTGTTATATGCATGCAGTGTACTCGTAGAAGTGACTCCCTTGCAGAATCATCATTTCCTTTCCTTTTTCGAGTTCTTCTCCGTCCATCATTTTGATCGTGCCTTCCTATAACAAAAGGTTTGCATTATGTCTATATATATTATTTTTTATTGCTTTTGATTCTGTTAAGTAGATCAATTTATTTTGTTGATTTTTCCATTGCATTTTTTGTTTTTGTTTTGTTTGCAAAAACATTATGTTTCTATTTTGGATTTTTGGTTATTAGTTAGATCCGAAAAAATGTTCTCTCTCTTTTGACTTGTTCACGTGAGAACGAACCACCAATACACAATAATGCAAGTCTAAATTGCACACAATAACACTAGTCCAATTGCACACAATACAAAAGGTTCCAAATTACTACATCTAGAATGGATTGAGTTATTACAAAATAAGGAATGTTACTAAGATACTAATTCCAACACTAAGCAGCCACTCAATTATCTCAAATATCTGTTCTTTCTCTTTGACATGTTCATGTGACTCTTCTTTTGCTATTCATGATTAATCATCAGTGGTTTGGATGGAGAGAATTGGAATACCAAGGTTTATAATCCCATTGTCTAATCGTAGAGTTCATAAAATTATCACATTTTAGTTAGAGATGATGTGTGGACCGCACAAAGATTTCAATATGATGGCAAAAGATTCTTAGATTGCTTTTACATGTACTGTGAGAGATTTCAATTCCTATATTTTGTATAGAAAGTTGGAATAGCAATTCACACTTTTCTTAATTTCAATCTCATATTGTTTTTATTTTCAATTTCACTTGATAAATGATTGTACATTTTGTATGAGCTATTTTTTGTAGGGATTGGGCAAATTTACTACAAACTAAAATGAATTTGGACAAATCATGGATGAGCAAAAGGGGTGGTATGAGTTATATCAAAGGTGTTCAACAATTTGTGAATTTTGTTAAGGAGAATGCAGTTGGACAAACACAATTTTCATGCCCATGTCAGCATTGTAAGAATTCAAAGGGACACATAGATCTCGATGAAATTAGCCTTCATTTGTTGAAGAATGGCATGCACCAAAGTTACGTGGTATGGAAGCATCATGGAGAAAAGACAAGAGATTTTGGGGGAAACATACCAATAATGGCTAACCCAATTGAAGAACCACCAATTGAAGAATCAAACTTTCCTAGACTGGAGGATCTCGTTGATGTTGTATATAATTCATACCAAGGAGGCCGAGCATTCACCTATTGATGTGAGTGTAACAAATGAAGACTATGAGGGAGATGACACAACTGTTGAGTCTGGGATGCAAGAGAGCAAAAAATACAAAAAATTAAGGGATATGGCATCGGAACCTTTGTATCCGGGTTGCCCCAAGGGGAAGACCATATTGTCCACCATTATTGAGTTGCAAAATTTGATGACATGGTGTGGGTGGACAGGCACTAGTGTAACGACATTACTAGAGTGGCTAAAGGGCTTGCTCACAGAAAATTGTAATCTTCCAAAAAATTATCCTAATATGAAGAACATGATCAAAGAATTGGGAATGGAATGTGAAACTATCCACACGTGTAGGAATGGATGCATCCTATATCGTAAGGAATACCAACATCTCCATATATGTCCGAAATGTGGAGTGAGTCGGTATAAGCTTGTGATTGGAAATGATACAGCGACAAAAAAGACTTTCAAGAATGTACCTGCAAAGTTTGTGAAATTCTTTTCCTTGATTCCGAGGTTAAGAAGATTCTTTAGCATTCCTTGGATTGGAGAGGCAATAACTTGGCACCAGAAGGCAAAAAGTGATGGAAATCTAATACGACATCTTTGTGACTCAGGTCAGTGGGATTCAATCAAAGTTCATTGGCCAGAGTTTGCTACAGATGCTAGAAACCTACGTCTTGCAATATCAATAGATGGTTTCAACCCACATGGAACTCTAAGTAGCAATCACAGTTGTTGGCCAGTGATTTTAGCACCATTAGATC
The DNA here is from genome assembly GCA_029216955.1 of Iris pallida. Classification (NCBI taxonomy): domain Eukaryota; kingdom Viridiplantae; phylum Streptophyta; class Magnoliopsida; order Asparagales; family Iridaceae; genus Iris; species Iris pallida. Next base: position 5,924,730 of record JANAVB010041420.1, read on the forward strand.
TTCCACCATCGTTGTGCATGAAAAGAGAGTTTGCTTTGTTGACATTTTTAATTTCTGGGCCCAAAGGACCTGGGAAACATTTTGACATATTCTTGGAACCTTTGGTAGAAGAGTTGAAAGAGTTATGGGATGATGGCGTGCCAACGTGGGATGCATTTACCAAAACCACATTTACAATGAAGGCGATGTTGTTTTGGGGGGTCCATGATTTCCCAGCATATGGAAATTTATCTGGCTGTACCGTTCATGGTTACAAGGCTTGTCCAGTATGCGCTGATGTTGCCGACTCTATGCGGCTTGGAGATTCTTCGAAAGTATATTATCACGGCTATCGATGATTCTTGAACTCTGATCACAAGTTTAGGAGTGATAAAATATTTAACAAAAGACTCAAACAATGACCTCCTCCACAAAGATTGTCCGGGGAAGAAGTTGAACAAAATATAGCCGACATTTTTGAAAATATTGAAAGAACACGATTGAAGCAAGCTACTTGTGGAAAGCGTAAGAGGCGAAACTGGAAGCATGAAAGCATGGTCTACGAAGATGGCAATGAAGAAGAGGCATCTACTAAAGCGGCACCATGGTCTAGAAGGTCTATTTTGTTTGATTTGCCTTACTGGAAGTTTCTTGAAGTGAGACACAATATTGATGTTATGCACACTGAAAAGAATGTCACAGACCACTTATTGAACATGTTGATGGATGTGAAAAAGAAAACAAAGGATGGGATACAAGGTCGGAAAGAAATAAAAAATTAGGAATAAATAAGAAGTTTTGGGTAGTTGAAGATGAAGAAACTGGAAAAACATCAATGCAAAAGGCATCTTATGCCTTGACAAAGAAGGAAAAGGAAATTTGTTGTCAAACATTAAAAGATTTAAAACTTCCTACGAGATTTTCCTCTAACTTGAGTAATTGTGTCACCATCCAGCCTCCCGAACTAAGGGGGCTCAAATCACATAACTATCATGTGATTATGCAATACCTGCTTCCAGTATTGTTGAGACATTCTTTTCATAAAGACAGGGACATAAGAATTGTAATTCAGAGGATTAGCTTATTTTTTAAAATTTTATGCGCCAAGGTAATCAATAAAGAAGAGCTTAGGCTTGCAAAAAAGGCGTTGGTTGAGGCAATGTATATTCTTGAAAAGGAATTTCTGCCTTCCTTCTTTGTTATAAGTGTGCACTTAATGGTTCACCTAGCTGATAAGGCCTTGTCATACGAAATAGTTGGATTTCGATGGATGTATCCATTTGAAAGGTACACTCTTAGTGTTCTTCCATATTTAGCTTTTAGTATTAATTTATTGATGATATAAATTTATGCATATTTTTTCGTAACAGATTGATGAAGCGCTATAAAGAATATGTCCTAAATAAGCGATACATTGAAGGTTCAATAGCTGAGGCTTACCTTGTAGATGAATCTGTAATATATTGCATGGAGTATATGCCGAACTCGAGCGCTTTTGGTCACAAGTCTAGTCAAGAAGATTGGTTGGATGAGAGTGTTGACTTCACGGATGAGAAGCCCTTGGAAATAGGGGGAGTTGTCGAGCTCAACCATGTTCAGTTTGAGCAAGTGCGTAGATGGGTTCTCAATCGACTTGCAGACTTGAGTGAATGGGAAGAGTATGTCTTTTACCACATGCTAATAACATAATATGGTTATAATAATAACATAATATGGTTATTTGAATATTATAATAATATGGTAATCTATGCAGAAAGTACAATCGTTATTACCAATGCATGTCCACTCAGAATCGGAAAGGTGGTTCGACAAAAGAAAACACAACAATTAAGGAATTCATTCTTTGGTTGTGTAATGAGGTAATATATTATTTTTGTTCATGTCTTGAAGAAGGTCATGGCAAAACACAACAATTAATTTATGGTTATTTGCATGACATAAATCATTTATTTTTTTATGCAGTTATTGGATGCAGGACAAACTAATACAACATTATGGAGATTGGCCAATGGTCCCCAACATAGAGCTACACGATTCAAAAAATATCGTGTCAACGGTTTTATATTTTCACCAAGTTCTTTCGATGAATGCTTGGTAACACAAGATAGTGGGGTGTCTATGGAAGCATATTCAAATTTTGTTTCAAGTCGAAAAGACAAAAACCCAAAGGAAGGGAAGATGACCTTTTATGGAATTGTTAGAGACATATTGGAGCTGGACTATCTCGATTTCAAAGAAACAGTGTTCTATTGTGATTGGATTAAAGTGGAAGATTCTAAAAATGGTTGCAAGTCTGATCCGATTTGGAATCAAGTGATGGTAAACTTGAAGAAGCTCAGAAATAAAGAAAAGGTTGAGGATGATCCATTCATTTTAGATGCAGTAGACATTCCAACTAACAACCAATCTTGTTTGAACGACAACCCCAACTCAAGGAATTTATTGATGTTCGATGATTGAACTAAATTAAATGTGGTCTTCTGTACTCCAGACTTTTTTTCTTCTTTATGTACCCTAAATATGAAAAAGTTCTTGTGGACAAATTATAATTTTCTTGCTTTAAACAATCTAGTGTACTCTGAAGTCACTTTATGTATGCAACTTCCAAATGACATGGATAACTTTTTGTTATGAGAATGACATGTATATCCAAATTACTTGCATATCTTGGTTGTCAGTTGTATTTCAATATATATTATTTGGTAAATGACTTAAATACCCTGATTCTTCTATATGCATAATTTGGTATCATCATATTATGTTCTTACTATTTTACTGTTTGTATGAATAAACATGATACAAAGTTGTCCTTGAATGAAATAATAGACTTTCTTTCGTTCTACGATGTCTTCGAGTATTGCTGACACATCTAACCAGGGGGAAGAAGTTCCCATATCAATGGAAGTCAATCAAAAACCAAATTCTAAGAAAAGCATTGAATTTAATCATCTTGGACAAGCAGTTGTACCCAACGCAACTCATTTTAAGAGTCGAGTTGGTAAATACGTGAAGACATATGTGCCTATCGAGTATATAAGTTGGCAAAAGGTACCTAAGACCTACAAGGATGATGTTTGGAATGAGATAGTGTTAAGAATAACGAGCATTCATTTACCTTTTTGTCACTTTGTTACTTTTATGTCACTTTGTATTCTTATATGGCAGGTTTGATGTTATATCAGATTTTTGTTATATCATGTTTCCCTTTTTTAACCTGGGAGGATTAGCTAGGGATTCAACAATTGTTATATCATGTTTCCCTTTTTGTTATATCAGATTTTTGTATAACAAATGAAGTTTGACTGGTGGTAGTGCCTAATATTAACTGATATCACACAAATGAAGGTTGACTGGTGGTAGTAACTAATGCTTCATAATTTGTTTGTAAGTGGTGCAGTTACACATGGTAGCAATTTTAGAACCAAAATATCTTTAGTTTATTTCAATGAAGCCACTTTATTGAGTTCATAATAGCTATTTTACTTCCCAATTTCCTGTAAGTTTAAATTTAGTATGATGTCAAAATCTGTAGTACCTCCATTTCTTATATGGCAGGTTTGATGTTTCCCTTTTTGTTATATCAGACTTTCGTAGCACTATGTTCAGAACTATGTTCAGAGTGCAGAATATGCACTGCACACAAATGTGCAGAACCTGGGAGGATTAGCTAGGGTTTTTTATGTTTCCCTTTTTTAACCTGGGAGGATTAACCTGTGAGTATTAGCTAGGGATTGAACTATTATTGGCTACATCATTTTTTATGTTTTCCTTTTTTATGTTCATATATAGCAATCCCTTAACCTGGGAGTATTAGCTAGGGATTGAACTATTTATTGTGTTGGTAATCATTTCTATTTTAGTAGGAGATTTCAAATAAGCAAAATACATAATCAATGTAACTTTTTAATTTTAATAGTGCTCAACATAAAAGGAAACACTTTCATAGTGAAAGAGGTAGGAGAATTCAATCTAGTTGCTAAAGTGCCTAATATTAACTGATATCAAACAAATGAAGGTTGACTGGTGGTAGTAACTAATGCTTTATAATTTGTTTCTAAGTGGTGCAGTTACACATGGTAGCAATTTTAGAACCAAAATCTCTTTAGTTTATTTCAATGAAGCCACTTTATTGAGTTCATGATAGCTATTTTACTTCCCAATTTCCTGTAAGTTTAAATTTAGTATGATGTCAAAATCTGTAGTACCTCCATTTCTGGTACTAGCTCTAATCCCTTTCAAACTAGTTCTATTTATTGCCAGTAAGGTTCATAGACAAATGGATTACCTTCCGCTTTACATGCTTAAGTTATAGCAACCTTTTAATTCTGAAAGAGCATGCCATTGCTAAGATTGGTATATTGTTGTTTAGTGATGAATTGTCTACCAAAGTTTCACATCTTGCTAAAAGTATGCTTGGCAAATTGGCAAGACAAATTTTGTTTGCTCTGCAACCATGAGCAGTATTTCAGAGCATCTAGGATGGAAGTTGCTTAGCGGTTAGAATCAATATATCAAATACTAGAGACCCACACGACTTAAAGTTCATTCCCTTGAGCTTTACTGTAAATTTTATGTATGGCTTGTATGTAACTTCAAGTATTTCCCTAGATTAGAGAAAATGCATATGAAGTATGCGAATAATTTACATGTTTTGTTCACCATGTGTCCATAGAAAGAAAATGCTAGAGTAAATATGCAAAATTTTGTATTGATAAACCATATATATCAGAACCTGGATGTAACTGGGCCTGATAACTCAATGTTGCAAGCAACTCTATGTTATACAAGCTAAGCTAATGTTGCAAGCAACTCTATGAACATCAACCACATATATCAGAACCTGGCTATAACTGGGCCTGATAACTCAATGTTTCAAGCAACTCTATGTTATACAAGCTAAGCTAATGTTGCAAGCAACTCTATGAACATCAACCACATATGTCAGAACCTGGCTGTAACTGGGCCTGATAACTCAAGTCACTGGATTGTTGCAAGCAACTCTATGCACTGGATTTTTTTTCGCTTACACAGGTTTGTATCATACATGACATATTATGTGTTATTTGTGTACCTATATTATTTAATTTATTGTTTCTTTCTTAAAATTTTTTTCTGGTAAATGAGAAAGAGCTACATGTTACTTATTTTATTGTTTGCTTTCTTGAACTTCTGTTGCAAATTCATAGTTGAACCTACCATATTGCAATTTTTTCTTATATCATAATATATAGTTGGAAAGTAAGCATTTCAACAATTCTTCTAATAAAGCATTTTAATTGCAGGCAGAATTTGATATCCCAAGTTATCTCAAAAAAGATGTTGAAAGATCAATGCCAGATGCATTCAGGAAGCTGAAGTATACCCTGAGAAAGGATCATTTGGATAAGCAACCAAATTTGGAGGCAAAAATGTTGGCTATTCCAAAGGGGTTTAGAAAGGAAGATTGGGAGCAATTTTGTGTCAATGAGGTTGATGAAAAACAACTAAAAAGAAGAGCTAGAGCAGTTGAAAGCAGAAAGCTTAGTGTGTATGGTCATACTGGGGGTTGTAAGAGCAGTGCAATGGTAGAGTATGAGATGGTAATTTTCCTCTTGAACCAACATTAGCATTTTAAAATTTTGTATTCCCAATGTTAAGCTTACACCTCAAAACTATTCCATGATTTATCCAGAAGGCAAAGCGGAAAGATCCTACTATCCCTATTACACGGACTCAAGTGTGGATAGAAACCCATACGAGGAAGGATTGATCTACGTTGGCTAGTGCTGAACCATTTATGGTGAGGTCATATAAAACTTTGTTATCCCTTTGTATTTAATTTAATGTTAGCTACTTATGATATTACAGAAATTAGTCAAAGAGAAACTTTTCAAATCCACACAAAGTGAAAGTGACAACAGTAGCATCCACCCTCTATCGATTGATAATGATCCTTTGACTCAAGTGTTTGGCAAGAAAGCGAAGGGGCTGCCAGGTGTTGGGAGCTTTGTTCCCAAGAGAAAATATGATGATGCCCTTCATGCTCATATAATGTACACAGAGGAAAGAGGCGAGAGGGAGTGTCTGAAAAATAAGGTTGATGAGATGCAGACAAATGTTAACTTTATCTTTGATTATTGTAAGGTGAGGCAACCAACTTCTTATATGAAGGTCCAAAAGAACATAATTACATGCCTATCAAAATATGAAATTTTATACTTATAATTTTATTTCTTGTACCACAATCACAGATTGGTGGTCCACCAGAACCTATTCCCCAACCAACTGGTGGGTCATCAACACAAGTGCCCATTCCCCATGCAGGTGGGTCATCATCACCCATTCATATGTCGCAGGCAGCTGGTGGGTCATCAACACCCATGCTCCAAGAACTTTAAGCAAATGTTGAGAAATCAACATCCATGCCTCCAGTGACGATGAACAATGCACATAGGCCATCTTTGGGTGAAAGGGATTCAACGACTTCGGCACACACTGAATCAACTCCTACGACAAGGTTGTGTGAATTGTTTGATTGGAATTGGAATTGTGTTGCAGTTGCAAAAGAAGTAATTGATCCACTGCATCGAGGTAATTGTCATAATTATCAACAGGACCCTCAATATGAAATGAAGTTGAGCATGTCTGTTCGAAAGTTTTTTTCGTAAAGCTCTACAAAGAAACTCCCGATGAAAAAGTAATTAACGACGTAGGAGTTGGCGAATTCTTCGTGTGGCCCAAGTCACACATCAAATTTGTTTGTGAGTATTTTTCTTATCATACTTTTCTAATGAGTAACAATATGTCGTATTTATCTGCTGTTATTTTGATTTTACAGGAAACTGGAACCTAGATGAAGAAGCCTACTTTGTTGGAGAGTTCCCAGGATTCTCAAAGGAAGGTATTGAAGTGAATGTTTGTGCTTTTGCATTTAACTTTATGTAAAATATATTAAAACAAATTCTGTATCTAAATCCATCATACTCTTCATTCTTTATCACTACTTACAGTTTATATTATGCAAGCGTACTCAAATGCGCACCTCTCCTTTACAACCATCATATTTTCTTTTCCACATTTGCAGCTTAAGTTCACCTGAACCAGTATCCTTGCAAGCTACAGCGTACCCAGATTCTACTGTAGGAACTCTCAGGGACGTACCGGCCTCTTTTGTGGTGACCTCTAACTCCACCTGTAACCAAAATCACTAACGACTAAATATCAATAATAGGAAAAATGAAGTTAATCTATACAAAAAGTTTCAATAGAGTGAACCTAATCCGATAAGATAATTTCCAACTTTACATGCAAGGTTTAAAGCAAAAGGTCGATATCAACATGTAGGATCAGATTTGGGGACGACAAATCTCTAACTCCATGATAAATATGGTATTGACCTATAACTCCAATATTGTGCTAATATTATAAAGTTTTGGTCTGATTTTGTGTCAAACCAATACTGGTCAAATTGGCCGATAAACTTTACCAAGTTTTTCCACAAAGGCCAAAACTACCTGAAAGATTTTGAGTTAATCCCAAGTTGGCCGAAATTTCCCCAAACAAGTTCAAAATTGGCTGAAGCTTCCCAATTTTTTATGAGACTCATACTATAAATGTGTACTTTATTTGGTTTTACTCTGGGGGGTTAGTCAACATGCATTCCAAAATCTTATTTGGATTTGCGCTTAATTCTAAATGGCTGTTATTCTAGCAAGATTTTGTAACTATGGAACTGTCATTTAGATTATGATATCCAGTCCAGGTTGGATTCTTAGATCCATGTTGACCCTAGGCCTGTTAATGATAACCTACGAACACGGACACTCCAAAATCTGGATTATGTCATGTCGGACGCGTATCTCGGATACAAAAAATCTGGGCTGTATCCGTGTCACCTATTCCTAACCGGGTCGTGTCCTATCCATGTCCATGCGCAACATAGATAATAATTGATAACCGTTAACATTTTTTTAAACAAAAATGGGTTTGGATGTTAAAAGAAATAGGACCGAACAAATTCTGGTCCGAGAACAACATCTGAAACCCAAAATATTTTTGGTTCAGGTTTGGGTTCGGATTATTTTAAATAGGAAAAGTCTATTTTCTTATTTATTTTCTCTTAACCCAGCATGATATTTTAATCAAAGACCAGGTTCAGATGTTAAATTCAGAACCTGCATGAATGTTTAACATCCCAACACAGAGGGATATAGGATCTGGGTATAGAATTTGAAGCAAAATAGTTTTGGTTCGAGTTCAAGTCTTACATGAATCAGACTGAAGCTGACTTGTTGATTTGAAGCAAAATAGTTTTGGTTCTTGTTCCAGAATCATGTTCTTATGAATAATCATGTTCTTGTTTACAAATTATGTTATATTTTCTTTGGTTTAAGAAAATTTTATTCTCTTCACAAAGTGTTGTTTGTATTTCCTTAGTGGCATAAAAGTTACAGTATCTTAAGATTCAAAGATCCATTTTTTTTGTAACTTAATTTATCTAATATGCTTACGAGTTAACTAATTTATTGGTGTTGTACCTTTTACAGAAAGCTGGAGCATCAAATGGAATTCCAAAGTAGGATACAAGACCTATGAGCGTCGATTAGTGCAACATGAGACTTTTTGAACAACTATGTTATCTATCTGATTTCTTTTATTGGTTGGAGCATGTGAGACTTTTGGTTATAAGGTTGTGTTAGCTGATATTGCTTAAACATAATGATAATGCATATTATGGATGAGTGCTCCGTGTAATTATGTGCACAAATGTTGAACTCTTTTAGTATTGATGCTATTAATTTTTGATAATGCTATCATGTATTAGCAATTTTTTGGTATCTAGCTTGCATAAAGATTGGAAGTGTATGATGTGGTTTTTGTTATTCTGGGAACCTATGCTATTAATTTGCCTTGATCTTCAAAAATGGAAACATGGCTAATATGAAATGTTTTCTTTCAGAGTGTGTCCTGACTTCCAAAAATTGGAACTTTGTAGGAAATCCTAGACATCCAAATAAAAAGAATATGTCCATAAATTGGAACACTTCTTAGCTGTTCCAGTAGGTGGTGCAAAAACTAATATGAAATGTTTCTTTGGAACACATTTATGGTGTTCTAAAACTGGAACACTTTTTACCCGTTCCAGTAAGAGATAAAAAATTAATCTAGAATGCTTAGGTAGACACGCTTTTTTAGAGTTACAAATCAGGAACGCATATAAACCGTTCCAATATACATCATTTTGAACACCTTACTGCCGTTCCAATACACATTATTTGGAACACCTTACTTCCGTTCCAATATACATTATTTGGAATGCCTTATTTCCGTTCCAATCAATTTGGCAGCTCGCAAATAGGCACTGAATATAAGCGTTCCAGAAATTATTTGACACGAAATTCTGCCATTCCAAAATAGGCATTTTGGCATAGTGTCATTCATACATGATCAATCCTATGATTTGTTAATCATGTTACAGCCCGTAGGAAGACAAGAAATATAAGTACTCAACACGAACTAACACTTGCTCGGCGGCTAAACGCCTCAAAAAAATAATTTTACAATAGAGCGGGAGAGCAAAATTAAACCCACTCGTTGCCAGGGTTTCTTCTAATGTTCACCATCTGGCTGGAATGCAGGTAGAACCTCGGGTGCTGCTCCGAAATCTGGCCATACAAAACCAGCTGGGTCAGACACCAGAAAGAGCAAGTGCCACAAGAGAGGCTTCACTTAGGAACTAAAACCAGCAAGTTAGAACACAAAGCATAATAATAATAACTAGAAAACTGAAGTTATGAAAGTAGGGTGATAAACGATAAGATAACTTAAGAAACTATTCCGGTAACCAAGTTACAACCCGTAAACCAAACAAGGACCGGGGTTGTAACCCTTCACCTGAACAGAACTTAGTCTCTTACCAATTATCGACAAGTAAAGCATAAACTGAGAAATGTCCAGAAGTAACCATGTACTGGCAGTGTCTAGACAAGATTAGACAAGACTAGACTCCATTCAATATTTGCGGCCAAGCAAAGAGTACGGCTTGATACTTTAACTAACTAGGGTTATCACAAGCCTAGTTACTAGCAAGATGCAATGAGGTATTCCTACGGCCACAAGTCCTGCAGACTATCCAGGTTATCCAGACGCAAGTTACAAGGATTTATAGTGGATACATCGCCCAGAAGACAAATGTATCCCATGTACATATAATAGTGGGTACATCGCCTAGGAGACAAATGTACCCTAAGAGAGCAATTAGGTGACTTGGGGTGCAACACATGACAGTGTACATATTACTTGTTTATCTCAAGAAGTGTCCCATATAACAGTGTGCATGGAAATGTGCCCTACTCGACGGCAGGCTCCAAGTCCATCAGAGAAGGCGCCCAGATAACGAGATTGCTTGTAGCCGAAATACCTCTCTATATGAACTACTTGATCAATCTAGTCGTTAACCTAGTCTGATTTAGTATGAATCCCTGACCGTAGGAAACCAGGGATTCATTTCCTAGACATGATGCGAGACAAGACGGGTAGCTTACACAAGCACAAACACCCACGGTGTCTAAAATAGTTACATTAGCAAGGGGAAATAGCCGTCGCAACAGCATCTTGATTAAGCATGTCATGCTTAGATTTACTTGTCATGTCAAGTGCGCGCCACGACGGGCCACTATCATGTAAGCAAGGAAAGACATATTCAAAAGTGCACCACGGCGGGTCACTATCATGTAAGCAAAGGAAGACATATTCAAAAGTGCACCATGACGGGTCACTTTCATGTAAGCAAAGGAAGACATATTCAAAAGTGCACCACGACGGGTCACTATCATGTTCTATCCCTACATTATCATGAATGAGAGAAACTTGCATAAAATAGCTAGTGACATATCCTTGAAGCCAAGAAAAAGATCTACACTTTCATGTTGGGAGTTGGAGGAAATTCTGGCCACAAATAATGCAGATAAGACATAAAATAGCCAAAACAGGCACTATGTGGCCTATTCTGCGACATGCGGACCATGCGGCCCATACGCGACATCATGCGGACCAACTGCGACATATGGACTATGCGGCCCATTCGCGACATGCATGCGGACCAACTGTGACATGCGGCCTATGCGGCACATTCGCGATATCCATGCGGACCAACTGCGACATGTGGCTCATGCGGCACATTCGCGATATCATGCGGACCGACTGCGACATGCAGCCTATATGGCATAATTGCGACATCCATGCGGACCAACTGCGACATGCTGCCTATGCGGCACATTCGCGACATCCATGCGGACTAACTGCGATATGTGGCTCATGCGGCACATTCGCGACATCATGCGGACCAACTGGGACATGCGGCCATTCGCGACATCCATGCAGACCAACTGCGACATGTGGCTCATGCGACACATTCGCGACATCCATGCGGACCAACTGCGACATGCGGCCAGATGAACATAGAAGATGACCAAATAATCATTTGGCCATAACTTCCTCAAAACAAGTCGAAATTTAACTTTTCAAAGGTCCATTTTGGGTAAAATTGAATTCTCTACAACATAGAACAATCAAAACTTAAAAATAATGAAGTTTGGTAGATCAAAACCTAAGAAATCCAAAAATACAACAAACTTAGGTCTACAAGAAATAAATCATGGAAATTGAAAGTGCTAAGTACTAAAGTGTCTTAGAATCTCGTGAGGAAGACAATGGAACAACAAAAATGGAGTTCCTTCATGAAGCAAGTTGCACTTGCCTAAGCTCTTGGTAGGTGGAGAGAGTTATGAGGAAGAAAAAAGAGTAAATGAAAAGTAAGAAAGTAATGAAGAGAGAGAAAGGGTTGGTGGGTTTATAAAGGGGGAGGGTTCTCTCATAATGTACCAAAAGCCCAATCAAACCAACCCAAACCAAAACCAAACCAAGCTAAACCAAGACCAAACCAAGTCAAAACCAACCTAGACTAGGCTAGCAAGTCAAGTCCAACTACGGGTCACCTGACAAATGCCAGAGATCCCATATACGTATACGAAAATACGTATAATGGGAAACAGGAGTGACAACTCTACCCACCTTAAAAGAACTCCGTTCTCGAAATTTAATCAAGAGGCTAGAGATGTCGGGGCAAGCTATACTAAGGCACACCCATCTATGACTAGCAACCAATCAAGCAATCATTCATGCAAGCAAGGAATTTAAAAAGCATAAGGCATGAGAAAGACATCCTGCGGGAAACCTCTCTCCCGGTTCTGCATCTGGGCTTGGACCTGGGCGTACTGCTGGGGCCACTGCTGCTGGAATGCTTGTTTCTGAGGCGGTAATGGCCTCAGAGGCTGATACTTCTGTTGTACTGGTGCTGGTGCCCTAACCGATGGACTGGTTAGGTTCGCTGACGATGAGCTGGCTCTATTCGAACAGGACCCTATCTTATGATCCGGTGCCCCATAAGCCAAACACAATCTCTGTGCTCTGCGACACTCCAAAACAATATGCCCTGGCTTCCCACAATGAGTGCAGCCCATTATGGGAGACTGCTTCTGCTTCTGTTGTTGAGGGTACGTCGGTGTCGTGTGCTGAACCGATGAGACTGAATTCGCACTTCGGGGAACTCCAATGGTCAAAGCCCTAGCTGTTGGGGCTAGTGCTGAGGACAGACCCATCTGTCCATGGGACCTCTTCCTGCTTCTGGTTCGGTCCACGATCCTCTGCGAGGTATACACGTGCTTCCTAGCTGCCATCAAGACAGCATCAAAAGTCTGATGTTTAAACTGCTCCACCGCTAGAATAATATCTAGGTGGAGTCCTTGCTGAAACCGCTGCGCTCGATCTAACTCGGTTGCCTCCAAGGTGGGAGCAAATCGACTCAGTCTAGAAAACTCGACCGTATATCTATCGATCGTCCTGCTCATCTGCTTCAAATTAGTGAATCTCTTCTACAGATCATGTCGAGCCACCACATCAAAATACTTGATCTGAAACTTATCACTGAATATTGCCCATGGGATAGGCGTCGCCAACCCAACTGCTAACATCGCCCACCAGGTGCTGGCTAAGTCCAATAACTGTAGGCGCACTACAGCCACCTTCTCTTCCTCTGGAGTCTTGGCTGCTTCTAAGATAATTTCGATGTCCTGGAGCCACGCCTCAGCTGCAATAGCGTCTTCACTACCGTCGAAGAAGGGAGGGTTAAGGTACTTGAAACTGTTGGCTATACTGTTACCTTAGTAACCCACTCTGTCCATAGCTGTCTGTACTGTATGGTACAGGGCATCACCTCGACGATCCTGTGATGCAAGTAATTCTCGGAAAAGTCCTACCAGGGTTCCATTATCAGGCTCTGCAGACTGGATTGGCTGAACCAGCTGAACTGGCGGCTCATGATCTCCGGAAGGCATGACTCGGAAGGCTGCTTCTGAGTGTTGGGCTTGGTCCCCAGGTTGCTGTTGAGGTGCTGGTTGAGCTCCTCCCTGCTGATCGGTAGGACCAGGAACAATGCCACTGAAAAACAATGACATAGGGGACAATAAGGAAGGACCAAGATAGATCGAGGATATAAACATGTGATCAGGTCAAGAATCCAGAAAGATTAGAAGGCACGAGTAGAGATCAAAGGCGAGTGCTGATTGAAACATCTATTCAGTGAAACCCTTACACATCTTGATTTACAAGACCATGCATGGGCCACCACTTAAACGTGTCACGCCCCAGATCCAGAATACTGGAGAGCGGGGACAGACACAGCCAGCTACGTATATAGAAGTGTATTCTACCTCCATATGCGGTCACGGCTGTCTAGATATATGAAGGTTCTTCTACAAGCTAACGGTCTCTTATGGTCAAGAACAAGCCCAGTGTCTCAATCTCAAGCAAGTAATAATAGTTACAAGATGTTAGACCATCAAATATACAATAGTAAGACGTTCCATACGTTTCATATACAGATGATCATGAAGCTAGTCGTACAAAATACGAGGACTAGCAAGAGTTTCAGTCATACATGATCAACCCTAGGATTTATTAATCATGTTACAACCTGTAGGCAGACAAGAAATATAAGTATTCAACACGAGCTAACACTTGCTCGGCGGCTAAACGTCTCAAAAAAATAATTTTACAATAGAGTGGGAGAGCAAAATTAAACCCAGCTCGTTGCCAGGATTTCTTCTAGTGTTCATCATCTGGTTGGAATGCAGGTAGAACCTCGGGTGCTGCTCTAAAATCTGGCCATACAAAACCAGCTGGGTCAGACCCCAGAAAGAGCAAATGCCACAAGGGAGGCTTCACTTAGGAACTAAAACCAGCAAGTTAGAACACAAAGCATAATAATAATAACTAGAAAACTGAAGTTATGAAAGTAGGGTGATAAATGATAAGATAACTTAAGAAACTATTCTAGTAACCAAGTTACAACCCATAAACCAAACAAGGACCGGGGTTGTAACCCTTCACCTGAACAGAACTTAGTCTCTTACCAATTATCGACAAGTAAAGCATAAACTGAGAAATGTCCAGAAGTAACCATGTACTGGCAGTGTCTAGACATGATTAGACAAGACTAGACTCCATTCAACATTCGCGGCCAAGCAAAGAGTACGGCTTGATACTTTAACTAACTAGGGTTATCACAAGCCTAGTTACTAGCAAGATACAATAGGGTATTCCTGCGGCCACAAGCCCGACAGACTATCCAGGTTATCCAGACGCAAGTTACAAGGATTTATAGTGGATACATCGCCCAGAAGACAAATGTATCCCATGTACATATAATAGTGGGTACATCGCCCAGGAGACAAATGTACCCTAAGAGAGCTATTAGGTGACTTGGGATGCAACACATGACAGTTTGCATATTACTTGTTTATCTCAAAAAGTTCCCCATATAACAGTGTGCATGGAAATGTGCCCTACTCGATGGCAGGCTCCAAGTCCATTAGAGAAGGCACCCAGATAACGGGATTGCTTGTAGCCGGAATACCTCTCTATATGAACTACTTGATCAATCTAGTCGTTAACCTACACCGATTTAGTATGAATCCCTGACCGTGGGAAATAAGGGATTCATGTCCTAGACATGATGCGAGATAAGACGGGTAGCTTACACACGCACAAACACCCACGATGTCTAAAAGAGTTACATTAGCAAGGGGAAATAGCCGTCGCAACAGCATCTTGATTAAGCATGTCATGCTTAAATTTATTTGTCATGTCAAGAGCGCGTCACGACGGGCTACTATCATGTAAGTAAGGAAAGACATATTCAAAAGTGCACCACGACGGGTCACTATCATGTAAGCAAAGGAAGATATATTCAAAAGTGCACCACAACGGGTCACTATCATGTAAGCAAAGGACGACATATTCAAAAGTGTACCACGATGGGTCACTATCATGTAAGCAAAGGAAGATATTCAAAAGTGCACCATGATGGGTCACTATCGTGTAAGCAAAGGAAGACATATTCAAAAGTGTACCATGACGGGTCACTATCATGTAAGCAAAGAAAAACATATTCAAAAGTGCACCACGACGGGTCACTATCATTTTCTATCCCTACATTATCATGAATGAGAGAAACTTGAATAAAATAGCTAGTGACATATCCTTGAAGCCAAGGAAAAGAACTATAACTTTCATGTTGGGAGTTGGGGGAAATTCTGGCCACAAATTATGCAAATAAGACATAAAATAGGCAAAACAGGCACTATGCGGCCTATTCTGCGACATGCGGCCCATCTGCGACATGCGGCCCATGCGGCCCATACGCGACATCATGCGGACCAACTACGACTTGTGGCCTATACGGTCTATTCGCGACATGTATGCGGACCAACTGCGACATGCGGCCTATGCGACACATTCGCGACATCCATGCGGACCAACTGCGACATGTGGCTCATGCGGCACATTCGCGACATCATACGGACCAACTGCGACATGCGGCCTATGCAACACATTCGCGACGTCCATGCGGACCAACTGTGACATGCGGCCTATGAGGCACATTCGCGACATCCATGCGGACCAACTGCGATATGTGGCTCATGCGGCACATTCGCGACATCATGTGGACCAACTGCGACATGCGTCCTATGCGGCACATTCGCAACATCCATGCGGACCAACTGCGACATGTGGCTCATGCGACACATTCGCGACATCCATGCAGACCAACTGCGACATGCGGCCAGATGAACATAGAAGATGACCAAATAATCATTTGGCCATAATTTCCTCAAAAATAGTCGAAATCTAACTTTTCAAAAGTCTATTTTGGGTAAAATTGAATTCTCTACAACATAGAACAATCAAAACTTGAAAATAATAAAGTTTGGTAGATCAAAATCTAAAAAATCTAAAAATACAACAAACTTAAATCTACAAGAAATAAACCATGGAAATTGAAAGTGCTAAGTACTAAAGTGTCTTAGAATCTCGTAAGGAAGACAATGGAACAACAAAAATAGAGTTCCTCCATGAAGCAAGTTATACTTGCCTAAGCTCTTGGTAGGTGGAGAGAGTTTTGAGGAACAAGAAGGAGTAAATAAAAAGTAAGAAAGTAATGAAGAGATAGAAATGGTTGATGGATTTATAAAGGGGGAGGGTTCTCTCATAATGAACCAAAAGCCCAATCAAACCAAGCTAAACCATAACCAAACCAAGCTAAACCAAGACCAAACCAAGTCAAAACCAACCTAGACTAGGCTAGCAAGTCAAGTCCGACTACGGGTCACTTGACAAACGTCAGAGATCTCGTATACATATATAAAAATACATATAACGGGAAATGGGAGTGACATATATATTGCCCAGAAGATCGATGCAAACTTGCCCAAAAACTATTCAAAAATAGGACGAACACTAACCCAAACACCCTATTTGGAAGGCCAAACATGGTCAATCCGACGAGACACTCAGGAAACTAATTAATGACAGACCTATACAACATATAGGACTCACAACCCATTTTGCAGTAGTCGATTTCATCGACTACGCATCGTGAAATCGGATCCCAATTATTGACAAAAACTGTTTTGTAAAACTGTAGAATTCTAAAAAAATCATCGATACGGGGCCCGTCCCGACAAACTGGGTGACATAATCATGAACCGAATGTATCCAAAGGTGCGTATCGACTTCGCAGATGTGTGGGTTTTGACAAAATTTAAATTGGTTGCGTGAGCACGACAAATTTGATGCGTATCCGTCGAAATTCACCATATCGGCCACTTTGCAAAAATTTCAAATACTTTGTGCACGTTCGTCAAATCGAAACAAAACTTATGCCAACAGGACCGTATCATTTTTTTGGTCTTGTATGCCATGTTTGGTCCGATCCTGAGACAATTGATCGAATCGTCGTTTTACGGGCCCCACGATCCGACTTAACGGGCGATTTTGTGCACGGCCCGCCAGAATCCAACTTTAGACATACGATTGGGTTTGTATCATCAAAACAAATCTGTAGACATATACTTTGATGACTTTAGAGACCATTGATTCTGGCACACTTTTCGGTGCAAAGCGGGTCCAACGGCGGACATCGTTTTGGCCCAAAATGACCGTTTTGTCCCTGTATCTAGAATTGGACTTATGGACAGGCAATCCTAGCTAATTTGATTATTTTGAGAATGTTGACAATGTCTGTTTCAGCTTTCGAAGACAGTTGTGAGATTTGGACTTTATGGCTTACCAGTTGACGGTATATTGTTGGTTCTTCGTGCTACCACCAGGCAAGTATACATTTCCTCCCTCTATAGTTTATTTACATGCATATTTCTATTATTATCTAGTTTTACTAGTTGATTATTGACATGTGATTTGTACACCATGCATGCTAGTATATATAAATAGTCCTTGTTCATAGTTAGTTTTGTAGTTCATATTGGATCTGTTCTTCCGTGTATCTTGACTGAGTCATATCGTGTCGTCGCATATACTTTGATTGAGTCGTATCGTGTCATAGGATGAGTAAGTCATAACGGAACTGATGTACCTTGTTTTTTTGAAGCTAACCTATGAGTCCACACTATGGACGAAGGTTAGTAGTTATTTGTATCTTGATTCCTGAAGCTAACCTACGAGTCCATACTAGGGGAGAGAGTTAGTAGTTATCTTTCTGCACCTGCGAGTCTACACTAGGGACGAGGGTGATTCTTGAAGCTAACCTGCGAGTCCACGCCAGGGACGAGGGTTAGTAGTTGTTCAGACCTGGAAGTCCACACAAGGGGCGAGGGTTTGAATATCTGATTGATTATCCGTTGACATCGTGACATTGTGTTCTCTTATTCTCCTCCAGCAGTTCGTTTATGTGTAGTGGTTCTTTCAGTCATGTATAGTCATATTTTCGTATTGATTGGTCTTTTCCTGTTTATATCCTATATTTACCTTAGTGCATGATAAACTATTAGATAGGTATATTTTTATGTATCTTGTTATGTCCCCTGAGGACCTGATGATCTCTTCAGGTTTAGAGATTGCTTGGAGTTAGTTAGCAGAGCAGGGTGGTAGATGATTATGATACACTTGCAGAATCCAGGTATTGTTATTATGTTTATTATCCGCTCGTGCTTTCATTCCTTATCATGATATACTCTGCTTGTTGGCTTACTTTACAGGCTCATATTATTTCTTGGAGTCTATTCGGACATGTATGCTAGTAGGCTGCAGACCATGAAACATAATTGTTCATTCCTTGTTTATATTACTCTTGTGGATTGAGATTGAGATTGAGATTAACCTACCATATTACCATGCTCTTGATAGCGTTTACGTATTCGAGTTGGGCTGGAGTCCGCTCGATATGTAGCCGGCTTGCTCACACTCTCGCATCCCAAAAAGCTGGTACAGGTCGTGACAAGTTTTTTTGGTGGCCCATGCAGGTCAGAGCATATCGTATCGGTTATGTAATTGTACTGGTACGAGCCTGCGAATATGACTAAACCCTGAGAAATCTCAATCCACACTGTCTTGAAAAATTTTCTTAGAAATTTCTCTACCATCCTTGAACTTCGTATTTACTCTCGATTACTCTTCCTTTACTTTTTCGTATAATTGCTTCTCCTCCCTTTCCATTTCGGAGCGACGAATAATCATGCTATGTAGGATTTATCATAAAATTCTTAAGTTATAGTGTAAGTTGGTGTGATTGTTGAATTTTGGTTGCTTGATATATAAGAGGGGATTAGATATGCCATATGCCATAGATGTATTGGTAGTAATTTTAGCAACTAGTTGAGAGGTTATAATGTTTTAGCGACATGTGTTTTGAGGGAATAGTGTGACCAAAGGTGGGTAGAAGTCCTCGAGGATTTGTAGTTTCGAAATGACCATGAGAATAATTGATAGCTAGTGGGACCCCATCTTTTACCATCACTAACGGACTCTTTTCTTAAATTTCGAGGACAAATTATTTTAAGGTGGATAGATTTGTAACTCCTCTTCTCGTAATTTTGAAGATTTTTTTTCTAATTATTTATTTGAATTAGACGGTGATTTTATAATTTTATAAATAATTAATTATTACGATAGAGAGCTTTAGTCATGATTAAATTTGGAGTACAAGGTGACTAGAAATCGTGGCACGGATAGTGCAGTGGCGTGCCTTGACTAGTGTATTAGCCATGCCAGGGAAGGCTGAGCCATAGTGATGTCCTAACTAGGAAAACCAGGCTAAGTTGTAACATGACCCTATAAATAATCTAATTATTTAATTATTATTGATTATTGACATTTAGGAGGCCCGGCTGTACCAATTTAGCCCGGACTTGGCCCGAACTAAGCCCAAGTCATGTAGACAGGTTGTATGTCCAAGGACGACCATGTAAATGTATATTGTATATATAATTGGTATTTTATTTTAATGGCCTAGTAAATAGTTTGATAAATGGTTATATATAATACATATGTTATTACATTAATTCGATAATTATTATAATAGATAATGTCTTTATGGATCCTTGAGGATTTTGGAATTTTAGCATAAGTATATATGTGTAGAGTTGCTATAAATATTATGTGTATATATATAGGTATATACATGTAATAGTGTATATAGATATTTATATAATGAGATGTATATATATATATATATATATATATATATATATATATATATATATATATATATATATATATATAAGTATATATAAAGTATATATAAAGTTATACATAGGCAGCAATAGAAAAAAAAAGAAAAAAAGTAAAATAAAAACTAAAAACCCCATATCCCCTAAACCAGCCAAAACACCCCCACCCCCACGTGCAGCTTTCTCCAAAAGCCAACCGAACGAAGCTCAGCCTAACCTCCCTTTTGTTACAAACTCACAACAACAAAAAAAACCCTTCATAAATAACTCGAAAGAGAGGGAGTTAAAAACGCATACCCTAACCCATCGAAAAACCCTAACACCCCGATCCTTTGGTGGCGACCTCACGCCGCCGTGCGCGCTGCTGACAACCGATGAACCGCGCGCAACATCAGCCGTGAAGGCTGCAGCGAAGCAAGGCAGTAGCAGTGACAGCCGGTAACCCGTTTTCGTCGATCGTTTTCTCAGCGCATATTTAATCGATCTTCGTTCCGCCTTCATAGGTATGAGCACAACCTATACAACTTCCAACACCTTTAATAAATTCGAATTTATATGCTATATATTGCCTAGAAGATTGATGCAAACTTTCCCAAAAAACTGTTCAAAAATAGGACGAACACTAACCCAAACAACCTACTTGGAAGGCCAAACATGGTCAATCCGACGAGACACTCAGGAAACTAATTAATGACAGACCTAGACAACATATAGGACTCCACAACCCATTTTGCAGTAGTCGATTTCATCGACTACGCGTCGAGAAATTGGATCCCAATTATTGACAAAAACTGTTTTACAAAACTGTAGAATTCTAGAAAAAAATCACCGATACGGGGTCCGTCCCGACAAACCGGGCGATGTGGTTGTGAACCGAATGAATCAAAAGGTGTGTATCGACTTCGCGGATGTGTGGGCTTTGACGAAATTCAAATTGGTTGCGTGTGCGCGACGAATTTGATGCGTATCCGTCAAAATTTACCGTATCGGCCACTTTGCAAAAATCCCAATTACTTTGTGCACGTTAGTCAAATTGAGACAAAAATTGTACCAACAGAACTTTATCATTTTTTTGGTCCTGTATGCCAAGTTTAGTTCGATCTTGAGACAGTTGATCGGATTGCCATTTTGTGGGCCCCACGATCCGACTCAACGGGCAATTTTGTGCACGGTCCGCCGAAATCTAACTTTGGATATACGGTTGGATTTGTATCAAAAAAAAATTTGTAGACATGTAATTTGACGAATTTAGAGACTATTGGCTCTGGCACGCTTTTTGGTGTAAAGCGGGTCCAACGACAGATATCATTTTGTCCTGAAATGATCGTTTTGCCCCTATGTCCAGAATTGGACTTATGGACAGGCAATTTTGGCTAATTTGACTATTCTGAGAATGTTGGCATTGTCTGTTTCAGCTTTCGGAGACAGTTGTGAGATTTAGACTTTATGGCTTACTAGTTGACGGTATATTGTTGGTTCTTCGTGCTATCACCAGGCAAGTATACCTTGCCTCCCTCTACAGTTTATTTACATGTATATTCCTATTATTATCTAGTTTTACTAGTTGATTATTGACATGTGATTTATACACCATGCATGCTAGTATATATATATATAGTCCTTGTTCATAGTTAATTTTGTAGTTCATATTGGATCTGTTCCTCCGTGTATCTTGACTGAGTCATATCATGTCATCGCATGTACTTTGATTGATTCATATCGTGTCATAGGATGAGTAATTCATAACGGAACAGATGTACCTTCTATTCTTGAAGCTAACCTGCGAGTCCACACTAGGGGTGAAGGTTAGTAGTTATTTGTACCTTGATTCCTGAAGCTAACCTACGAGTCCACACTAGGGGAGAGGGTTAGTAGTTATCTGTCTGCACCTACGAGTCCACACTAGAGGCGAGGGTGATTCTTGAAGCTAACCTGCGAGTCCATACCAGGAACGAGGGTTAGTAGTTATTTAAACCTGCAAGTTTACACTAGGGGCGAGGGTTTGAGTATCCGATTGATTATCCATTGACATCGTGACATTGTGTTCTCTTATTCTCCTCCAGTAGTTCGTTTATGTGTAGTGGTTCTTCCAGTCTTGTATAGTCATGTTTTCGTGTTGATTGGTCTTTTCCTGTTTATATCATGTATTTACCTTAGTGCATGATAAACTGTTAGATATGCACGTTTTTATATATCTTGTTATGTCTCCTGAGGACCTGATGATCTCTTCAGGTTTAGATATATCTTGGAGTTAGTTAGCAGAGTAGGATGGTAGATGATTATGATGCACTTACAGAATCCAGGTATTGTTATTACGTTTATTATCCACTCGTGCTTTCATTCCTTATCATGATATATTCTGCTTGTTGGCTTACTTTACAGACTCATGTTATTTCTTGGAGTCTGTTCGGACATGTATGCTAGTGATCTGCAGACCATGAAACATAATTGTTCATTCCTTGTTTATATTACTCTTGTGGATTGAGATAGAGATTAACCTACCATATTACAATGATCTTGATAGCGTTTACGTATTCGAGTTCGGCTGGAGTCCGCTCGATATGTAGCTGGCTTGCCCACGCTTTCGCATCCCGAAAAGCAGATGCAGGTCGTGACATAAGGGTACAAGTGCGGAACAACGCCCAGTTTACGCCGCAGAATCGACGGTAGAACGCTGTACTAGGTCACTATCTAACAACTCATGCAAATATATAATATACCTGTCATAATCTCAACTCCGAACGGAGGACAAGTATAGATATATTAAAACTCAATCACAATCTAAGCACGATAATATAACACTGAAGTCTATAACTAAAAGATTAAACAACAACAAAATATAAACTACTGACCAATCTCAAACAAGTCAATATCTCAAGTTATCACAATTCAAGTTCTAAACATGAAAACTAAACCAAGTCTACTAACTAGTCTTATAATCACTCCTGAGAGTCGAGGCCCAAAGCAGCTAAGTTATCTCCTGGTCCATAGTAAGTAGGGCAAGTGTCTTCGGGGTAAACATCTGTAATATTTTGTCAACGATCAAGTCAGAAAAGGAACGAACACATCTCATCTAGAAATATCAAGTAAATGACAAAGGCTATAAAGCAGTTATAGACAGTTATATTGATGAACATAGTAAGTTTAGACATGTAGTAAAATAGAACAACAGTTTAAACAAGTCAGTAGAGCATGGCAATGGAGACTGTAAAAGTAAAACTAACTAAACTCGAATAGAGGTGATATAAGTCCAGATAATATAGCATAGACAAGTGTGACCCAGTGTGAGTCCTAAACATGATACTGACCAGTATGTTTTAAAATACCGAGATCGACATGTAAACGATAGGGGGTAAATACAGCTCATCGTACACTTGGCAAGTGTACGACTGCTATCATTCTAAATTAGACTAGATAGGTGATTCCAGCATTTTTGGGACTGTTTACATGTCTACTCGAATATTTCCCATCCTGACAAGTACAAGTAAATCCAGAAAATGACACAAAAATAAAATACAAGTCCAACCAGAACATGATGATGCCAGTAGTGATTCCAGTAAGGGTAATTCCAATAATAGAGGCTAGACATGAAAAAGGTGAGTGTCGCATACTTGAATCCAGAAATACAAATCCGTGTTGTGATAGAGAATCAATAGAACTAACTAGAACTGAAATACAGCAATCGACAAATAAATGAAAGAACTATTAGAGAATGTACTCGCCTGATACTCTGTACGACTGATGAATCCAGATGTCTGAACTGGAGTAACTGAGTCATACTTAGAGCAATATAGGTTAAAATGTGTTTAATATATAATAAATGAAGTTTACAATGCAATCTATATGATTCTAGGTCATTCTAGGCCAAAGTCAGCTCTTGGTCAACTCTGGTTAACCATTCTAGTCAAACTAGGTCAAAGTCAACTCTCGGTCAACTATAGTCAACCATTCTAGTCAAACTAGGTCAAACCTAAGTCAACTAGTCCATTAGTCTAGGATTTGGTCAAACTTAAGTTAATAAGTCATTTTAAGTCTATTTGGGTCAATTCCAGTTCAAGTTTGACCCATAGTTGACTTTGGTCAATTTGGTCAAGTAACTAGTCAAAGTGTGCCTAATTAGGCCTATAGGGTTATTTCTAATCACAACTAGCCATAGGCTATATATCCTATACCAATATCATATACATATACACATTCAATTCAATATACAATATCTATATGTATATACATACAAATATTCAAATATACCAATATATATGTATAAGGAAAGGAAATAAAAGCAAGTGTGTGTGTAAGTTGTGAACTGGGAAGGCAACCTAATCTCATAATGAGATTGAAACTCAAGAACCTATGTAGAATACATGTATATATATACACAATCTATAAATATATATATATATATATATATATATATATATATATATATATATATATATATATATATATATATATATATATTCAAAAACCAGTAACTTTATTGATAATACTCAAAGTGCAGGTTACAAAAGAGTAAACTATCCAACTCCAAGCTGATGCCATGTCGCAGGAAGAGGCGGCTTGTGCTTGCAGCGCTTCAAGGCGTTACCAATCTGTCGACGAGCCTCAACGAGTCTCATGCATAAGCTGATTCACAGAATATTTGTACTCATCATATCGCCATTTATTTCTATTCTTCCATGTCACCCAACACTCTGCAGCTACCACTATCTCCTTTAGATGGATGTTTGATCTCCTCCACCATACATCAAGATATCTGAATAAATCCAAACTCGTCGATGTTACCTGGAAATCAGACTGGATTTGACGCCATAATTGAACAACTATGTCACCTTCACCAAAGACGTGTGTGGTCGTCTCCGCAGTAGGGTTCAAACAGCAATGACATTTCGACACTAATTGAAACCCCATTGTTTGAATATTCTCATCCGTTGGTAATTTGTTATGCAATACCTGCCATAATAATATAGACCACTTATACGGTATACACGAGCTCCATATATGCTTAAATTAAGGTCGTATAGTATACAGGATGTGAGTTACCTTCCAAGCTGCCGCTACTGAGAACTTTTCGGTTGACGTAGATGACCAAGCCCATTCTCCCGAAGCCAACGGAGTGATATAGTGGTTAGCCATATCCCGACCTTGTCATAGCCTTCGCCAAACATGAGAGCACTTCTGGGGAGCACCAGCTGAATCCAAATCCTAAAATTTACAATACCTGGCTTTGAGGAAGCGCTGCCATAAGCCTTCCTGGGTTTTCGGTTTCAAAGGACGTAAGGTAACCCAAAACAAATAAGGATCTAATCCTACATTCAAACTCAACTCAATCTCAGTGATTGAGTATCAATCCAAAAGAAAGAACTCAAGTATCAAAACCAACTCAACACTACAAAACACAAATCAACTTTCAACCTAAAAATCCAAATACTCATCCATACATTGTATAAACTGGAAAACATGAAGGGGTGTATGTGTGTGTCATGCTCGTATCCAAACAGAACCAAAACTGTGCCCCAATCGTGTCCAAACAGTACGTGTCAGCGTGTCACAGGAAAATCGTAAAATAGTGCTCGTGCACGTGTGTCAAGCACCGTAGGGACTCGTGTGTCCAACCACGTGTCTCGTGCTTGTGCCAGGGGGTAGCTAGTGTGTTACGATATGCATCTATGGCCTTGAGTCATTTCCACGAGTTGCCGTGTCGCGTGTCCACACGCGTATCGGGGAGGGCTGCACGTGCTTGTGCGTGCGACCTCGTGCACGCGTGTGGGCCCACCTAGGACATGACACACACATCCACGTGCCACGTGCTCGTGTCCAAGGGTAGCCTAGGTATAGGTCTAGGTGTTGGACACCCTGCCTTGAGTCCTTGGGTTCGAGTTATAAGTGCGTGTCAGGGCTCAAATTTGCACGTGTGCACAGCAGGCCGAGACCCATGCGTGCTCGATAACTTCGTGCACACTCAACGAAACATTGTGAAATTTCACGAGCATGTGGGCAGAGACTTTCCCGACGTGTCCACAAAATTTTATGCCAAACTGTGTCGTATCCATCGAGTTAGGACACTCAGGATGCAGGACAGTGCATGGGCATCGTGCTACGTCCCCGTGTCTGATTTGGACACGAAAACAGTGTCAAAATAAACCCAGAAAATATGTTTTGGAATCCCCTCATATAGGGCTACAATAATATGAAATTAGTTTTAAAAAATAACAACTTTTAATTTTTTGAGGTATTTCATCGAACACATGTTACAATACATCGACACACATCCGATACACATATCAAAAGGATACAAAATCCTACCAAACTTGGTCTACAGGTCTATGGTACCTAGATGCATGCCTCTATGAAGAAAAATTAGAATTTAAATGAGTTTAGAAACATTTACCTATTAAGAGTTAGAATCTCAATGCAAAAGCACTCCAAAATGCCTCGACGCCCAAATCCTACGGTCAACGCCTCCAATTCCTTGCTAGCTAGCCTCCAGCAAGTTCTTCTCCTCCTAGGGATCGCAACACAATTTGTTTGTTCTGATTTGGATGAGAATTGGAGAATGGAGGCTACTTTGAAGAAGGTAGAAATTAGGGTTTTGCAAAAAAAGGCTTGGTGACTACATGATGTGTTTATATAAGAGGGGGGCTATGATATTTAGTGTTAGGTGGAAATGGGTTGTTGGTTTAGTGAGTTTGATTGAGCCAGGCCCAATTCAATGGTTTTTAAAAAAAAAAAAGAAAAGACAAACAAATGGTTTTTGGATTTGGACTCTGACTTTTGGGCCCATTGGGCTGGGCTAGACCTTTTAGAAAAAGTGTATGTAAACATTTATATGTATATTTGTATAATTATGTTTATAATTAGTTTAATTTAATTAGTATTTTAGTTAAATATTATTTAGTTAAGATTTGGGTTATGTTTTTGTTAATCAATAACTTAGTTAATAAAATATTTTTGGACATTGTTAAAATTTTAGCTAGTAATAGTTTGTTAGTTAGCAATCATTTTAAATATGGGTTTTGACTATATATGTGTATTTATATTTTTTCAAGATTGTTTCGACCAAATATATTTATATATATTACATTATATTTTTATGGTACTTCAAGTGTGATTTTGAACTTAATACGATTTTCTGTATTTTCCAAAATATCTATTTTGACTAGTAGTTTCGATTATCAAACTATTATCTAAAAATGGTTTGGCTTGTGAAATATAGTTTCAAAATATTATAAATAACTTTCAAAAAGGTTTCATATATATATATATATATATATATATATATATATATATATATATATATATATATATATATATATATATATATATATATATATATATATATATATTACCAAATGGCTAAAGCCTTCATTGAAACAATAAAGTAGAGGTTGGAACCGGGATATAGCCCGAGTTCCTACAAGATTAGGGGGGGGGACCCTTACAAAAGAGGTTAGCTAAAAACGACAATACCAGCCAGAGTGGTTTTCTATTAGTTTTTTTTTTTTAGTGGAAAGCAGGAAAATCAAAATTTGAAAATTCAAATTTGGAAGTCAAGGGCCACGTGTGTGGGCGCAGGGCCC
This sequence comes from Iris pallida, assembly GCA_029216955.1. Lineage (NCBI taxonomy): Eukaryota > Viridiplantae > Streptophyta > Magnoliopsida > Asparagales > Iridaceae > Iris > Iris pallida. The sequence continues at coordinate 5,952,349 of JANAVB010041420.1, forward strand.
TATGGGGGAGCTGGCGATTGCGCTGTCCAAGATGGCTCGAGAGCCGAGAGGGAGCGCTGCACGAGGAAGGCGCGGCTCCCGAGGCGGAGGGGGGGCTGGCTCTCAGCCGGGAACCAGGCGGCTCCGGCGAAGACGGCCGGGACCCGAAGAAGGGAGGGGAAGGGAGGAGCGCGTCAGGCGGGAGGGGCAGTGGCCAAAGGCGGGCGCCGGCAGGAGAGGCACCGACGGGCTCCGACGGAGGCACGAGCGGCCAGGAGAGCGGAGCCCGTCAGACGGCCGGAGGCCAATCACCGGCAAAGGGGCCCCTCCCGCGCGTGGCGGGAGGAGCGGCGAAGCGTGTAGTGGGGGGTGGCCAACGAGACGTCGACCTGCGAGGCAGGGAGGGCACAGGCGGGGGCGGCCGTCGGGACGTCGACCGGCGGGGACGGGAGGGCTGAGACGAGGGACGCTCCAGGGGAAGGGGGTGTGCCACCGGGAGAGGATGTCGAGGAAGGCAGCCTCCTCCACAAGGGGGTGCGTCTCCGGAAGATGGAGAACGGCGAGAGAAGAGCCGAGGGGGGGAGACGGCTGCCACGAGCGAGATACCGGTGGCCACGACAGCGGAGCGACAAGGGGAAAGGACCACGCCGGAGATGGAGGAGAGACTGGAGGGGCGTGGGGAGGGAACCCTAGCGCGACGCCCGGAGCCGGGTGGGCACCGGCGGAGGCTGGAACGCCTAGAGAGGCGGAGACAGGGGAGAGGGCGGGGGGGAGGGCCTCTCCCTGGCCGCCGGAAGCGGAAGCAAGGCCGACCCAGGGGGAAGACGAAGAGGGGGAGGGGTCGGCCGCCGGAGGGAGACGAAGGGGAGGCCATTGCTCGGCCGAGCGGGCGGAGGGAAGCCTGGCGCTAGGGCCAATCCAGACGGAAGGATGGCCTGGTGGGAATCGACGGAAGGGACAGGACAGGCCCGTCGGCGCCGTGCCCGACGTCGCCGAGAACGGCGACGAAGGCGGCGCGGCCGAGGAGGATGAGACGGGCGGAACCCGGCCATCCAAGGGGGGGCGACCAAGCCGAGCCCGACCATCCCTGGGTGAAGGCGGAGCCGCCGAGAGGGACAAAAACTCCGAGAGGGACAAAAACACCAGACCCCAAGCGGGGAGGGGGACGGAGAGGCAAGGAGCGGAGCGGACGCCGGCTTCCTTCTAGCCATTTATATATATATATATATATATATATATATATATATATATATATATATATATATATTCTTTTCCCTCCTTAAAAATCAAATCACGACTATTATAGTGATTTCCTATTTCTTGATTCGAATATCGTGTTGAACTCTGATTTTGGGTTTTTATATATCAAACTAGGCTATTTGGACCATTCTGGACTCAATAGAACTGTCTGTGTCATCTTTTGGGACCATCTTGTAGAGCATAGCATTATACCTATTTTGTGTCGACACGTTCGTATCGTACGCGTCGAATCCAACCAAATTGAGGCGAGTATATTCTCTGATAGTTTTTATTACCACGATGGTCTCTATGATTTCAGTTTGTAGTGTTATGTTGATACCTAACATGAGATTGCACGGATTGGTATTTCTTAGATTCCATCATGAGATGTTATTCTTGGTTTTTCTAGTATACTGGTACATGACTCGTTCTTGATTATTGTTCTTGTACTTGTATGGACACCGATTCCTAAGGGGATTTGCTACCCTCTTAGAGAATCCCGAGTCGTAACATGCCATGTTGGATCCATTATACTAGTCGGGAGATGGGAAGATATTAGGAGATTATGTGATCATACCATACTTATTTACTCACTTGTGCATAGCTCATCCTCGCACACGTAGGGTGTAGCCTGACCTTACTTGTACTTGTAACTCGGGAAAGATTACTTACAGTACATTGTTACCATGACATGCTCACATAATTTTCTCTACTTTTCTACTGTTCAATTCTACTTATCCATCATGTATTTCATTTATTACTTGTTATTTATAGTTTTGTCAATTTAATAGAACTGCTGTCATGCCCCGCTGCCGTAGGAGCGATCGTCCTTGCTAAGGCATGATGCCATACGAGCCTAGATTACGCTCATGCAAGACAGGTTCTATAACGGCCGATTACAGCGGCTGCGACGGGGTCGTCGCACAGAAGTCCCAAGCAGAGACATTAAATAATAGCAGCGAAAATTTAAAGCAAACACAAGTTATTCAAACGAAGCTCTTTATTAATGTTGAAACAAAGATTACAATAGGGCGCAAGGCCAAGATTACAAGTCACTCAGCTCTCTCTCATCTCTCAAATACAAGTCTTGAGCCAGCGGATGCTTCGAAAGGCGACGTCCATACATTATGTCCCGTATAATTCTTGAATCTATGCGGCCGCATGCTTCGAATCGCCAAGGAACTCCGTGCCTCAATACATCCAAGCGAGCTCGGCACCACGAGCTTCTACTTGTTTCTGTACATGAAAACTATGTGGGTGTCAGTACTCAACTATACTAGTGGAATGAGCTCCTCGTCCATCCATACAAACCAACACGTTTGATTTACTTTATGCAACATAGTCCCTTCTTATCAATTGTCTTTCTACTCTAGCCTTAGGATCAGTTTTAGGACATACGCCTTGGCCTATTTTGTGTCTCTAGACCATCCCGTGCTTGCACCAACAATGTTAACCTACCAAGTCGTGCTTGCCTTTCGGCACCAAAATCAGAGATACACTACGCGATAGTACCTAATTCCTTGTGACCGTGCTACAAATCCACCGTGTCGTGCCTCGCAACTAAATATGACTTAACCATATCACAACCTTGCGGCCCTTGCTACTTTGATCACCAACTAACCCAAATCAAGACTTTTGACTAAGTGTCACTCGATCGACTTTGCCTTACGGCATTTCCTGACTTAAACTCAAGACAACTCAATCATAACTATGCAACTTATATACCGACAACATAAAACTCGACGCCATATCTCGTGCTGAAGCACATCTCCTACATTTTAACTAAATCATAGGCCCAATATTGTGTTCTAACTGTACACACATATTCACTCATCTCAATCCAAAGGCACACATGCAGTTTGTCGCCATGCCGACTCATCTATATGAATTTTGGTCACTGACTCCCAGAGCCATCGTGGATTCCTTTAGTTTGTTAGGCGGCCGCCCTTGCCAGCACGAATAGCGAGCTCCACTGCAAGACTCTGCGCTAACTTGTGCGGTCATCCAGCACGGCTAATCCTGCTTCTCAAGAATCGGTTTCCGTCCGCTTGGGTCACCGTTCGAGGAAACTCTACCTTGTCGACAAGTTGTTCATGACCATACAAGACTCGACTCAAACTGACGTCTCACACAGTCACTCTACATCTAGTGTTACCATCTCTTTCAGGGCCAAGTTCAATACTTCTCAAATCTGAGACCTTGCCTCGACGACCCAGTCACGAGCATTCTCTTTTCTTGCCTCGACGACCCAGTCACGAGCATTCTTCTTTCTTGTCCTATCATTTTACTCAACTCAAGAACAACAATCTGAAGCAGTTTCAAAACTCAATGAATCAACCGTGGCCCGTGCCTTAAAATACTAAGTCTATGACATCGTGTCTTAAACCAACTTGAAACTCTATGTGACACCACCGTCCAAGTCCTACTCTATATGACGGGCCTTATGATCGTGAGACTATATGGTTATACCCAGCCATAGAACTCATAGGACCGTGCTTGCCACTACTCCTGATAGCATAACATAACTTGCCTAACTTATTTTACAACAACTTGACGAGCAAAGGCTGCGTCAAGCCTTGCGTCATAAGAACGTGCGTGCACGCGTTCGACTTTGAAAACCTAAGTTATTTGAGGTGTCTGGACTTATGCCACAAGTCATGCAATACAACTTAACCCGTCGGGCGAGCAGAGGCTATGCTACGCCTTGGGCGATGAGATCGTGCATGCTTTATGCAGCATTTGTGCGGGCGACGTCTATGAATTTGGCTAACTCATAGCTTGTGGCAAAGACCAACTTTTCCTTCTTCCAAGCCACAGGACGAATGACCGAGTGTCATTTTCAAAGCACACCGTACACCAACTCTAAGCCAACCGTTGGACCTTTCCATATTCTAACTCAATTCGATCCGTCGGGATTACTCCCTTTAGCTATGTGGATTCGTCTCTTTTATTATCAAGCCTACTTGTGCAAGTTGAAAATGTGTGATTTATTATATGAAGGCTAAAATGAGGCAAGTTTACTAAAACTACCCCACCTGAACGATGTCTCCGAGCAAGTCGTTGTAAGGCTAAGTCCGAACGCCGTTGGCGTTTCGATTCCTCCGATTGACTGAACGAGACAGGGCACTACATCATACACCACTCAGAAAAAGTTTTGTCCTCGAAACTAACTGAGTACTTAGTCATTGACTCACTCAAATGTTCAATGACTCTCGCATACATTTCTCCTATGCATTTCCCAAATCTGAGCCACGCTCGTGCTACTATCAATCTTTCCTTCAATACGATTTCAAAATCCTCGACACTTTTCTATTCTTCAAGTCTCACTTGATTCAACGTATTACTTAGTTGGATCGTACACATATTCCAGGCATCCCCAAAATATATGCATTTCAGCCAAGCCTCGTGATAGAGAATCTCCCATCACCACTCGAGTTGGATCGTGCATATATTCGGGCGTCCCTGATATACGTGCATGTCAACCGAGACTCGCGAGTGGTGCCTCCAGAAATCCTACCACTTCGCACTCAGACGTCTGCCTAACCGCTAGGCTATGTCTTTCCGTCAGTATTGGAATCATAGTTTCCAAATAACGATATCAATACTGACCCCATCCTAAGGTCAAACCAAGTTGATAGTACGGGGTTTTCTATCCAAGCTCGCATCACTTCGATTTCTAAACATCGGGCATCGATTCCCTACACACATCCCAATATTCGTCGCACGGGGTCCGAGTCATTCAGCAAAGCCATCCTACGATAACTCATGTTTCAACCAATTCTACTACAAATCAATATCGCTCGTTCAACAAACCATCTTGTATAGTCTATCCCTTTCAACACATTCGATATAGTTCGCCTATCAATCTCCAATTCAAGCACGCTACGACACAATTCATCGCTAAACTAAAATTTTACATTCCATACTTCTGAAATTATTCATCCCAATTCACGTAATCGATCACAAGGTCGTCCGACTTAACAATATATCGTGCCCCGATCTCACGCGAGTCAGATTATCCACGGTGGGCATGAATTACCATGCACGCTCCCGTGGGGTAATCATCCTCATCGAGACGTGACTCTTGTTTTGTGTCTAGACTAATTCATTCTCAATCAAAATCCTAAGTATAGCATCCAACCGAACAATAACACTTGCACGATCGTCATTCGCTGAGTCAGTGTACCCCCGAGTTATCGCATATCAATTTTTGATACGCCTCAATACCATCGATGATATGTGTAACCTGACAATCTTTCTTTGCAACCAATTTCGAGTCGTACAAATGATGCTACCGTCCGACTGGATAATCTCCTCGACATTCAAATTCAAGTTCGATCATTATCCCTCGATTCATTCACAACATCAAGTTCCTCAAATCCAATTTCACGTATTGTTCATCCGTCTATCTTATGTCATCGAGCAATATTTTCTTCAAATCACATCCTTCTTTGCTAACTCAAATCATCGGACAACATTCAATCCAATCCTTAGAGTCATTGCGTAACTTCAAAATTTAACTTTTTATGCACGCTATCTTTCTATTGTGATAACTTTTTCTATACGATCCATCTATTGATTTCCTCGATCAAGTCATCCGTTCGAACACCCTAACTTTTCCTCGATTCGATTTTGCCTACTCAATCATTTTTGCGTTTCATACTCGCGCAATCCTCAATCATGTGCAAGTTTCGTGCGAGTCATTTCTAGTCTGTTCGAACCAACTAGTCAAACTTCGAGACTAAAACTTATTCAACGATACTCAATCTACAGCTTTGCATACGTACGACGCTTGCTGATAGACTCATCGACACCCCATATCCTCAATCGATCGATCGACATTCCTGAGACTATCGCATACACCACTCAGGAATGGAGTCATTTAACAAACCCTCAACTATCATTCGTATTAAAATCGACTTCTTCAAATTTTTCGTTCGAACCATTCCTCAATTTCCAAGCACGCTCATCCATATCGCATCGACGTTATCGTCGCTCGATAGCACCCATATCGATAGTCATCTCCCGTTACTCAATCAAGTCCAAATTATTCTCGTCCGACCCAAATTCGAATCCCGCACTCGACTTTCTAAGGTCGACGCAACTTTGGTGTATATGTCCAGCCCGACTTAGCCAACCGTGCTTACGTAAACCATCTTTTCGTTTTTGTCAAAAACTGTTCTGCTATGTTTTGTAAAATAGTTAGACTTATTGTATGGACATCCCGTAGGACATTTGAGAGAGAGCGCACCAACAATATCAACTTTGCGGAAGCAACACTTCAGAGTTTGCTGAAACAACAGAGTTGAAGAATTCAATCGATAGTCCAAGGATGTAAAGCCGTGCTCTGATACCATTATGTCACGCTCCTCTCCTATAGGAGCGATCGTCCTCGCTAAGGCGTGATGCCGCACGAGCCTAGATTGCGCTCGTGCAAGGCGGGTTCCATAACGGCCGATTACAGCGGCTGCGACAGGGTCGTCGCAGAAGTCCCAAGCAGAGACATTAAATAATAGCAGCAGAAATTTAAAGCAAACACAAGTTATTCAAACGAAGCTCTTTATTGATATTGAAACAAAGATTATAATAGGGCGCAAGGCCAAGATTACAAGTCACTCAGCGCTCTCTCATCTCTCAAATACAAGTCTTGGGCCAGCGGATGCTTTGGAAGGCGACGTCCATACATTATGTCCCGTATAAGTCTTGAATCTATGCGGCCACACGCTTCGAATCGTCAAGAAACTCTGTGCCTCGATGCATTCAAGCGAGCTTCGTACCACGAGCTTCTACCTGTGTCTGCACATAAAAATTATGTGGGTGTCAGTACTCAACTGTACTGGTGGAATGAGCTCCTCGCCTACCCATACAAACCAATACGTTTGATTTACTTTGTGCAACATAGTCCCTTCTTATCAATTATCTTTCTACTCTTACCTTAGGATCAGTTTTAGGACAGACGCCTTGGCCTATTTTGTGTCTCTAGACCATCCCGTGCTTGTACCAACAACATCAACCTACCAAGTCGTGCTTGCCTTTCGGCACCAAAATCAGAGACGCACTATGCGATTGTACCCAATTTCTTGTGACCGTGCTACAAATCCACCGTGCCGTGCCTCGCAACTCAATATGACTTAACCATATTGGCGCCTTGTGGCCCTTGCTACTTTGATCACCAACTGACCCAAATCAAGACTTGTGACTAAGTGTCACTCGATCGACTTTGCCTTGCGACATTTTCTGACTTAAACTCAAGACAACTCAATCATAACTATGCAACTTATATGCCGACAACATAAAATTCGATGCCACATCTCGTGCCGAAGCACGTCACCTATGTTGTAACAGAATCTTAGGCCCAACATTATGTTCTAACTGTATACACACATTCACTCAACTCAATCTAAACGCACACATGCGATTTGCCGCCATGCCGACTCATCTATATGAATTTTGGTCACTGACTCCCAGAGCCATCGTGGACTCCTTTAGCTTGTTAGACGGTCACCCTTGCCAGCGCGAGTAGCGAGCTTCGCTGCAAGACTCTGCGCTAACTTGTGCGATCATCCAGCACGGCTAATCCTGCTTCTCAAGAACCGGTTCCCGTCCGCTTGGGTCACCGTTCGAGGAAACTCTACCTTGTCGACAAGTTATCCATGACCATGCAAGATTTGACTCAAACTAACGTCTCACACAGTCATTCTACCTCTAGTGTTACCATCTCTTTCAGGGCCAAGTTCAATACTTCTCAAATCTGAGACCTTACCTCGACGACCCAGTCGCGAGCATTCTTCTTTCTTGCCTCGATGACGCAGTCGCGAGCATTCTTCTTTCTTGCCCTTTCATTTCACTCAACTCAAGAACAACTATCTGAAGCACTTTTCAAACTCAATGAACCAACCGTGGCCCATGCCTTAAAATACTAAGTTCGTGACATCGTATCTTAAACCAACTTAAAACTCTATGTGATACCACCGTCCAAGTCATACTCTATATGACGGGCCTTATGATCGTGAGACTATATGGTTATACCCAGCTATAGAACTCATAGGACCGTGCTTGCCACTACTCCTGATAGCATAACGTAACTTGCCTAACTTACTTTGCAATAACTTGACGAGCAAAGGCTGCGTCAAGCCTTGCGTCGTGAGAACGTGTCGTGCACGCGTTCGACTTTGAACAACCAAGTTATTTGAGGTGTCTGGACTTATGCCACAAGCCATGCAATATAACTTAACCCGTCGGGCGAGCTGAGGCTATGCCACGCCTTGGGCGATGAGATCGTGCATGCTTTATGCAGCATTTGTGTGGGTGACGCCTATGAATTTGGCAAACTCATAGCTTGTGGCAAAGATCAACTTTTCCTTCTCCCAAGCCACGGGACGAAGGTCCTGTAGGAACGATATAGTAAAGCGTAATACTCTAGAGGGGGGGGTGAATAGAGTTGGCAGCGGAATAATGCTAATTAAAAAGTTAGCAACACATCACAGTATATAATCACAGATGAAAATAAAGTAAAGGTAGAGTTCAGAAAGCAAACGCAAAGACAGCGATGTATACTGGTATCCCTCTGTTGAGGACTAATCCAGTCGGTAGAACTCTTGCTACCAGTTTGAATCCACTATAGGAAAAACTGCAAGTTTTCTTACGAAGTCCTTGCAACTTCTACAACGCGAGCTTTGATACGAAGAACTCGTCCAACTTCAAATGTGAAGAGGTATTCTTCAATCAAGCCTTCTGATTACAATCTCTCAGAAACTTCTAGACCGTACCACACTGGCAAATCGACTAGAGGATTGTAACTGGCTTGGGATCTGAAAATGAAAGCTCTAGAAAACTTTTTGGAAGGCAGAAAGCTTTTTAGATAGAGAGAAGATTGAAAGTGAATGAGTGAATTGAAATGATCGAAATACTTCTCTATTTATAGGATTTCCAAAGGGAGAACTCTGTCAGAATTCGGGCAGAACTCGATGAGCAAATCTCGGTCAAATCCGCAACTGCAGGAGGACCAAGTTCCAGAGAATTCAAAATCAAAACGGCCACCAACCGAACTCTGGCCGAACTCTGGCCGAGTTCTGTCAGGGTTAGGTTAGGGTTTTTAAAGTAGGTTTTGGTGATTTTTGAAAACCTTTTTGAAAACCTTTTTGTAAACAATTTGATAGGTCATTTTAAAAAACATTTTGAACTGTTTTAGGAATAGCCTATTTGCCAGTACGACTCGGTGTACAATGTATTCCTAGACTCAAATAAAATGAAAATTACATTGCATAGGAAATACAGACTCAAGTAGGCAAACAGATCTTCAGTCTTGAACGAAGTGAATATCCAATCTTGCTTATGTCCAAGGAGCTGAGATGTCCCAACAAGCTTTGTATATCCAGACAGAGTTTTGATCAATTATTAAAATCAGGTTGACCATATGACGAATGGGCCAACAATCTCCCCCATTTTGATAATTGACAAACTATGAATGATATAACATGAAGCTAGTTCAAGCGTGTGCAAAAAAAATATCAAAAAGTAGAAATTGTTCATAACCTGTATAACTCAAAAAAAATGTTAGATCATTTTTAATTTTCTCCCCCTTTGTCACTTAGCAAAATAATTGCACAAAGAAAGACTCCCCCGCATTAAATGCAGAAGACTCCCCCGCAATGAATGCATAAGTAACAAATAGCGAGAAAATAAAAGAAATGGTATAAGAATTTAGAGATTATTATCACAGGCATGTAAAGTTGCTACAAATTATCATCACAGGCATGTATTTGCATCAAAACATAAAAGAAATCTCAGGCATGCTATTTCACAGGCAGTTTGTAATGAAGAAGCAGTAAAAAGAGATAGTGCTAAACAAAATGCTGAAATAAACTGAGATGTCATAAATGAAACATCAAAAACATGTCCATAAAGATAAAAGAAATACTGATAGCAAACTACAAAGTACTAATCAAAAAGATAAAAACTTGGAATGTCGGAGCATTTCCAAGTAAACAGTAGAATGTCACTAGTAATCAGATCAGATCTCATCATCACTATCCTCATCAAAATCATCAGCAGCACGGCCAGCATGACCGGAAGTACCAGCACCAGAAGTACCAGCGCCAGTAGGATGAGTAGGGGCGCCAGCATAGAACTCGCCAACATAATCTCGAGGAGCACGATACCAATCATAGGCGTTACCGGGCTGGAAGTAGGCATGGACAGCCTCATCCTCACAGCGGTAACCCGAAAAAGCTGGATCTCGAGGGATGGAAGCGGCAGAGTGACCAGTCTGTACGAAACGCAGATCGGCCAAGGAGTTTGCCATCGCCTGGTAACGGGTGACATCGCGGAACTCTCGCTCGCGAGCCATGTCCGTCATCGAGACGTGCAAAGCAGATAGGTGCTGATGTATGCCCTGAAAAGTTATGGCATACGGCTGATGTGGTGGAGATGGTGCAGTAGGAGGAGCAGGAGGTGGAGCTGAAGCAGTCCGGCTGCGACGAGAAAGCTGGAGTAACTTGGGCTCAGAGTCCTGAGTACAAGTCGATAGATCGATGTCGAAGCGCTGAAAGATACGAGGGAGAATCATCGCGTAAGAGAGATTTCGATCTCTTGCACGACAACGTCCCATCATCTGAATAATAGTCTTGGGGACGAAAAAAGGAATCCCCTTGATAAGATGATACATAGCGGACAGCTCAAGCGAAGTCACATCATCCTTGGAAGTGGATTTAGGAAGTAGAGTAGAGTAGATGATGCGATGCAATTCGTAGTTGAACAAGTTAAGGTTGTTAGCCTTAAACTTTCCAGAACGTACTCTGTCAGGTGCACAAAGTTCCGTTTTGAAACTCGTGAGTGTAGTGCCTTCGGGGAACTCGAATTCCGTGATATCAACTAGCGGTTCACCTTCATTGGGAATCCCAAGAATCTCCACTAGGAGGACATCATTGAACTCAATATCTATGCCTCCAACACGTGTGCTCACGTCAAAAGTGTTAACTACGAGATTGCAATAGAACAATCTAATGGCATTAGTAGCAATTGGGAAGCACAGTTTAACAAGCAAATGTAACCCTAATGCCTCAAATAAGTGATGATGGTCAGAAAAAATCGTCCATTTAACCGGAGCGCCGCTGTATATGGATCGGGTGGAAAAGTCACCGTACCATAATAAAGCTTGATCGAGGGTTTGAAAGAAGAACCCATCGAAAGCACCGTCGCTCTTTTGGACTGGCGAAAACAAAGAATCCGTGTGAGGATTCGAAGAGGACCCTTCCTCACTAGGAGTAGTCTTCTTCCTCTTAGACGGATTAAATCTAGGTGCCATTGAAATAAATAAGCACAAATTTGAAAGTGGAGAAGGAGAGAGTTATACCTCACAAAGATTAGATATGTTGTAAAGGATGATCTCCGTACGATTCCAAAGTTTGGAAGGATTTCACCAAGTAGATAGGGAGCAATGGATTGGTGAATACCTAGGGTTTGGAGGGTTTTCGGGCGGCTGTAGCTGCTGTTTGGAAATATGGAAGCAATGGAAGAGAAGGAGCTCTCGGGTTCTGGATATATACGCAGATACCCTCAACCGAACTCGGGCCGAATTCGGTCAGAGTTCTGGCCGAATTCGCCTAGGGTTCTTTCAAGTTGATTTTGCTACTTCTTTTTCATTGACTCGTTTCAAATATTTAATTCAAAGATTAGTTATTTTAGCTTTCAAATAACATAATTAATAATATTTTATGAGTTAAATATCTTTACACAGCAGCTGTCTCAGATTAGCTGTAGGAGTACTGTCCCAGCTGGCGGAGGTTCACCGGGGAACTCTTAAATACCGCTTCGCTTCAACCGTAGTTGTGGTGACAGACAGACTCTTTATTAGCTTGTCTCTAACACAATTTTTGCATAATGATATAAAAACATAAAATAAAATCAATTAATATTATTGACGTCCAAAATTCCTAATTCTCGACGTAAATAGTTGAAGCGATCTTCCGCTAGAGGTTTAGTGAAGATGTCAGCTAATTGATTATCAGTATCTATGTATACAAGGTTTATATCTCCATTTTGATGATGATCTCTAAGAAAATGATGTCGAATCTCGATATGTTTCGTACGAGAGTGACATACAGGATTCTTAGTCAAATTAATGGTGCTAGTGTTATCACAGAAAATGGGAATATGTGTGTAAAATAAATCAAAGTCTTCTAAGGTTTGTTTCATCCACAAAATCTGAGCACAACAACGTCCTGCGGCGATGTACTCAGCCTCTGTTGTTGATAAGGCTACAGAATTTTGCTTTTTACTAAACCAAGAGACTAGAGCCTTGCCTAAGAAATGACATGTACCGCTAGTACTTTTTCTATCAACCTTGCATCCGGCAAAATCTGTATCCGAATAACCAATAAGGTCAAAGGATTTGGATTTGGGATACCACAAGCCGACAGAAGAAGTGCCTTTAAAGTATCGGAAGATACGCTTAACTGCGGACAGATGTGATTCCTTTGGGTTAGCTTGAAAACGTGCACACAAGCAAACACTAAACATTATATCTGGACGACTAGCAGTTAAGTAAAGTAAACTACCAATCATACCTCGATACTTACGTGTGTCGACTGGCTTGCCTTGTTCGTCAGAATCAAGCTTTGTTGAAGTTGCCATCGGAGTGCCAATAGGTTTGACATTGTCCAGATCAAACTTCTTTAGCAAATCTTTTGTGTACTTGGCTTGATTAATGAACGTCCCATTGTTGGTTTGTTTGATTTGCAATCCGAGAAAGAATTTCAGCTCTCCCATCATGCTCATCTCAAACTCATTCTGCATACACTTAGAGAAATCTTGACAAAGAGATTCATCAGTGGATCCAAATATGATATCATCAACATAAATTTGAATTAAAAGCAGCTTGCCATTAAAAGATTTAATAAAAAGTGTAGTGTCAACCTTTCCTTTTGTAAAACCGTTGTCAAGTAGAAAAGAGCTTAGACGATCATACCAAGCACGAGGGGCTTGTTTCAAACCGTATAAGGCTTTCTTCAACTTGAAAACATGGTCAGGATTTTTGAAATCCGTGAAACCCGGAGGTTGTGCTACAAAAACTTCTTCTTTTATAAATCCATTTAGAAAAGCACTTTTTATATCCATTTGAAAAAGTTTGAAATCATGAAAACATGCAAATGCACATAACATACGAATGGATTCTAATCTCGCAACTGGGGCATAAGTCTCATCGTAGTCGATACCCTCTTCTTGATTGTATCCTTGAGCTACGAGTCGAGCCTTGTTACGAGTTACTAAACCATCCTCATTCAGTTTGTTTCGGAATACCCAACGGGTGCCAATGACCGGATGATCAATAGGCTTGGGAACAAGTTCCCAAACTTGATTCCGTTCGAATTGGTTCAATTCCTCTTGCATGGCATCTATCCAGAAACTATCACTACATGCTTCATCAATAGATTTAGGTTCTAGCTGTGAAATAAATGCAACACTAGAAATAATATCTCTACTGGATGATCGAGTGCTTACTCCTTTGGTAATGTCACCAATTACCAAATCTTGTGGATGATCAGCTGTGAATTTTAACCTTTTCGGTAGACTCTGTAGGTAGCTGGTTCCTGGATCTCCTCTAGGGGGTTCAGCTAGTGCAGAGCTTGGTTCAGGTTCAGCTGATGTTGAGCTTGATGTAGGCAGATCTTCATCACTGTCATCGAGTGTCATTTGGTTCATTTCATCAAAAGTGACGTTGATTGACTCTTCGATGATCATGGTACGTTTGTTGAAGACTCTGTATCCTTTGCTCTTGGCCGCATAACCTAAAAATATACCTTCATCGGCCTTTTCGTCAAACTTTCCCAAATTGTCTTTAGTATTAAGAATAAAGCACTTACAGCCAAATATCTTAAAATATGAAACTGAAGGAATTCTATCAAACCATAACTCAAAAGGAGTCTTCTTCGATTTGGGTCGAATTAGAACTCTATTGAGCACAAAGCAAGCTGTATTGACAGCTTCAGCCCAGAAGTATTTGGGTAGGCTAAATTGATTTAACATTACTCTGGCCATTTCGGTTAGAGTTCTGTTCTTACGTTCCACAACTCCATTTTGTTGTGGAGTTCTAGGGCAGGAGAACTCATGTATAAAACCGTGTGTGTCACAAAATTGCTCGAAATCAGCATTCTCGAATTCGCCTCCATGATCGCTTCTAATACGAGTGATCATGTAACCTTTTTCATTCTGTACTTTCTTGCAAAAGGAGACAAATTCGGATAATGCGTTATTCTTGCGTGTCAGGAAATATACCCACGTGTATCTAGAAAAATCATCTACAATTACAAATGCATATAATTTACCTCCGAGGCTAGCAACTCTGCTAGGACCGAATAAATCCATGTGTAGCAATTGTAGGGGTCTAGTAGTACATACTGCATTTACAGACTTGAATGTGGATCTGGTAGCGTTGTTCTTTTTGTATTGGCTGCATACCGAATCCTTCTTGAATGTTATGTCCGGTAAACCGCGTACTAACTTCTTTGTGGATAATCTTGAAATTGTATCCATGTTTGCATGACCGAGTCTCATATGCCATAAATGACTCTCATCACTTTTGGCCATTAAGCATCTACCTGAAATGTTAGCTTCTTCCAATAGATAGAAAACATATATATTGTCTTCCCTAATTCCTTCAAAGATAGTACTACCAGTTGAGCTATCAACTATAGTACATTTGTCTTTGCCAAAGTTGATACCATAACCATGATCAGCTAGATGACTTATGCTGAGCAGATTATGTTTCAACTCGGTAACCAGACAGACATCTTTAATCACGGGATAGGGAGATTTACCAACATCACCGATACCAATAATATACCCTTTTAAATTATTGCCGAAGGAAACATAGCCTTCCTTCTTCTTCTTCGACAGTGTTGCAAATAGGGTAGCATCACCGGTCATATGCCGTGAGCAACCGTTGTCGAGGATCCATTTGCTTCTAGCATGTGAAGGGTGTTCCACCTACAAAACAGTTTGCAGATGAAACTCTTGGTACCCATTTCTTGTAGGGTCCTGAATTGTTAGCTTTAGGTATCCAAGCATAAACATTTAAATCAACTAGCTTTCTCATTCTACATGCAGATGAAATATGACCAATGAGGCCACAATAATGACATTGTGCATGTTGAGTGTTGAAAGCAGAGTGATGTGCATGGTTGGTAGGTTTAGGTTTTCTAGTATAGAAGAATGCATACCTATGATCATGTTTGGGCTTAACCTTTTGGGGTAAAGGTTTTATATGGTTTGGTCTGACAGTGTTTGGCTTGGGAATGTTCCAAATTTTCGGTAAGTGACACGTGTTAGGATAGAAAGCAGCAGGCTCAGGCTGTTTTCCTAACCTAATTTCCAACCTATTGGAAGTGTCATATAACTTAGTATAATCAGAGGTGAGTGATTCCATTCTGATTTGTGCAGATTGAAGACTTTTCTTTTCTTTTGAAAGATCTTCTCTCAATTGGTCTATAATCTTATCTTTCTCTTCGGATGACTGTTTAGTCTCGTGTAATAAGAGCTTTATAGAGGAAAGCTCACCAGACTCACTAACACTAGTTCTAACCTCAGCTAGTAGGTCGGTAAGTCTTCCTATTTCTCCTTTGTACTCTTTGAGTACCTTCTTAGCGGTCTGATATTTACTACGCAGTTTCCTGCAGTCAAGCATCAGGTCACTGAAGGCATCTCCTAATTGCTCAAAAGTAAAGTCATCATATGTTTCTACAGGTTCAGTAGGTACCTGATCGATTGCCATGAAGCAGATGTTTGCAGCGTCCTCTGAATGTTCATCTTCTGAGTCGCTAGCTTCGCTCTCATGCCATATGCTGGTGTTGGCATATTTTCGGGATATTGATATCTTCAGGTTGCCTTTTTCATACCTGTTGTTCTTCTTGCTCGATGATGAGTTGATGGGACAGTCCTTCTTCATATGTCCCTTCTTCTTGCAGCCATAGCAGACAGCATCTTCTTGGTACCAGTTATTGCTGTTGTTCTCTTTGACTCTCTTCTCATGTCTCATGAATCTTTTGAACTTCCTTGCTAGGAGAGCTTGATCTTCAGCGTCAGATCCACTGCTGTCTGAGTCATCTTCAGCAGCTTTTCTGTGCTGAGCCTTGAGGGCGATAGTCTTCTCCTTTGGTGCAGGCTCTTCAAAATCTTGTAGATCCAGTTCATGAGTGAGTAGCTTACCCATGAGTACTTCAAGTGACATTGTGGTGAGGTCGTTTCCTTCAGTGATAGCTGTAGCCTTCGGAATCCAGTTCTTGGTGAGAGCTCGCATGAGTTTGCGAATCTTTTTGTGGTTATTGTATTCTTTGCCTAAGGAGGACAAAGGGTTTACAATATCCAAGAACCTCTCGAACATTTGTGTGACTGTTTTATTTGGCTTCATTTTGAACGCCTCGTACTCTTGAGTAAGTCTGCTGACTTTTGACTCCTTGACTTGAGTCGTGCCTTCATGTGTAACTTCGAGAAGCTTCCATACACTATTTGCCGTTGTGCATGTAGATACCCTATTAAATTCTGTTCTGTCTAAGGCACAAAAAAGAGCATTAATGGCACGTGCGTCAAGACTGGCCTTTTTCTTTTCTTCCTTTGTATAACTGTTTTGGGGTTTTTCAACTAAAACACCCTCGACATTTATACGAGGTGGCTTCTGATAGCCATCAAGAACAATAGCCCATAAGTCAAAATCAAGAGACTTTAAGAAGAAACTCATCCGTGTTTTCCAATAAGTGTAGTTAGTACCATCAAACAGAGGAGGTCTGTTTGTGGCCTGACCTTCACTTGTGAATTTCATAGTAGCCATGTGATGTGCTGTGATCTAATAAATAATAAATAAATAATGGCACTTTTACCTTGCTTTACCTGTAACCTCGCTCTGATACCAATTGTAGGAACGATATAGTAAAGCGTAATACTCTAGAGGGGGGGTGAATAGAGTTGGCAGCGGAATAATGCTAATTAAAAAGTTAGCAACACAATCACAGTATATAATCACAGATGAAAATAAAGTAAAGGCAGAGTTCAGAAAGCAAACGCAAAGACAGCGATGTATACTGGTATCCCTCTGTTGAGGACTAATCCAGTCGGTAGAACTCTTGCTACCAGTTTGAATCCACTATAGGAAAAACCGCAAGTTTTCTTACGAAGTCCTTGCAACTTCTACAACGCGAGCTTTGATACGAAGAACTCGTCCAACTTCAAATGTGAAGAGGTATTCTTCAATCAAGCCTTCTGATTACAATCTCTCAGAAACTTCTAGACCGTACCGCACTGGCAAATCGACTAGAGGATTGTAACTGGCTTGGGATCTGAAAATGAAAGCTCTAGAAAACTCTTTGGAAGGCAGAAAGCTTTTTAGATAGAGAGAAGATTGAAAGTGAATGAGTGAATTGAAATGATCGAAATACTTCTCTATTTATAGGATTTCCAAAGGGAGAACTCTGTCAGAATTCGGGCAGAATTCGGGCAGAACTCGATGAGCAAATCTCGATCAAATCCGCAACTGCAGGAGGACCAAGTTCCAGAGAATTCAAAATCAAAACGGCCACCAACCGAACTCTGGCCGAACTCTGGCCGAACTCTGGCCGAGTTCTGTCAGGGTTAGGTTAGGGTTTTTAAAGTAGGTTTTGGTGATTTTTGAAAACCTTTTTGAAAACCTTTTTGTAAACAATTTGATAGGTCATTTTAAAAAACATTTTGAACTGTTTTGGGAATAGCCTATTTGCCAGTACGACTCGGTGTACAACGTATTCCTAGACTCAAATAAAATGAAAATTACATTGCATAGGAAATACAGACTCAAGTAGGCAAACAGATCTTCAGTCTTGAACGAAGTGAATATCCAATCTTGCTTATGTCCAAGGAGCTGAGATGTCCCAACAAGCTTTGTATATCCAGACAGAGTTTTGATCAATTATTAAAATCAGGTTGACCATATGACGAATGGGCCAACAGGACCGAGTGTTATTTTCAAAGCACACCGTGCACCAACTCTAAGCCAACCGTTGGACCTTTCCATATTCTAACTCAATTCTACCCGTCGGGATTACTCCCTTTAGCTATGTGGATTCGTCTCTTTTATTATCAAGCCTACTTGTGCAAGTTAAAAACGTATGATTTATTATGTGAAGGCTAAGATGAGGCAAGTTCACCGAAACTTTCCTACCTGAGCGATGTCTCCGAGCAAGTCATTGCAAGGCTAAGTCCGAACGCCGTCGGCATTTCGATTCCTCCGATTGACTGAATGGGACAGGGCACTACATCACACACCACTCAGAAAAAGTTTTGTCCTCAAAACTAACTGAGTACTTACTCTTTGACTTATCACTCGAATGTTCAATGACTCTCGCATACATTTCTCCTATACATTTCCCAAATTTGAGCCACGCTCGTGCTACTATCAATCTTTCATTCAATACGATTTCAAAATCCTCGACACTTTTCCATTCTTCAAGGCTCACTTGATTCAATGTATCACTTAGTTGGATCGTATACATATTCCAGACGTCCCCAAAATACATATATTTCAGCCAAACCTCGTGATAGAGAATCCCCCATCACCACTCGAGTCGGATCGTACACATATTCGGGCGTCCCTGATATACGTGCATGTCAACCGAGACTCGCGAGTGGTGCCTCCACAAATCCTACCACTTCGTACTCGGACGTCTGCCTAAACGCTAGGCTATATCTTTCCGTCAGTATTGGAATCATAGTTTCCAAACAACGATATCAACACTGACCCCATCCTAAGGTCAAACCAAGTTGATAGTACGGGATTTTCTACCCAAGCTTGCATCACTCCGATTTCTAAACATCGAGCATCGATTCCCTACACACATCGTAACATTCAGAAAAGCCTTCCTACGATAACTCATGTTTCAACCAATTCTACTACATATCAATATCGTTCGTTCAACAAACCATCTTGTATAGTCTATCCCTTCCAACACATTCGATATAGTTCGCTTATCAATCTCCAATTCAAGCACGCTACGACACAATTCATCGCTAAACCAAAATCTCACATTCCATACTTCCGAAGTCATTCATCCCAATTCACGTAATCGATCACAAGGTCGTCCGACTTAACAATATATTGCACCTCGATCATGCGAGTCAGATTATCCATGGTGGGCATGAATCACCATACACGCTCCCGTGGGGTAATCATCCTCATCGGGACGTGACTCTTGTTTTGTGTCTAGACTAATTCATTCTTGATCAAAATCCTAAGTATAGCATCCAACCGAACAATAACACTTGTACGATCGTCATTCGCCGAGTCAGAGTACCCCCGAGTTATCGCATATCGATCTTTGATACGCCTCAATACCATCGACGATATGCGTAACCTGACGATCTTCCTTTGCAACCAATTTTGAGTCGTGCGAATGATGCTATCGTCCGACTGGATAATCTCCTCGACATTCAAATTCAAGTTCGATCATTATCCCTCGATTCATTCATAACATCAAGTTCCTCAAACCCAATTTCACGTATCGTTCATCCGTCTATCTTAAGTCACCGAGCAACGTTTTTTTTCAAATCACATCCTTCCTTGCTAACTCAAATCATCGGGCAACATTCAATCCAATCCTTCTTGTCATATATGATCATTTGGTAGACTCTAGTTGATTCAGTATTATTGCTATCTTTTCCATTTCATATCTTCCTTAGCTGTATGTGATTTGAGTAAAAGTTGTTATTATAGATCATATATGTTGTAGTTATATACTGGGTACTTGACAATGTTCTACCGACGATACTGTGGCGTAGGCTAGGCGTGGCCCACGTACTCGTGCCCGAATATCTAGGTACGCGTCGCGACACATTTTTATGGTAGCTCATACGGGTCAGTCTTCGCAACTAACGCGAAGTCATTGTAGTACTTAAGATTAGTTATACTACTGCCAGCCTGCCCTAGGATTAGTATTTGAATTATAGAATATATTAGGAGTTTTGGTACCCAATCACATATTAGGATCTCTCTGAGAATCTTACTTCGAACTATATTGAGTCTATTTTTATTTGCTTTTGCTTATCCTGATTTTCAAAACACATGTCCGTTGTCGAATCATATTCTTGCATGAAGATAAATTTTATGAACTCTAAAAGAAACAAAGCAGTGGAAGTTAAATTTGTATCTAGATTGGTAAGAGAACAAATGATTAGTCGATCTTATATATGAAGGTTGAGATTTATTTTAGGTAATATTCAAGAAAATTTGAATTTTGACCAAGATAGTACGTTTGGGACTCGAAAGATTGATGAATTATGTTCGAGAAATAAACGAAAGATAACAGATAAATTTAGAGAAACATGGATTATATAGTCAAACCGAGAATGATTTATAAACATGGGTGATAATATTGTATTATCTTTCTTGCTTGGGTAATCAATAAAGTGGCACGAGATGTGGTCATTCTATAATGAATGTAATACCAAAATTTCAAAGAATTACCGTGACAAAAATAGTAGTAATATTAGAATAAATTTACAGGAGTGATGACTGAGAATTGGATTAGGGATACTTAGAGTCTACAACTTATTTGGAGAATTTGACATGATCAGAAAGTCATACAACTTGGATCAGTTACAGGCATATGAAATTCTAGAACGGTTACATATATAGGAGTTACGATTTCTACTTGAGTGTCAACAATTAATTTTGATTTTGAATAGTAATTAAGGTTGCTTAAATAAGGTAAAGGATAATTTTGGAACTAGATTTCTATGATCTCATTATTTGGAAATTCTAATGGCATGGAGTTAACGTTTGTGGATGATAAGAGTGATGGAAAAAAAAATTTAGAAGACCCCGACAAATCTAGAAGCAAGTCTAGGAGAATATATATGAATACTAGTTAGATAAACGAACATAGTTATGGACATTATACAAGGTTTAACAGTAGTGGATAATTAGTGACTTGGAGACACGAAGAGGATTTAGTGAGGAAGAGTTTGATTTTTAGATAAAGGTGAACACCTTGGAGGTTGAATTTTGCTTTTATTGGATATGTACAAATGCAAGAAAAGGGAAGAAAACGATTTCGTTATGATCAGATGAACAAGAACAAATTTCTATCGTCATTTTTTCTTTTTCTCTTCGTCTTGTCATCTTTGTCCAACCTACATTCATCAAACTATCTTACATCTAAAACTGTCACCTACACTTTGAAATCTCTTGAATTCTCGTATCTCTTTACTTGAAAAAGGCCGATGAAGTATCGTAATCATCTACCTCGTAAATGACGTAATTGTCATCCTGATAGGAATATAGGGCATTGGACATTGAGATAGAATTAGTGGAAAAGGATATGAATGGGAATTAAAATAAATTGTCACGACCAGCACTCGCTTTTCGGGATACGAGTGCGTGTCCAAGCCAGCCTACGCATCAGTGTCGGCGGTAGAACGATGTCAAGGCCATGATGCTCATAATCACATAATAAGAAAACTTTATTTGCTCATTCATAAACTAAATTATTTTATAACATTTCAAAGTTTACATTTAATCCATGTACATTATCTCACAAAATAAAATAAAATAACTGATCTTCTAGGTTGACCTCAGCATATCCATGCCTCCCAAAATGCTAAGAGAAGCCGCGACTAACCTAAAAAATATTGCTTTTCAGTCAGGAATAGAACGAATAAATTCTAACAGCAGTTCCAATAATTTGACAAAATTTATAAAACAGTAAATAATATTGAACTACATGATGAGTGGGTCAGCAGAGAATCATGGCAAGAGACATATGAGTAAAATAGGAGAGCATGGCATTCAAGACAATGATGTAACTATGGTAAACGAATGAAACATGAACTGTAATATAGCAAGTCTACATCTAACTAGTGAGTTGAAATACACTTTGACATGTAAACGACTACGGGTAAATCCGGCACCCCACACGTCAATTGTGTGACTACTATCAGACATGATAAGACATAATGGGATGTTTCTGGGTATGTTTACATGTCTACTAGTGTACTTCCCCGCCTGGCTAGTACTCATGGATCCAAACAGGTCACGAACACGGTAATAGATTGGTCACGAACAACATATAAAGGATCCATAACTACTATCTCGTGTAATCATCGTGTCGAGAATCAATATGATAACAATGTAAAACACTACTAAATACATGAATCATAGAGATAATCAAATATGAAAACTATCAGAAATGTACTCGCTTGATGTCCTTAGCTAAAATGAGCCACGAAAGTTAACTCGTGCAACCGCCTCACAACGTGTTTGTCATAAAAGAAATGTCTAAGAATGCCTGTCCAAAATTCCAATTCTGGACACAGGAGCAAAATCGTAATTTCGGGTCAAAATGATGTCCGCCGTTGGACCCGCTTTGTACCGAAAAGCGTACCAGTACCTACGATCTCTAAAGTTGTCAAACTATACGTCTACGGGTCTGGTTTGACGAGACGAACCCAACCGTATGTTCAAAGTTATATTCCGGCGGGACGTGTTGTAACTCCCTGAATCACATTTGGTAAATTTTGAGATTTTTCCAATTTTCCTTGAATTTAATATTGTTTCTTACGAAAACCTAATTTCAATTGAATAAGTTGATTAAAATGAATTTTGGGTGTTAATGAATCTTCCTCAAGTTGAAAAGTATTTTTGAATACTAATTTGACGCAATAATGATTTGATTTATTTTATGAATTGTTTTGCTAAATTGAAACAAATTTTGTAGCTAAATGAATATCTATGTATAAGTATTCAATTTCATAATAATAATTTTGTTGATTTCTTAATAATATTATTTGAAAGACAAATAATATTATTAACCATTTTCGAAATTATTTATTATTAAGTATTAAAGGAGAACTGATTTTATTAATAGTTGGTAATTTTGTAATTAGGGAATCTATTTTGAAAAACTATTTGAATTTTGAATTTAAAATTCTCTTTAAATATTAATATTTGGAAAACTGTTGAAATCATTTTTTATTTGAAAAACCAGTTTGAATTTGAAATCTGTTAGAGATCTGTTTGAAAACTATTTTTGATTTAAAAAATATGTTTAAATTTGAATTTAGAATTCTGTTACTAAACCTACTTTCAGCCCCCAGATCTATATTAAATTACCTACACTGCCATTATCCTATCATGGGGAACACCCCTAGATCTATAATTATTTACAATCCTGCCACTCTCATTCCTGCACACACACGCACACACATTTTTATTATAAATAAAGGCACAGTCCCCAATGATTTCTGACACACATCACAGTACAGCCACATCATCACTTTCTCTTTCCCTCTCTCTCTCTTGTGGCCTCTCACCAGAGGACCACCGCCATCGCCGGAGACCCGACCGAGCACCGTCGCCTTCCACTGCCGTGCGCCACCGCCTTGAAGCCCGAGCTCTTCTCGACTGCAGAGCCAACATCGATCTCCGTGACGATCCTTCGAAGTTCGTGATGACCCTTCGAATCTTGTGCTGAGCCACGTCGTTCCTTCGGGAGTCGAGTCGCGTCATCGGGAACCACTGACTAGACCTAGCCGTCTCCTCGTCGAGGGACTCAGCCACCTGGACGCAGCCGAAGAGCGCCGCCCTGAAGTCGGAGTCGCCGACCTTGCCGAGAACCATCGTCCCGGAGCCGCGCATAGAACGCCGTCGCCGTCTGTTGACGTCGCTGTACCGAGAAGTCATCGTCGAGTCTCCCGCCGACCGGAACCATCGAACCGCAGAGCCGCCGAGGTACTTACCACCTCGACCTTCATTGAACCCCCTCTTTTTCTTGTTTTTTTCTAAGGTTTTGGTGTGGGATTGGGGAAGCTATTCAGATCTAAGGTTTTGTGAAGCCAGGGAAGAAGATGAGCTTGGGGAAGACATGGATGGGCTTGAGTTGTGCGGCTAAGTGTGTGTAAAGGGAGAATTGGAGAGTTGAGAAGATGAAGAGAATAGGAATTTAGGGTTAGGCTCTCTAGCCGGAGAAGAATAGGAGGGGGAAATGTTGTCGTGTGGCTGAGAGTAAAATAATGGAAGAAAAGAGTGACTGGGGAGTGAAGGAAGAATAGAATTAATGAAGTGAGAGAGTAGTGATGGAAAGAGTAGGAATTTGGTGTAGCTGGGAAGAAATGTAATGTGGGAATAAGGAGAGAGTCACATCTCAGTTTATTTTCTTTCTCCTCTATTCACTTGACATGATGACCCTCAATCTCCACAAGTCATAGTGGCCTTCCATAAATTGAAGGATTGCATGGGTAACCGAGTGCTTAAGATTTTTGTTGGCAGCATGGTTTAGTATGTGGAAGAATGGAGAATTGACTTCGGCTGTGATTTCGTGAAGAGGGTGGGGGGATTCTTGGGCAGAGAGCTTAATGATGTGGTTCCACCTTTTTCTCTTGGTGAGTGAGTCATGGCCTCTTTCCAACAGCAAGCTACTGTTGTTTCCCTTTTCGAAATTGGGAGTGGCTACATGGATTTTTGAATGCATTTTTATAATTTAGTACAGAGCTCATTGTTAGAAATTGTATATTTAACGATGGAAGTACTTTAATATTAATAGTAATGCATAACAGTACATGTAGCATAGTTGTATTATTACTGTATATATATATACCTATAATTATTATTAAGATAAATATGTAATGGTATGTATACTTGTATAGTAGCCTAGTAGAAATAATATTTAGAGTAATATTGGTTATTTGTATTATCAAATATTATTTCTAAAGTAGTTTTATCAAATAAATAATTATAGTATTTTCACTAATATTTGTTCGGATAAAGTTATATACATATGTATTTTCTAAAATATTAATTAGCAAATTGTTAAGGAAAAACCTTTTTAAGTACACATAATTTTTAGATGGTAAGTTTAATTTGTTTATATTTTAGTTAGTGGATAAATGGTTATAACATAAATGATTTTAGTATTCTATTAATATTCGTTATCAAGTTATAAAGCATATATATATTTTTCGAGAATATTGTTTAGTTAGTATATGGATAGTTGTCTTATTAAGCTAAATGTCATTTCAACCCTAATCAAACTTGTACAAAATATTACCAGGTGATTTACAACAATGCAGTACTATTTCCGTGCTTCCAAGGCGAGGTAAGTATACTGACTCGACTTGTACTCTGTATTTATGTCTTACCATCATGTGCCATGTTCTCATATCGGACACGAGATACACACGATTGTCTTGTACATTGTTTATTGCTTGTAAGTCATTGTTTATTGCGGGGATTGGGGGAAATATTAGCTTTTGTGTGACCACACCCAACATAGGTATTGTGGATAGCCTAATCGTACACTTCACGTACGATGAAGCCGTACCTTGTAGAATTGATTGACTCATTGACTCATTGATTGATTGTGCTCCTAAGCCGGTCACATATTAGTTTTAATATTTCAAATTTTCATAATTGCATATTGATTGTCGTATTTATTGCCTTGTACATTGATAGTCGTGTTCATTTTCTAGCATATTGATTGTCATACATTGCCTACAGTTTTATATTTCATTTCTGGTACCATAGTTTCACTTCCATTTTTGGTATTCTGGTTTCACCTTGTATTTTGTACTACAGATTACATTATATATTGCTCTTGTCAGGGTTGTACTTTGCTCTTTTCCTGACAGGATACGTTGTAGGTGAGTGGGAGGCCATATGGAGCATGTAATTGTACTGGATTTTGCAGCTTTAATTTTATTTTATTTTCTAGAGATTGTATTTTGGATATTCATTGTTGTATATTATTTTATTTGACCGAATTTGTCTCCGGCTAATTTTGTATTAAAAGACTTGATGGATATTGGTGATCATTTTGGGAACGTTATAAAAGCTGTGTTTGTTTACATTACATTGTGACTTGGAGTTTTCCTTAGTATTGTACACCTTACTTTGTCGTGTCCATCGACGAAGGCTGGGCGTGTCTGACTCGTATCCGATTATTCGGGAGCGGGTCGTGATATGTTTTTAGTGGTGGCCCATACAGGTCTATCCTAATGACACTTGGGTAATAAAGTGTTATTGGGGGACCAGCGAAAGCTAAGGAAAACTCATCACAGCATAGGAACCACGAAAAATGGTTTATGGTTTATGGTTTTTGATATTTAAATTTGAAATTTGATTTTTACTTATGATTTTTAGGTTAGTTTATGATTTTTCTAGGACATAGCAACAGTTTATTTTTCTGTTACAGAACGGTCGCCACGACGAACGTTGGGACTAGTGACCAGCCTGCACCCAGTACGCAGGAGCAGATTCCACAACCTCCGCCTCAGCCGCTTCCTCCGACAATGACATTTGACGGCACGCAGATGATGGCCATGTTTCAGCAGTTCATGGAGGCCCAGAATCAACAGGCTGCGCAGTTCAGAGAGGCTCAGAGTCAGCAGGCCGTACAGTTCAGAGCGATCGTCGTCGACGCACTCAGGACCAGAGAGCCAGCTTCACCAGCTCCGCCAGCACCGCCGGCACCAGCAGCGCCGAGTCCAGGGACTGCCAAGGACTATCAGTACCTCTGCCCGATGGATTTTTGGGGCAATGAGGGGATAGTCTATGCAGACGAGTGGCTGGAGAATGCTGAGCGGTCATTGAAGATGGCGAGGATCCCGGATGATTTGAAGGTCGAAATTACGAGCATGCGACTTTTCAACATTGCTAGGGCTTGGTATCGGGAGGAGCCCCAGTTAGCGGAGCCCGAGGTTTCCTGGAAGGATTTCATACTGTTGTTCCAGGAGAAGTCTTCCCGGATGTAGAGCGGGACGAGCTTCGAATGCAGTTTGAGGGGTTACAACAGAGGAATATGATTATGGCACAGTATACATAGGAGTTCACTCGACTCAGCAGGTTCACAGAGAACCTAGTCAGAACGCCGAAGGAGAGGGCCTGGAAGTTCAAGAAGGGCCTCACCAGGGAGTTGCGTCATGCAGTAGCTATCAGTCAGGCCACTACCTATGCGAGCATACTTAAAGTTGCTCAGGGAGTGGAGAAGGAGATGGACCCGAAGCTCAAGCGGGACCGAGACATTGGCGCCAGCAGTTCCCAGGGTCCACCGAAGCGGACCGACACTCAGCAGAGGCCACTTCAGCTTCAGCATCATATTCGAGCACCGACGTCGCCGAGGCAGCAGAGACAGATTCAGACTTCGATATACTTCTCTTGCGTATACTGTAAGAGACCGGGACACCGTGGCGAGGAATGCTGCAAGAAGTTAGGGCAGTGCTTGGTTTGTGGATCTGCCACTCACCAAGTGAGAGATTGTCCTGCAGCTTTCACTCGTCAGGAGCCAGCACCAGAGCAGTAGCAGGAGGACCCAGTCTTTGAGGATCAGTAGTAACTGCAGGAGCGCAGTTGGATGGATCGTTATCCTCTTACTTGCTTGTAGTAGCTAGATTTCTTTTGTATTGCCTATTTTGAGGCTTGTCTCTGAGTTTTTCTTGCATTTACTATTTTCGTATTGTCTAGTGACTACTTTTTAGTCCTTATTACTTTACTCCATAAATAAATCATTTAGTTTCCTTATTGTCTTTAAAAACTTTGCTTGATTTTATACTCTATAAAACCCTTGAAATTTCGAGGACGAAATTTTTGTAAGGGGGGTAGATTTGTAACTCCCTGAATCACATTTGGTGAATTTTGAGATTTTTCTAATTTTCCTTAAATTTAATACTATTTCTTACGAAAACCTAATTCAATTGAATAAGTTGATTAAAATGAATTTCGGATGTTAATAAATCTTCCTCAAGTTGAAAAGTATTTTTGAATACTAATTTGACGTAATAATGATTTGATTTATTTTATGAATTGTTTTGCTAAATTGAAACAAATTTTGTAGCTAAATGAATATCTATGTATAAGTATTCAATTTCATAATAATAATTTTGTTGATTTCTTAATAATGTTATTTGAAAGACAAATAATATTATTAACCATTTTTGAAATTATTTATTATTAAGTATTAAAGGAGAACTGATTTTATTAACAGTTGGTAATTTTGTAATTAGGGAATCTATTTTAAAAAAACTATTTGAATTTTGAATTTAATATTTTGTTTAAATATTAATATTTGGAAAACTGTTGAAATTATTTTTTTATTTGAAAAACCAGTTTGAATTTGAAATCTGTTAGAGATCTGTTAGAAAACTATTTTTGATTTGAAAAATCTGTTTAAATTTGAATTCAGAATTCTGTTACTAAACCTACTTTCAGGCCCCAGATCTATATTAAATTACTTACACTGCCATTATCCTATCATGGGGAATACCCCAGATCTATAATTATTTACAATCCTGCCACTCTTATTCCTGCACACACACGCACACACATTTTTATTATAAATAAAGGCACAGTCCCCAATGATTTCTGACACACATCACAGTACAGCCACATCATCACTTTCTCTCTCCCTCTCTCTCTCTTGTGGCCTCTCACCGGAGGACCACCGCCATCGCCGGAGACCTGGCCGAACACCGTCGCCTTCCACCGCCACGTGCCACCGCCTTGAAGCCCGAGCTCTTCTCGACTGCAGAGCCAACATCGATCTCCGTGACGACCCTTCAAAGTTCGTGACGACCCTTCGAATCTCGTGCTGAGCCACGTCGTTCCTTCGGGAGTCGAGCCGCGTCATCGAGAACCACCGACTAGACCTAGCCGCCTCCTTGCCGAGGGACGAAGCCGCCTGGACGCCGTCGAAGAGCGCCGCCCTGAAGTCGGAGTCACCGACCTTGCCGAGAACCATCGTCCCGGAGCCGCACATAGAACGCCGCCGCCGTCCGTTGACGCCGCTGTGCCGAGAAGTCATCGCCGAGTCTCCCGCCGACCGGAACCATCGAACCACAGAGCCGTTGAGGTACTTGCCACCTCGATCTTTCTTGAACCCCCTCTTTTTCTTGTTTTTTTCTAAGGTTTGGGTGTGGGATTGGGAAAGCTATTCAGATCTAGGGTTTTGTGAAGCCAGGAAAGAAGATGCGCTTGGGGAAGACATGGGTGGGCTTGAGTTGTGCGGCTGAGTGTGTGGAAAGGGAGAGATAGAGTGTTGAAAAGATAAAGAGAATAGGAATTTAGGGTTAGACTCTCTAGCCGGAGAAGAATAGGAGGGGGAAATGTTGTTGTGTGGCTGAGAGTAAAATAATAGGAGAAAAGAGTGATTGAGGAGTAAAGGGAGAATAGAAAATAATGAAGTGAGAGAGTAGTGATGGGAAGAGTGGGAATTTGGTGTGGCTGGGAAGAAATGTAATGTAGGAATAAGAAGAGAGTCACATCTCAGTTTATTTTCTTTTTCCATTATTCACTTGTCATGATGACCCTCAAACTCCACAAGTCATAGTGGCCCTCTATAAATTGAAGGATTGCATGGGTGACCAAGTGCTTAAGATTTCCATTGGCAGCATGGTTTAGTATGTGAAAGAATGGACAATTGACTTCGGCTGGGATTTCGTGAAGAGAGTGGGGATTCTTGGGCAGAGAGCTTAATGATGTGGTTCCACCTTTTTCTCTTGGTGAGTGAGTCATGGCCTCTTTCCAACAGCAAGCTGTTATTGTTTCCCATTTCAAAATTGGGAGTGGCTACATGGATTTTTGAATGCATTGTTATAATTTAGTACAGAGCTCATTGTTAGAAATTGTATATTTAACGATGGAAGTACTTTAATATTAATAGTAATGCATAACAGTACATGTAGCATAGTTGTATTATTACTGTATATATATACCTATAATTATTATTAAGATAAATATGTAATGGTATGTATATTTGTATAGTAGCCTAGTAGAAATAATATTTAGAGTAATATTGGTTATTTGTATTATCAAATATTATTTCTAAAGTAGTTTTATCAAATAAATGATTATAGTATTTTCACTAATATATGTTCGGAAGAAGTTATATACATATGTATTTTCTAAAATATTAATTAGCAAATTGTTAAGGAAAAACCTTTTTAAGTACACATAATTTTTAGATGGTAAGTTTAATTTGTTTATATTTTAGTTAGTGGATAAATGGTTATAACATAAATGATTTTAGTATTCTATTAATATTTGTTATCAAGTTATAAAACGTATATATATTTTTTCGAGAATATTGATTAGTTAGTATATGGATAGTTGTCTTATTGAGCTAAATGTCATTTCAACCCTAATCAAACTGTATAAAATATTACCAGGTGATTTACAACCATGCAGTACTATTCTCGTGCTTCCAAGGCGAGGCAAGTACACTGACTCGACTTGTACTCTGTATTTATGTCTTACCTTCATGTGCCATGTTCTCATATCGGACACGAGATACACACGATTGTCTTGTACATTGTTCATTGCTTGTGAGTCAATTTTTATTGCAGGGATTGGGGAAAATATTAGCTTTTGTTGGACCACACCCAACATAGGTATTGTGGATAGCCTAATCGTACACTTAACGTACGATGAAGCCGTACCTTTTAGAATTGATTGACTCATTGACTCATTGATTGATTGTGCTCCTAAGTCGGTCACACATTAGTTTTAATATTTCAAATTTTTACAATTGCATATTGATTGTCGTGTTCATTGCCTTGTACATTGATAGCCGTGTTCATTGTCTAGCATATTTATTGTCGTCCATTGCCTGCAGTTTTACATTTTATTTCTGGTACCTTAGTTTCACTTCCATTTCTGGTATTCTGGTTTCACCTTGTATTCTGTACTATAGATTACATTGTATATTGCTCTTGTCAGGGTTGTACTTTGCACTTTTCCTGACAGGATACGTTGCAGGTGAGTGGGAGGCCACATGGAGCATGTGATTGCACTGAATATTGCAGCTTTCATTTTATTTTATTTTTTGGAGATTGTATTTTGGATATTCATTTTTGTATATTATTTTATTTGACCGAATTTGCCTCCGGCTGATTTTGTATTAAAAGACTTGATGGATACTGGTGATCATTTTGGGAACGTTATAAAAGCTGTGTTTGTTTACATTACATTGTGACTTAGAGTTTTTCTTAGTATTGTACAGCTTACTTCATCGTGTCTATCGACGAAGGCTGGGCGTGTCCGACTCGTATCCGATTATTCGGGAACGGATCGTGACACGTGTACAACTTCACCCGTTGGATCGGGTCGCGGGCCCGGCAAAATGGCGTTCCGGTCGTCCTTCTCAGAATTTGACCAAAATTGGCATACAAGACCAGAAAAATGATACGGTCCTGTTGGCACAAGTTTCGTCTCAAGATGACGAACGTGCACGAAGTTATGGGCTAGTTTGCAAAGAGGCCGATATGGGGTATCTCGACGGATACGCCTCGATTTCGTCGTGCACACAACGAAATTGAGTTCTGTCGAATCCCACACGTCGACAACATCTATATGTGTCTTTCGATGCTCATGGGTTGTGACCACGTTGTCCGGCTTATCGGGACGCACGTCGTATCGAAAAAAATTCTAGTTTTTGAAAACACTTTTTTGTGGTTTTTCCTAATTTTTGTGAACGAATAACTTTGTGTTTTCTGGACGAAAGTGGAAACCATAAAATAGGTTTTAAAGCCCTATAGATGATCTAAAAGGTTATTCAAAAAGTTTTCAAGTATCATTAACAGGTTTACTAGAATCTGTCCGTAAACAGGGGCACATGGATAATTTCAAAACTATTTGCTAAACGGTTTTCTCGTCGACTTTACATCGATATCAAGGAGATTCTAATTTATTTAATTTAAAACTAAATGAAGGAAATTATAGGTGTATAGGTTGTCCTCGTACCTACGAAATCGTTTTAGGAAACGGTTGAGAGGTGGTGACGAAATCGTATCGCGAATCGGACGAAAAAATAGTTGTTGTTGATGCGCTTTGTGCGGCTACTGCATGATTCCGGCGACCCTGGCCGGTGATGGGCGGCCGGAGGCGACGCTTAGGAGGCTGGGGTGTGCGCCAGGATAGGGCGTCGTGGGGGAGGGTTGTCGGCTAGGGTTTTGATGAGATTCCTCCTTGCTCTCTATCGATCTATATATATATATATATATATATATATATATATATATATTTATATATATATATATATATATATGTGTGTGTGTGTGTGTGTGTGTGTGTGTGTGTGTGTGTGTGTATCGATTGTTCTGTTTCCTTTGGTTCCAAACGGGGGGAGGGGGGCTCGAGTCTGTGGTGTATTCTGATCTCGCGAGATTTTCAAATGAAAAGCGAGATTCTCACTTCCTTCTTTTTTGTTTCTATCGATATATATTTATATATAACTTAAAGTATTTTGGAATTGTATACATATATGGATATTTCTACAAAACTGTATATAGATATTTATAATATATTAAAACCCCTAAAATTCTACTATTTTTTTTTAAAATTTGGTACTTATTTAAAATTTTGTATTATACGTCGCATAGTCGTATTTTACGTCGCGCACGAAATTTTATTTTTCGAAATTTCTCGACGAGTGCGATTATGTGCGAGCGTAGATATTTTTTTGAAAATATTATTTTTCTATTTTTAAAGTTTCAAAATAATATACATAATAATTATTTTGTTATCGTTCCAAAAAATTTCAAGTTATTATTTTATTTATAAAGTCCTTCATTTCTCATAATTATTAATAATAAATAATATTTTTATTGTATGCTAGAAAAGCATAATTATGAGAACATCATTTTGTACCTACATATATATTTCGTAATTATTTGCTAGTTTATTTTAAATAAAATGTAATTTTCGAGATTTATATTTTATTGTTCAAAAAGATATTTAAAAATAATTATTATTTTCGAAATTTTTATTATTGGTATTTTGAAAAATATTTTTGGAAGTTATTATGCCCATTTAAATCGTGATTTAATTTTTGGAGTTATTTAAATAGATTAAATAAATATCCATATTTAGAATTTGATTTATCCCATTAATTTTAAACTAAAAATTTAATTTGATTTAAATTAGATTTGCAATTAGATTTGGATTTGATTTTAATTAAATTATGAATTATCTACTTGGATTTTAAATCCCCAAATCCCTATCCAACTGGGAATTCCCACATCCTATAAATAGGCAGGTACTCCTCCAGATTTTTTACCACAACCCACATATTGTGCATCGTGTCTGTGTCTCCCATCCACTAAAATTTCTCCATTACAATTACAGTATTCTCCACTCCGTGTCTGACACACCGGACACCATGCCAGACTCCTAATCCTATTCTAAAATCTCGGCAGCCTACAACCCAGCCGTATGCCGCCCGCCTCGAATCACCGCCACAGCATCATCAACCACATCACCGCCAGCCGTCGTCTCCAGCCAACCTTCACTCAACCATTCCAATAGAACCACAACCACCCGCACCATCCCAACGTCACCGCCCCGGCCATCTCCGGCCAGCGGGCGCCCCAAACCCACAACCACCGTCACGAACAACAGGAAGAAGAAGAAGAAGTTCGATTAAAATCTTAAGCTCACCTCGCCGTGTCGCCCTCCAACCCGGAGCGGCCGCCGCTCGCGAGGACCATCGCGTCTCGCCGTCGAGACCCGAGTCGGATTGCCACCCACGTCCCGAACCGACGGACGCACCTCCTTTTTCCGAGCGGCGAAGGTGCGCCGTCACCGTGTCCGCGCCGCCGGGACAGTCCGCCGACCGCCGCCTCTGGTGGGAACCACCGGAAACCCTCCGCCATCGAAACCCTAGATGAACTCCGTCTCTCCTCCTTCTCCGTCGCACCAGCACCTCCCCTCCGGCATCACGCCCTCACCGCCGACGACGAGCAGCGCCCCATCCCGAGATTTCCGCCTGCTCGCCGAGTCTCTCGCCGCCGTGGCATGGTCGCCCGGCCTCCTCTCTGTGGGCGCACCGCCGTGGCATGGTCGCCCGGCCTCGTCTTCATGGGCGCGCCACCCCGCGACCGCCCCGCTCCGGAGCAGCCGCCGCCGTTGGCCGGATCCGACGCCCCCACCACGTCTCGTCCGGTGCCTCTTCCAGCCGCCTCCTTCCGCTCGACTTCCCGACAAGCGCCGTCCTCCTTCGACGCCGCCCAGCGCCCCCTCCACCTCAGCGCCCGCTGGCCATCCGCCGGAGCCGCCGAGGTATGACCCCCATTTTTTGATTTCTTCGCTCACTTCCTCTCTCTCTCTTCTGTGTATTTGGGATGAGGTTTAAGTATTGGTTTTTGGTTTATATTATTTATTATCAATTATTATCATTTATTATTATTATTGTTTTTATTATTAATATTATTATTATTAGTTTT
The DNA here is from genome assembly GCA_029216955.1 of Iris pallida. NCBI lineage: Eukaryota > Viridiplantae > Streptophyta > Magnoliopsida > Asparagales > Iridaceae > Iris > Iris pallida. Next base: position 5,986,792 of record JANAVB010041420.1, read on the forward strand.
ATTATTATTAACATTACAAATATGATTTTTATTATTATTGTTTATTAAATGTTATTATTATTATTATCTTATTATTACTATTATTACTATCATTATTATTATTATTAAGGTGTTTGTTACCCATATCAAAAAAAATCTAAAATTTATAAAGTCTAGTTTTTAACCTTAAATATTATTATATTATATTCATAGGGTATAAATTGTTTATGTTATTCTAAAGAATATCGTGATTAATAAAAATGCAGTTTTAATTATATTATAAATATTTCTCAATTTTAATGTATATCTTCTTGATTATATAATATTGTATGATATTTTTCAAATATTTATCTAATTAATAAAAATATAGATTTCTACAAAAATCTTTACGAACTTAGAATGGTTGTAGCCTAAAAATTATTTTCGGTTCTTCAAGTATTATATGGACATGTAGTGGCTAATAAAAAGGTATTTTTTCAAAAATTATAAATATAAGGTATTTTTACGTAAATTTATTATGAAAATAGTTTTCAAAAATTAGTACATATATTTATTTTCTCAAATTTTCATCAACTATCTTAGCTGATCATGACTAATCGTACCCTTACTTCCTTCTCGATTTCGGACCCTACGTTTCGATCATGGCTAAAGGACAATCAAAACTTGCTGGATTATTGCACCACACCAGGCGGTACCCCAGGCAAGACACCTTGCCTTTACTGTTTAAATTTCTTGCTCAATAACATGCATGTTGTGTTTATTTTCAAGTTGTTTTCTTTTAAATTATATGTAGATACAAATTACTATGTTTTGTGCAATTGACGTAGAGTTAAGGGACCACCGTATGTTTAAGTGCATCTCATGAACTGTCACGATGTGCCACGGGTTGTGTGTGAGCTGCAAGTCGCATATAGCTTCGGACTTGCGTATCGACCGTACATCGGTGCGTAAAGGCCGTACGTTAGGATGTAGCTGCTAATAGATTTTTGGTAGAAGACTTGGCAGTTATTAAGGATTAAACAGTGTCGTGGAGGCGACGCATGTGTAGAGTATTATGGGGAGGGGGGAAGACAGTTATTAGCGTAGGGGCTACCTGTTCAGTACACATATAGATTTGGGCCGATAGTGTCTCGGATAAGCGCTACTTACTGCCCCGGGGCCGATAGTTCTCATATGAGAACTACTTTCTGCCCATAGTCGATAGTGCCTCTTATGAGCGCTACCTACTACTACTCTCTCTCCATCTATGCTGAACACTATAAGCTCCTGCGTAGAACGTTGTCTTCTCAAAATATATATCACATAGAATGGTTAGGAACCTTTACGCATGTATATTTTTTATTGAGCTCTTACTATTCAGTTTATGGCATGATATTATGTGTCTTGTTACGTCCCTCTGAGGACCTGGTTTTTCCCCAGGTGTGTGTTTTCGTGATTTCTTGCAGGTGCTCTAGCTAAGGCCAATCCTTCCTTCGTGATGACTGCTTTTGGACTGGTCATTGCTTCGCCCGACCAATCACTTTCTTTGTATATTTCTTCTCTATTTAAATTAGTTGGTAGTGGACTTTGTCTCCGTCCAACGATTGTATCATAAATATTCAAGTTGATTTCTATATTATTATTCCTTTCATTGTGGATGAGATTTAGTTGTCTTGGATTACTACATTTACAGCTTATGTATACATACGAGGTCCATGTATTTCGTATGTATACGGTTGGCATGTCCACGTACTTGGTCCTACGTATTATGGGACTGGGGTGTTACATGTTTTTGTGGTGGCCCATGCAGGTCCAGTGTGCCGTTTCGGTTACCTAACTGTACCGAACGGGCCTGCGATATAGGATTAGAGTCTAGAATCTCATCCACCTAGTTGACATCCTTTCTTGACTTCAAGTTCCGAACTCTCGTTCGACTTTCTTGAATTGTATCTTGCTTGACTCCTTCTACCGTAAATTTTTTAGTTTTGTGTTTAGTAAGATGACTACACTAGTATATGCCCATAGGTTAAACACATGGCTAGATAGATTGCATTGACAATTAATATCCATTTAGGTTATATTTGAGTGTAAAGACATTTATTTTTCCTAGAGATATAATCATAAGAATTAGTTAATTCCAAGTTGGGTAGTAGCATATTACCGCCATCAAAGGATAGTTGAAACTTTAATTTACAAGGTGGTATACACAATAGGATAGCTAGATCGAGAAGGCAAAATTTTTATGAATTTTGAAATTGTGAAATAGTTATGATTTAAGTTTTTATATTGTGACACTTGATTTACGGTTAACTTAAGTTTGGATTGTAATATGATAGAGTTTATCTCGAGATTATTTAAAGAGTTTAAATTATGATTTTCTAGACGACTAGAGAGACGAAAGTTTAGAAGGGAGAGAACTTGAGGTTTTAAATTACGCGTACGATTTATAAGTTTATTTTGAGTTAAAGAGATGATGGAAAAATTTTGTTTAAAATTTTTGGAAGATATCGACTTTGAAGGAAAAATTCAAATTTTCAATTTTCTCCTATGATCTATGATTTATAGAGTTATTTAAATTTCGAGTTTAAAGCCTTGATTATGGATATTTAAATTTTTAGTAAAAAAAATATATATGTTCATTTTGCGATATACAAGGACTATCTCAAGATTGATTAGAGATTTAAATTAAAATTGACAGGCTAAGTTAATTGGTAATTGTGGCGGATTATCTTGAAAATTTTATTGAGAAACTTCGAGGAACTTGAAATTTAGATTACATCATATTGGTAGAGGACCAAGAAGCAAGGAATGTCACCCTAGTGAGATAGAAGTATTGTACATTAGATTGCCATGCCACCTATGATTATGATATTGCATATACACAAGTATAGTTAGTCATCGACCAAACCGATGAACATATCTTTTGACTTACTCGACCTTCCCTCAATTCTAGATCTTTTGTCATGACCATCTAATCATTGAAACTTGAGCAATGATTAGATTGTTCCTTAACCATACACCATCTAAGTGGCTATCATATCCCTAGAAACTATACTCCTAATTTATTTTACCTTGATTTGTTAGAATCTAAGTTATCTTTATTTCATGCTTTTAACTTGATAAATTATTTTGTGCGTTAATCGTTATCTCATGAACTCCCACTTTCTATTTTAAATTGTTTTGTGTCCTTTACCGTGACATTGATATTTGGAGCACTCACAAACAAGACCTACACGAGTCCACCTTCATGTAGGTATATCATGTGCCACTAAAACACGTCTCCTTGTACTCTAATTTCATATTGCGACTTTCGGGTCAAAATGACTGGACTCTAATCCCTACCGTGAAACCAATATACTTTAAACTATAGATGAGACTCGACATCGACTCCATTCTTTCGACCCGATATATGATTTTGTTCTATTTAATTCCTTACATGATTAACCTTGCGTTTTATCTTGATTGCTTGACCTATCGTCCCATGGCAGCATTAGTTTAATTCTTGTAAGTTGAGTGGAATATCTCATGACCTAACCAACATTTTGTGGACCACATTGATAGGTTCACTTGGACCATAGAATTCAGTAGACCCTAACCTATCTAGTCGACCAAGCCGACTACATAGGCCCAAATTTCGGACGGAACTTAGATTTTTTAGATCATGGACTATTTGATTTCTTTCATCATTATCTTTACTTATTATTTTATTTGCCTATGATGCTAAAATAGCTTAGTTTTGCAAGCGTATTCTTTATCAAGCTTGATCATGACATATGTTTTAATAGGTCGCTCCCACTAACATATTGTCTAATTAGAACCGATGCATGATGGTCTGATCAACCAAGTGCACTATGGTTCGCGGTTATTTATCGTTCTACGTGGATGGGGACATAGCTAAACTTGTCCTTTAGACTTCCATCCGCGATTGCCTTGGCAACTCATTTTGAACTTTTTCAGTCGTCCTTGAACCACGTATTCGTACTCGATAATATCGTCTTTTGAACTCTCTATTGTTTTCGCCTTCACCCATCTTAGAATAACAAAGGCGGTATATTAAAACTTCCTCTAGCCTCCCTATCAAATAGGATCATTACCACTCAAAGTTGCTATACCTTCGTCCTAAACTACTCGTCCTTCTTCTCGGCCCTACTATGACCCTCATTTACTACCCACGACCATACTCGTATTATTTTTCTATGATCTAAATCGCAACTTCTTGCGACATGATTTTGTTAAGCCTTATAATTGATTATTCCCCACCGATACCCCCCTTATGTCTTCTCACCCCCTGCAAATTCTTAATTTCGAGGACAAAATTTCTTTTAAGTTGGGTAGGATGTAAAACCCCTAAAATTCTACTATTTTTTTAAATTTTGGTACTGATTTAAAATTTTGTATTATACGTCGCATAGTCGTATTTTACGTCGCGCACGAAATTTTATTTTTTGAAATTTCTCGACGAGTGCTATTATGTGCGAGCGTACATATTTTTTTGAAAATATTATTTTTCTATTTTTAAAGTTTCAAAATAATATACATAATAATTATTTTGTTATCGTTCAAAAAATTTTCAAGTTGTTATTTTATTTATAAAGTCCTTCATTTCTCATAATTATTAATAATAAATAATATTTTTATTGTATGCTAGAAAAGCATAATTATGAGAACATCATTTTGTACCTACATATATATTTCGTAATTATTTGATAGTTTATTTTAAATAAAATGTAATTTTTGAGATTTATATTTTATTGTTCAAAAAGATATTTAAAAATAATTATTATTTTCGAAATTTTTATTATTGGTATTTTGAAAAATATTTTTGGAAGTTATTGTGTCCATTTAAATCGTGATTTAATTTTTGGAGTTATTTAAATAGATTAAATAAATATCCATATTTAGAATTTGATTTATCCCATTAATTTTAAACTAAAATTTTAATTTGATTTAAATTAGATTTGCAATTAGATTTGGATTTGATTTTAATTAAATTATGAATTATCAACTTGGGTTTTAAATCCCCAAATCCATATCCAACTGGGAATTCCCACATCCTATAAATAGGCAGGTACTCCTCCAGATTTTTTACCACAACCCACATATTGTGCATCGTGTCTGTGTCTCCCATCCACTAAAATTTCCCCATTACAATTACAGTATTCTCCACTCCGTGTCTGACACATCGGACACCATGCCAGACTCCTAATCCTATTCTAAAATCTCGGCAGCCTACAACCCAGCCGTACGCCGCCCACTTCGAATTACCGCCACAGCATCATCAACCACAATACCGCCAGCCGTCATCTCCAGCCAACCTTCACTCAACCACCCCAATAGAACCACAACCACCCGCACCATCCCGACGTCACCGCCCCGGCCATCTCCGGCCAGCGGGCGCCCCAAACCCACAACCACCGTCACGAACAACAGGAAGAAGAAGAAGAAGATCGATTAAAATCTTAAGCTCACCTCGCCGTGTCGCCCTCCGACCCAGAGCGGCCGCCGCTCGCGAGGACCACCACGTCTCGCCGCCGAGACCCGAGTCAGATTGCTGTAGGTCCTAAAAAATCAAGTTGCACACATCAACAAAGTCATGAAGATCAAGAAATGAATCTTTCAAATGAACTGCACAGACATCAGATTACGCAGCATATAAATTGCGCAAACTAGATTGCGCACACTATCAAGCGCGCAGTCTGACGTGGCAAATCATCATCATTACCTGACACAAATCAAATCTTCTGACAGCTGACAGCGCGGAGAACGAGGCAACTGTTTGTTTAATCGTGCAGTACGGCGCTCGAGGACAGCTGGCAGCGCAATCCATGTTGGCGTAATCCATTCCTGCGCAGAAGTCAGCGCAATTCAGGTTGCGCATTCTATCAACATAATTGACAAAATACACGTGGCACTCATGCCATCATTTGCTCATTACGTGGCAACCGTCTATGCACGATCATGCGCATTTCAATCAAATGATGCCATGTGTCCAAGACAGTTGGCCCATGATCCAACAACTGCCTGCGCAGTCTATTGTTGCGCAATCCAACTCGTGCGCAATCCAGAATAACTAAAAGTTAGTTATTTCCAGAACTTTATAAATAGAGTTTTAAGTCTTCATTCAAAGGGGATCAGACTTAAAAAAGTTCAGAAATATCAGAGAGTCCAGGAGTTCTTGCCCAAGTGCTGCTGCATTTTTCCGAGGCTTTTGCCTTCAATTCCAGAGTTGTCTTCAACTTCAGAGGCTATCGTCTTCAAAGTTCACATCGTCCAAGGGATAAAGCAATCGTCTTTTAGATTGGATTCCTACAGTTGTACCTTTCCCAGAATTCTTGTAATCTTTACAAAGTTTGTATCAATAAAGTTCTACACTTTTGTTTTTGCAAACAAAATGGCGACTCTGCTGGGGACGACTTTCTCCTCCGACGAGGAAGTGACAACTCAATGTGACGTAGCGTCTATCGGGAAGACGCAGAAGACTCTGGTTGTGAAGGTCAACCAGACAGCCTATGAAGCCATGATCAACTCCAAGACCACTCCTCGCACTGCAACAACTTCTGCCATAAGCAAAGTGCACCCAGTGTGGGTCCCAAAGACTGCTACGCAGTCCAAAGTTTCTGTCAACAAGACTTCTGCGCAGTCTGCCAGCAAGACTGCTGCGCAGTCCATAGCTTCTGTCATCAAGCCTGCTGTAAAATCTGTCTCAATTAATGCTGCACAATCTGTTGTTGCCAGTATACAGAGTACTTCATATGCTGCCTTGGCTAAGTGCATGACTCCTATGCCTCTGGCGCAGTAGGCTGCCAATCTTCCTACGCAAACCAACACTCCAGCAACCAGAGTCCACCCTAGGCACTCTGTGGCAAGAAATTCTGATGCGCAAACCACATTCTCTGTAGCCAGAACCAGTGCGCCATCCACTCATGCGCAAAGCATGCCTGCGCAATCCAAGAGTGACAGCCTTTTGGCTAAACTCTCTTCTTCTCATAACAAAGGGAAAAGCTTTGCTCCTCCTCCAAAACACACTGTTGTTACGAAGCAATCCACTGGGGGTAGTCCTTTGTCTATTCCTCTTCATCCTCAAAACAAAGGAAAAGGCCCGTTGGTCTTTTCTCAAACTTCCTTGTCCCATGACTTAGAAGAGAATAGAGGGAAATGCTCTTTAGCTAACCCTTCTTCACAAAACAAAAGAAAATCCCCTTTGATCTTTTCTCAATCTTCTTCAGTTTTTACTGTAGAAGATCAATCTGAACGTGCCTCGGCACTAATCAGTACTAGAACTCTTTCAAATAAGGATTCTTATTTCCTTCATGATAAGAGAACTTGTACTGACCAAAGAGGTATTCTGTCTACTCCGGTAGCAGAGTTCCAGGATCTCCCAACCCTCAAGATCTCCCATTCCAGACAGGGAAAATTGCTGGTGTCTCAGACAGAAACCCCTGGGGGTGAGTTTGCAGATTTAAGAACTTATCTCACCAGGTCAACTTCGGTAAAACGCAAACAGCCAATGCCGAAGACCAAACATCATCAGAAGCAGACTTCCAGGATCAAGAATCCGGACACCTATGCTAATGAAGTGAGCACCTCCCTGTACACTCAAGGGACAAAACATTTGAAGAATCGGAACCATGTTCTAAATGTTATCAAAGAACAAATCCCTCGAACTTTTGCTCGTCCTGTTGTTGTTCCCGATCTCCGAGAATACCTCCAGCAAAGGCGGGACAACACTTCCAATTCAACCAAGTGATCATCATCATTGTAATCATAAAGTTGTTATCAAGTGTTGTTGTCAAACAACAAGACGATCTGTCTTCAATCGTCTGAACTTTCTTAACTCGGAACTGATGTCTGAAGATAAAGATGAGGTTTTATACGCATCCGTCAACATGACTTCCCGAGACACTAGGGGTAGAAGGTGCTCTAAGCACGACAAACCTCGTAAACCAAGCCAGCGGTATCTAGATTTACTTCAAGAATCTTCTGAAGGAGTATTTCGACATACCCGGTCCCAAAGCCGAGACACAATCGGTCAAAGGAATCTTCTTCAAGATCCTTCGGGTTATCTTCCTACTTCTCAGTCAGGAGACGACTCTTTCTTCGACTATGATGCATACAGCAAAAGCTCTGAACAGACAGTGTCTTCCACTGTACCAAGAGAAGTGATAGCTTATGTTGTTAATGAAGATCCAGATGCTTCAACTTCTGCAAACCAGGAACAGCGAATCGCTGCACTAGAAGACAAGCTAAAAACCATGGCTGAAATGGTTGCTAGTATGCATTCTATTATAGTGGCACAACATGCCACGCCACCGACTGTACCTACTGCTAATCTTAAAATCATAGCATCATGAGTACCTGTTAATGCTGGGCTGGGGGTAGTGTCTCCTCAAATGCCTCCTGTACAAGTACAAGTTCAAACTACACCTAGTCAGTCAGGAGCTGGGGCTAGTGCTTACAATGCTGTTCCTCCTCCTACTACTCTGACTCAACCTGCTCCTTCTTCGTCATCTGAAGACGCCAATGAAGCTGTCAAACTCTTGCGAACCCAGTTCGAAGCCTTCAAAGAGAAAGACAACTTGCAAAGATTGGGGATCAAGCAGCCCTATCCAGTTGAATGGAAAGAAGTCCCGTTCCCGCCAAAGTACAAGATCCCAATGATCTCTTTGTTTGATGGCAGTACCTCTCCTAGCCAGTTCATCAATCATTTTGAGGTAATGACCATTCAACTCCAGCCAAATGACGCTCTTCTTACCAGAGTGTTCGTCGGTTGTTTAGCCGGCGTAGCATACGACTGGTATAGAAGTTTGCCCGATGGTTGTATCACTTCCTTCTCAGGTCTCAAGCAAATCTTCCAGGAACGGTTCTATAAAGGATTCAACAACATGACTATGTCGGCTCTCAACAAAATCAAACAGAAACACAATGAAACTGCTGAGAGTTTCATCGAACGGTTCCGCCGTGAAGCCTTAAAGATGCCTCCCGGAACTCCAGTTGCTGTCACTATTGATACTTGTAAGGCAAGTCTTTTGCCTATCATCAGTATGTGGACAAGATCTACTCAGTTCCAAGATTGGCCCTCATTCATTGTCAATGCCAAAGCTGCGGAAGTGAGTGCTGAGAAGTTCAAGCAATTGGGGGTACAAATGTCTAACCCCGACCGGGATGAACACCAGACATCAGGTGGTGGCAACCGCCAGAACAACCGCAAAGCAAAAGAGACTTTGAACATCAATCTGAACAAGAATAAAGAATCTTTGGCTGTCAATGTGGCTCCGTCTACATCCACTTCTACTCCTTCTGTACCTCCACCGAGGGAACCTCGTCCGAAAGTAGAATATTCCTTCGACGAGAATGACACTGTAAGCATCTTTGATTGCTTACTCAAAAGCAACAAGATTCAACTCCCAAACCCAAGGAAACCTGATTAAGTCGGTAAAACAGATCATCCTAAATATTGTGTCTACCACAGGTTCATTGGACACCCTACTCGAGCGTGCTATGTGCTCAAGGGCCAAATTCAAGAGCTTGTTAATGCTGGTGTCGTTACTCTGCAGCAAGACGAGAAGATTGTTACTGCAGACATGGTTTCTGTCCAGTTCGGTAACTTCCCTCCGCAGATGGTACAATACGGTGTCGTTCCTATTACCAAAGCTACTCTTAAAATTGAGAATCTCCCTCCTCCATCAAATGAAGGTCCCATTCCCTTGTCTCTTGATAATGGCGAGATTATGTGGTTTCATCCGGATCTTGCTTCAGAGTTTGAAGTTCCCTCTTCCTCCAAGAAGAAAGATCGCTCCAAGGGCACGACAAAGATTTGCAACATGGTGTCTTTTGACCCCATAGTTGATGAAGAAATTCTGCTAGGCACCAGATCAGGGAAAGCCTACTTGAAAGAGTATCCTGAAACTCAAGAGAATCCCGCCTCTTCTTCTGAACCTGCTCCAGTATAATCTATTTCCTCTGAAGACATTCCTTCTACATCCTCACCAGTTGTAGTACCTATTCCTCCCAAGCCGGTGGTTACTGACAAAGGCAAGCAACAAGTCAGCTTTGACAAATCCCTGAAGAAATTATCTCCTACAGGACTTGAAAAGCCGTACAACTTTGATATATTGGCTCAGCTAGCCAATACACCGGCTAGGCTATCAATCTTCGAGCTTTTGCGCCTTTCTAAAGAGACTCGAGAAACTCTAAGTGAAGCCTTGATGCAGGCTGAAACTTGCCTAACTCTTCTCAAAAAGCCGGAAGCAAAACCGGTCTTTTGTCGTTATTGTCATAGCGTATTAGAGTTGATTCCAAACATCACTTTCACTCAGGATGATATGCTGCTGGAGGATAATAGACATGATCGTCCTCTCTACTATACAGGGTATGTCGATTCGATGAAAGTCGATCGTATTCTGATAGATCCAGGGTCTGCTCTCAGCATCATGCCGAAGACGATGCTAGACGCATTGAAGATACCAGTACATAGTCTTTCAAGCACAATCACCACTATCTTGGGGTTCAACCAAGGAAGGAGTGAACCTTTGGGTAAGATTCGCCTAAAACTCTAAATAGGGAATCTTCGTACAAAGGTGACCTTCTATATCATCGATAATCATGGTTGTTCTTACAACGCTCTTCTGGGAAGACCATTCCTCCATGAACATAATGTTGTTCCATCAACTCTTCATCAATGCTTTAAATATATCGATGACAAAGGAGAAGTTCACAAGAAAGTTGCAGACCTTTATCCTTTTAAGGGTGTCGAAGCATACTGCAACGACACTCGTATGTACAAGAAAGAATTTATGAAAGTGGTATTGGCCATGGATACTGAAGAAGACCAAGAAGCAGTACCCAATGACACTCTTATCATACTTGTCAAAGGGCGCGTTTCTTATCCTCAGTCTTCTAAACCATTGGCTATTCACTTGCCAATTCAGAAGAAATCGGTTGATGGTGATCAGGATAAAAGGGAGCTCACCTCTTCTGGGCTACTTGTTATCGATTTACGTCGTAACAAGGACAAAAAGCATCTCACTTCCTCTGAGCCACTTGTTGTTGATTTAACTCATAACAAGGAAAAAAGGGAGCTCACCTCCTCTGAGCCATTTGTTATCGACCTCCGTCGTAACAAGCCTCTTCCACGTTCTTCTTCTCCCCCTCTTGTAATTAATCTGACCAAGTCTGCTAAGGCTAAAGGTCCTGCTGTAAATACAAATGTACAAATTAATGAAAAAGCATCTACTTTCCAGTATACTGATGTTATTTATCATACTAAATGTTATTTGGATATGTTAGATAGCTTCAAAACATTTACAATGGGAGTTGTAAAATCTCTTCAAACAGAAGTCTCATTTGAAGATCCAGATGATGCTTACCGTATTGTCCATGCTCGAAAGAAAGGCGAAAGTCCAATACTTTTTAGTAAAGGACCGAAACAAAAATTCAGCTATACGGATGATAGCAAATTTAACGATACAGGACATCTCCAGCTCCGGCGTTATAGTCAACAATCAAAAGACATCATCCGTAAAATGGGCTATGACTTCAAGAGCGGCCTCAACTACGGTAAAGGTAGAAAGACTCCTCTCCGTACAGCCGTTCCAAAAGGAAAGTCATATATGTATTATGGCAGGACCAAAAGAGGTCTCGGATATGCTTCTCCTCCTATGTTATCCCCAGCAGTCTCTGATTCTGATAACGAAGAACGTTCTAACTCTTCTGATTCCAGATCGTGGGATTCTGACACCAGCATCGGTCAAGTTCATCGGTTGACTTTATCTTCTAACATGGTCTCCGTCGAACTTCCAGAAGGCTATGACGAGGATATTGAAGAAAGTTCTGAAATAAATCCTTGGGCTCAACGAATGGATACCCAATGGGAACTCCGATTCGAACAAAGAGAACCTCCTACCGAAGATCAATTGGTTCAAATTGACGTAGGAGAGAGCGGGTCACCTCGTCCAATATTCATTAGCAAGAATCTTCCAGAAGCAGATAAGCAAGAGTTGATTCTTCTTATCAAAGAATACATTGATGTCTTTGCCTGGAGTTACGAAGACATGCCCGGTCTTGACCCCAAAGTTGCTACTCACAAATTGAACATTCTGCCGAATGCAAAACCGGTCAAACAGCAACAACGGCATTTTAAGCCAGAAATGATGGATGCAATCGACGATAAAGTCAAGAAGCTCATCACTTGTGGCTTTATTCGAGAAGAACAGCATCCCGATTGGGTAGCCAATGTCGTTCCAGTCTTGAAGAAAACCAGCAAAGTCCGAGTCTGCATCGACTTTCGGGATCTTAATGAAGCATGTCCAAAAGATGAATTTCCTCTCCCTATCACGGATGTCATGATCAACAATACCTGCGGGTTTGAGTGAATATCTTTTATGGATGGATTCTTCGGGTACAATCAAATTCGGATGAATCCCGAAGATGAAAAGCATACTTCTTTCCGTACTCCTCGCAGAGTCTACTGTTACACAATGATGCCATTTGGTCTCAAGAATACTGGTACAACTTACCAACGAGCCATGAGTACCATCTTTCGAGACCATCTTCGCAAGACTGTTGAATGCTATATGGACGATATTGCTGTCAAGAGTCGTCTAAAGGAAGATCATATCCAAGACTTGAGAACCATCTTCAATCTCATGCGCCAACATCAACTTAAAATGAATCCCACCAAGTCATTCTTGGGTGTCTCTAGTGGCAAATTTCTCGGCTTCGTCATTACCTCTAAGGGTATACATGTGGATCCCGAGAAGATCAAAGCCATTCAAGAGATGCTTCCTCCACGCAACCTAAAAGAGCTACGAGGATTCCAAGGTCGACTTGCGTATATCAGGAGATTTATTTCGAATCTGTCTGGACGCTACAGACCATTCACTCAACTAATAAAGAAAGGTGTATCTTTCATTTGGACCGAAGAATGTCAACAAGCATTCGACGACGTCAAACGATATCTCATGAACCCACCAGTCTTGGTGCCACCAATCTCAGGTATTCCATTCTTAATGTACGTCCGTGCTATGGACCATTCATTGGGTGCTTTACTTGCCCAAAAGAACAAAGAAGGCCATGAACAAGCCATCTATTATCTCAGTCGTACTATGATTGCTGCTGAACACCGTTATAGTCCGGTCAAAAAAGAATGCTTAGCTCTCATGTTTGCTGTTCAAAAGACTCGGCATTACATTATTGGCCAAACTATTCATGTCATATCCCGAATTAATCCTCTTCGGGCACTCATGAAGAAACCCAGTACACTCAATTCTCGGCTGGCTACATGGGCCATTCTGCTAGCCCAATATGACATGGTATATGTTCCTCAAAAGTCTGTCAAAGGTCAAGCACTTGCAGATTTCTTAGCGGCTCATCCTGTGCCAGAAACATCTAAACTCTACGATGAAATTCCAGACGAGACATTGGAATCCAATGCGGTCTCTGAAGAATTTTCTATTTGGCGTCTATTCTATGACGGTGCATCCAGAATCGGACCAAATGGTGCCATTATAGCAGGAGTTGGAGTTGTTCTCGTCTCTCCAGACGGATCAACTATCCAAAGAGCCTACTCTCTAGATGAACCATGCTCCAACAACGTGGCAGAGTACAATGCTCTACTCATCGGCCTTCAATTAGCCAAACAACTTGACGTCGAGTATCTTGAAGTCTATGGTGACTCTAAGCTGGTTGTTAACCAGGTTAGAGGAACCTATGAAGTTCGCCATCAAGATCTGGTGCCTTACTTTGAAGCAGCAATCAACATGGCTATATCATTTAAAGCTTTCTTCATCGAATATGTACGTCGAGCTTGCAATACTGAAGCAGATGCTTTGGCCAATCTTGCAGCAGTTTTAGCCATCCCCATCAGAAGACAACAAGTGGTGGTTATCTCTAATCGAGAATTATTATGTATCAAAAATAATCGTAATATTGAGTTCAGTAATTTTACTGAAGTCAATGTTATCAGTGAAGATTGGAGAACTCCTTTCATAGACTTCGTTGTTCATGACATACTCCCCGAAGATCCTAAGGAGGCTACGAGTATTCGACGATGATCTCTCCGATTCTATTACAATCAAACCACCAAGACTCTTTATCGGCGAACTTATGACGGTCTTCTTTTACGCTGTCTTGCTGGTAATGAAGCAAAACAAGTGTTGCGTGAAGCTCACGACGGTGTCTGTGGAGCACATCAACCCGGTCCTAAGCTCCAGGATCGTATCCGACGAATGGGTTACTATTGGCCCTCTATGGTATCAGATGCCATTGAATATGCAAGAAAATGTCGTACTTGTCAAATCCATGCGGATTTCATTCATCAACCGTCGAAATTTCTTCATCCGACTGCTGCTTCCTGGCCTTTCGAAGCTTGGGGCATGGATGTCATAGGTCCCATTAATCCTCCTTCTTCTAGAGGACATCGGTTCATACTAGCAATAACCGATTACTTCTCCAAATGGGCTGAAGCTATACCTCTGGCTGAAATCAAGACTAGCAGTGTCATTAACTTCGTCAAACACCATGTCATCTATCGATTCGGTGTACCTCGAAGAATCATCCACGACAACGGACCACAATTTATCAGCCAGAAGTTCACCAGATTCTGCGATGATCATAGGATTGACAACGTCGCTTCGACAGCCTACAATCCTGCTGCTAATGGCTTAGCTGAAGCTTTCAACAAAACTATCATCAAGCTCCTCAAGAAGTTTGTATCCACTAACAAACAGAATTGGAGTAAAAAGCTTGGTGAATGTTTATGGGCCTACCGAACTACGGTCCGCAATCCCACAGGCTTTACCCCTTTCTCTCTGGTGTACGGTTGTGAAGCAGTTCTTCCTCTAGAACTTCAAATTCCTTCTTTAAGGATTGCCATTGCCAATGAGCTCACTACAGAGAATAATGACCTTCTTCGATTTCAAGAATTGGACGCACTCGACGAGAAGCGGTTAATGGCTCAGCAACATATTGAGCTATATCAAGCCCGCATCTCAAAGACTTTCAACCGCAAAGTTAAAGTCAGAGCCTTTCAGCAAGGAGAACTTGTTCTAACGGTCAGACGTCCTATGACTATGACTCATATGAGCAAAGGTAAATTCGACGCAAAGTGGGAAGGTCCTTATGTTATAAGCAAAGTCTTCTCAAACGGAGCATATCAACTTGCAGAATTAGATGGTTGAGTTGTAATGATGCCTATCAATGGCAAATTCCTTAAGAAGTATTATGTATAAATGTAAATGCTTGTAAATTATCAGACAAGTTCAAGTTCATAAATAAAATCCAATTTTATTTCATCATGAATGACAAGTACATGATATCAAGGAAGATCACTGTCATTCTTTTCGACATTAGGGCGGGGACCACTACCGTCCTTATCAAAGACATAATCGGCAAAAGAGCCGAGAACATCCTTGCTGGAACCCACGAGGAACTTGCAAGCAGCCAGCCTCATGGCCTCTTTTTCTTCAGTCTTTCTTGGTTCAAGCAGAAAGTACAAAATATCTTGCGGTGGTTTTGGTACAGACGAACCTTCGCCTGCCTCTGCCTACTTTGGCTGTACCAGTTCGGCCGGACGTTCTTCAACGCCTTCTTCAACCTTTGGAGCGAGTTCAGTCTTCTTAGATGCATCTCCAGACGATATTTTTATGTTAGAAAGGTGGAAGTGCTCCTTTCTGCCAAATTTTTGTTCTATCTATAGGCAGAGATTCTCCAAATAACGAAGCGACACATTCATCCGACGGTTCATCCGTTCATTCGATTCATCCGACGGTTCGTCCGTTCATCTATTATTCCTGACGGTTCACCCGTTCATTAATCATCATTTGACGGTTCATCCGTTCATTCATTTCCATCTGACGGTTTGTCCGTTCATTCCACCATTCGACGGTTTACCCGTTCATTTTGACGATTCATTTCGTTCACACCTTTTTGACGATTCGTTATCGTTCATCATCCATATCAACAACTTGTCGTTTTCGATTAAATTGTCAATTGAAATAATAATATTCGACAAATTATATTCTGCCATGTCTATATTATCTCTGAGCAGATATAATGAATATAATTATTTTCCTACAAAATTCAGAAATATATCATGTCCTGTACCTCTGAATATATTTTCTATCTCTATTATTTATATCTGAACAAGATATGCAATAAATGATAGAGCCACAACAAAATATCTTTTATTAATCAAAATATGAGACATTACAAAAACACATGTGCTACGAAGATATAAAATGTTCTTTTTACTGAGACGGAGGCATTATCAGAGTAGCAATTTGCTGCTTCAGAATTTGCAAACCGTTCTTCACGAGATGTCATCACTCTCCTCTTGGCCTCTTCCATCCCAGATTCTTCATTAAAAATGGGAATGGTCACCATTCGGCGAGTAATTTCCGTATCATGAGCCGCTACAAACTTATTTCTTTTCTGAGTTAGAGCATCAATTTGTTGGACTAAAGTTTGATGCTCTGCAACTTCATTCTCCAGTTCTTCTTCGAGACGGGCAATCTCTGCCTTCAGCTCGGCAATCCTTCTCTCTCTCCTCTCAGTAGCTGAGATTACTGATTCCAACTTGGAGTTATATTCAGCAGATTTAGTAGTGTAGGCATCCAAGAGGTTCTGGAGATTCACTCTTTCAATTGCCGCTGCTTGAGCCATTTGTTCAAATTCTGCCTGTACTAAAGGCTCCACTTCCCCGTTGTTGAGATCTTTATAATTTTTCATGGAGATCTCCAGCTCATTCAAGATATGGTCAAGGAAAGTGGCCTGAGCCTCATCACCTTGCTCTCGGATGGCCTTCACCAAGAAAGAGGTTGGACCTCTAACCATAAAGAAATCAGCGTCGGCTTTATCCATCATCCTATTTACCAAAGGTCCCAAGGACTCGAAGAAGCATCTAGTGAATGATTGGATTACAAGCTGATTAGTCGCCAGAGCACCAGGAGTTGCAGCGACTCCTGTTGATGACGAAGCAGCAGGATGTTCAACTTCTCATATCTGGACTGCAGGTTCTTTAAATAAAGGAACCAAAGTAGAGCTGGTTTGCTCCTCCTGGTTGTTCCTATGCAAAATTGAATACTGTCACTTTACCTATCATTGGCTATTGATAAAGAGAATCAAAAGTGAAACAGTCTTACCATGAGTGGATCCAGAATAAGCTTATCATCTGCAGGAACAGACTTTAGTTGAACAGAAGTAGCTTCAGACGCTACGGCCTGGCTACTGCCTGCTTCAGAGCCACAAGATAAGTGACGGCTGCTACTGGCAATTGTCGTTGCCATTACTATATCCATACATGTTGGAGGAGCAGATGAAGATCCGAGTTCTGTATGAATAAAGTGATGATGTTAGCTATCAAACTATTTATTAAAAGAAGATCGCTAATTTTATTACAATACCTTCGGGAGCAAGCAACTGGAGTTTTCTCCATATCCACCTCGTCATCAGCATTTTTTTCCGGAGATCTCGGCACCTCGGCCTCCTTTTCAGGAGTCAGAGTGTCTCGAGGGATGTCTGGATCTCAATGTTCTCCTCCAGATTTTGTGTCTCATCAGCAGCTTCTGATGATGTACTTTCCTCATTTTCGCTGTCCTCGGGAATCTCTTCACTAGCAGCATCAGCATCATGATCAGTTTCTTTCTGATAACCGAAGTCACAGTCATATAAAGCTTCGATCATCAAACGATCTTCTTCAGCAAGAGTTGCTCCCGGGGGTGGCAGGAAGATGGATTTTTGCTGTTGTTGGCAAAGGAGATCGTACGGCATTATGCTCTTCTTGCAATGTTATCTCTGGGCTCTTCAGCCTCATTTCTCTGATCCAGCTCCCCCTCTGTTTAATATTCTCTCTCTGTTCTGGACTGGGAGTTTTATTCCTAGATTCAGAAACAGGAGTGAGAGAGGGCATGGTGATTCCCGCTGCAGCATTTGCCACTATCGAAGATAAAACTTGTCCAGGAGGAGAGACGATTGATCATCTTCTGCGGACCAACCTTTTTTTCTGTATAGAGGTCTCTCAGGACTCTACGTTTTTTTTCGACTTGTCTTTGAACAGAGGTCAGTGTAGTAGCTTCTTCCGGCTGAATTGTCTCGGCCATGCCAAGATTGAGACCTGGTAGTAATCTTTTCAGAAGAATAATCTAAGATCAGTTTCTTCTTTGCTACCGGAGCGGAAGGCACCTCTCTCCTTCTCTTCTTGGCTAGAGATTTAGCAACCTTCAAAGAAACGTGCAGTGGCACGTTAACCTCTTCAGGGAACATAGCGTCCCTTGAAGCTTCCAAGGGTGCATCTACTGGCTCATGCACCTCATCATTTCCTGGGAGTAACATGATGACTCCTCCCTTCTTCAATCTTGTTGAAGACGCGAAGCTATCCGCAAGATTAAAATTCGACAAAGGTGTTCGATGATGTATAAAATACTGAGTATGTAAATAGCATCCGAGGGCCATGGTTGCTATTTACCGGCATCGAGAACGTTACTTTCGTATCTCGAGCGTTATTAAGCCCAAGCTCGGGCTCCATCTATCAAGAAACCCTTTCCTTGTAGGCATGAGATGGCATTACCTACATGGAATTGGTCGTATCCGAACTGCCGAAAAAATCGACTGGAAAGATATGGCTCCAAATAGCATTCATTTTCAAACCGATACACCAAATGGGACGGTCGAATTGTTTTCAACCACTCAAAGCTACGCGGTTCAAAGGTTGCATCTTCGAGTCAATCATATTTGTCGATTTGTTCATATCCGGCGAGAGGAGGAGTGCAACAAAAGTTCCATCCTTTGCTAGGTTCAGAGCATATCTACAATCTCTCAGAGAAGTGTATTTCCACTTACTATGAGAGTATCTCCGCAAAAAGTGCCGTCGACTGGTCCCATCGGGGTCCATCAAAGTAGGATGGTGAAGAAGCAACCACCCGAACAGATATGTATACGGCAATTCTAATCGAGGAAATTCTTTCTCGCCCTTAGCCTTCAGCATCAGATCGACGTACAGGCGAAGACTGGCGTTCAATCTACAAGTCATTGCCGATAAAAGATCCATTTTGTAGCCGAAGACTAATCGAACGGCGGCAAAAAGAACACCGCGATGGAAGCGGTCTACGGCACTTGATCCAGGGACGACGAACCGACGGAGCCAGTATGTCAGAAATCCTGCTAATTGGGCTTCTTTTGACATGAATCGATATCCCACTCTCATATAACTCTCGAGAGTGTCTCCTTTCTTTAGAGGAGGACATTGATAATCATCTTTGATCTTTTCATCCAAATCTCCACTTAACTCCATCAACTTCACCACGTCACTACTGCTCAGTGGTTTAAAGAAGTCAGGATAGCATCTATCATGTTCCTTGGTCTTCTTTTCTTTAATGTGTTGAGGAACAGATAAGGCAACCATTTTGAGGAATAGCAGGTATTTGATGTAGCACTTTTGTAAAACAGAGAACAGATTTTATAATGACATAGCAGTTCTTCGAAGACTGCTACCATGTCTGCATTCTCTTTTCGAAGTTTGTCCAACTCATCATTAGTTGGGACAAATTCCTCATATGGGGCATCCCCCATTGGCAAGTAAGAGATGTACTGCATCTCATGAAGTGCAAACCCGATCTCTCCGCCAGGAGTCATAAAGTCCCTGTTCTGTAATTGTATCTTTCTGCTAGAGCCAAGAACATATGCGAGTTGGGGGAAAAACCATAAACAGTGGCATGCACTGCTAGTACAAATTGATTTGCTGAAGTTTGTTTTCAAACTTGGTCAAAATCACTTTGCTATGCAGTTCCATCTCTTAAAATCTGGATTCACCAGTCCAGTTAATCTGAGGTCCTGATCTGGATACCTCCCTTCAACCTTCGCGAACTCATTCGCGAATATTGGAACTCTCACGGGCAATAACAAAGAAGAATTTTTCGGCGGAATACAACCGGGCTTCAAACCTCTGAGTAAGACACTGTATCGTTCTGAAGAACTGTAGAACATGTCCTTCTTATTCGGCCCCTTCTTCACAAAAATCTTTCCTGGACGGGCATCCTGAAAAGGTGTAAGGTTCATTCCATTTTTCTCGGATAGCTTGTATGAGCATATCGAGATAAGGGGAGGCAGCGGAGATATGGTATCGAGATTGTCCTTTTTCTTGATGGACAATCGTTCCTCCATCCGTGGCCTCGGCTGAGAGCTCTTCTCAAAAGCCTCGCCAAACAGAAATAGGGGCTTCTTATGAATAATAGCATCTGCCGACTCCAGGGGTTGTCCATTCATCAAACATAACAGAGTTTCATTATCTTGGGCTACCAAGATAGCTTGGCGGGAAGCTGGCAAATACTATGGATAGTGCACATGGGATAGGTCCTCTTTGTATTCTGATTCTGAAAGAGTCCCTACGAAGTTCTCATATTCTGGATCTTCTCTAGTATTAACTGCATCAGACAGAGAAAACAAAAATTCAGCATAAAGAAAAATCAAGGATGCTATCATCAGTTTGCAAACATCAGAATGCAACATCATATGCGCAAATCAGACTGCGCAAACAATCAGACTGCACAAACAAACAGTCATCAGTTTGCGCTGGCAGTCTCGCGTAAATCAGCAAATTGTGCTGACTTTTGTCAGCGCAGTTCAACCGATTGCGCAGAAAGTCATCCTTCATAAAAATGAAGAACGAACTGATTCGTGCAACCAGAACCCTAAAAAGGGTAGCACAGTATGATCACATCTCTAAAAAGAGATGGATTCTGAAGAACAGTGAGATCAAAACCCTAAAAAGAGTTTTGATTAGGTTATCTACCTAGCAGCGCGGGATGAGCAGTCTCGTGACGAGAAGCACGTCGCCAACCCTAGCCGAAGACTCGGCGGGGGCCTTGCCCTTGGCAGCGGCAGAGGAACGCTTGGGAGCCATCGAGATCGTCGGAGAAGAAAGGAAAAAAGAGCTCGAATTTCTCTCTCAAGTGCGCGAAGAAAGCAAAGTAAAGAATGAAATAAGAACGAAGAGATATTTATAGTTTTCGAAAACGAAACGGCCGCCTCAGATTGCTGAAAATGGGGTTAATCACTCAGATTGCGCAGACAGCTCAATATATGCGCAAATTGATTTAAATTTCAAAATTTAAAGTATTTCAAAATTTTGAATAAATTCAACTTTCGAAAACGTTGAAGGGGGTCTTGTAGGTCCTAAAAAATCAAGTTGCACACATCAATAAAGTCATAAGATCAAGAAATAATCTTTCAAATGAACTGCGCAGACATCAGATTACGCAGCATATAGATTGCGCATACTAGATTGCGCACACTATCAAGCGCGCAGTCTGACGTGGCAAATCATCATTACCTGACACAAATTAAATCTTCTGACAGCTGACAGCGCGGGAGAACGAGGCGACTGTTTGTTTAATCATGCAGCACGGCGCTCGAGGACAGCTGGCAGCGCAATCCATGTTGGCGCAATCCATTCCTGCGCAGTCCAAGCCTGCGCAATCCGAAGTCAGCGCAATTCAGGTTGCACATTCTATCAACATAATTGACAAAATACACGTGGCACTCATGCCATCATTTGCTCATTACATGGCAACCGTCTATGCACGATCATGCGTATTTCAATCAAATGATGCCATGTGTCCAAGACAGTTGGCCCATGATCCAACAATGCCTGCGCAGTCCATTGTTGTGCAATCCAACTCGTGCGCAATCCATCATGCGCAATCCAGAATAACTAAAAGTTAGTTATTTCCAGAACTCTATAAATAGAGTTTCAAGCCTTCATTCAAAGGGGATCAGACTTAAAAAAGTTAAAAATATCAGAGAGTCCAGGAGTTCTTGCCCAAGTGCTGCTGCATTCTTCCGACGCTTTTGCCTTCAATTCCAGAGTTGTCTTCAACTTCAGAGGCTATCATCTTCAAAGTTCACACGTCCAAGGGATAAAGCAATCGTCTTTCAGATTGGATTCCTTCAGTTTTACCTTTCCCATAATTCTTGTAATCTTTACAAGGTTTGTATCAATAAAGTTCTACACTTTTATTTTTGCAAACAATTGCCACCCACATCCCGAACCGGCGGACGTACCTTTTTTTTCGAACGGCGAAGGTGCGCCGTCACCGTGTCCGCGTCGTCGGACAGTCCGCCGACCGCCGTCTCTGGGGGAAACCACCGGAAACAACCTCCGCCGAGAAACCCTAAATGAACTCCGTCTCTCTCCTTCCGTCGCACCAGCACCTCCCCTCCGGCATCACGCCCTCACCGCCGACGACGAGCAGCGCCCCATCACGAGATTTT
>JANAVB010041420.1:6083218-6304659 GCA_029216955.1 Iris pallida
GCTCGTGTCCATGTGTTCCTCAGGTATAGGGCTACATGCACCGTGTATGTCTCGTGTCCAAGTAAGTCGTGTCGAGTGAATGACACGTATCAGACGTGAATCGTATTCGTGCAGTGTAGGCAAAAATCGGTACGATCGAAATTTCTCTCGATCCACTCGATGGATTTGCCTCGTACTTCGTGTACAAGGTGTCAGTGATTGCCCCTTCGTGTCCAAAATCTCAACTCAAAACGTGTTGTTTCTAGTGCACATGACACATCGAGTAGCAGGGATCATAATGTCCCCTGCGCTGTGTCCAAACAGCAAGCTTGTGTCCAATTTGGACACTAACTGCACACTAAATTTAATTCAGTAAAATGTAAATCAAAACCCTACATATAGGGCTACATATTAGTAAAATATTTTGAAATTGGTGAACAAAATATTGGTTTAGGCATTTCATCAAACACCAAGCATAGACACTGACACGTGTCCGATACGCACACCAAACCAAGTCTAATTCCTACCAAACTTGAGGGACAGCTTGGGTATACCTAAACGAATACAACTACGGAAAGAAATTGGGAATTTGAATAAGTTTGATAGATTTTACCTATTGAGGGTGAAACCTCAATGTAAAGCTCAAGGAATGAGACCTTCTCTCCAACTTGCAATGATCCCAAGCCTCCAAATCCGTGCTAGCTACCCACCAATGGTATCCTCTACTGTAGGGAAGTTCAATGCTGTCACGCCCCAGTACCGAAATACGGGGACGGACTAGGCCAGCTACTCCATACGAGGTACATAACGTCATACGGCGATCGTGGCTGTCGAGAGACTAGGGGGTACATGCTACAATCAAGTCTCCTATGGTCCCACAGAGCTCTATGTCTCAATCAATTAAGTCAAATCAGCAATTAAATGAACATTAAAGATAAAGCAGTAAGGCGTCCCTGACGCTTCATCAAATGATCATGAGAGACTAGCTTTATAATTTAGCTATCTCAGAGAGTCAGGAGTACAAAATTATACACAGCTGCAGTCTGTTTAATTATAATTATGTACTGACACAAAATATCAAGTAATCCGGCTAACAGGTGCCGGTGGCTAAATGCCGCAAAAGTATAAGCATGAGTGGTGGAGAAGAAACCCACTCGAGTCCCCGAACCGCCATGCTCCTAGTATGCACCATGGATGTCAAGGAGGAAGACCGTGTCCTCTGGCTCTGCTACGAGATCTGGCCAAACAAAACCAGCGGGGTCAGCCCCGAATAGCAAGTACCGCCAAAGGGGCACAAGAGTTAAGATTAAAAACCCAACTAATAGAATGACTGATAATAGTAATACTTATGCTACTATTATAGGGTAGCGCAACATCCTCGAACCCATATGACACCCTTACAACCAAACAAGGACAAAAGGTGCCGCATGGAGTCGGGACGTGTCGTACTCTATAACTTTCACATAAGTTAAAAAGGTATAAACCATAAAATCTCCTGATCGTGACTTCGGTCGATAGCCTATCGCAGCACAATAACCAACCCAACAATCAAACAAGAACATGGGTTGGATCATGTACCATGATAGACCATGTTCCTCAGTCATTCACAGAAGTAGCACTTCATAACCAGAATAAATCTTCCGTTCATAACTTCGGTCCACAGCCTGTCAGTACGATAACCAACCCAACAATCAAACAAGAATATGGGTTAGATCACGCACCATGACAGTCCGCTTCCCTCAGTTATTCACGGAAGGTAAATAGGAAACATGCAAGTCATTTTCACGGCCAATCAAGTCTACGAGTTTCTAGTGGAACGAGGTTATCCTCGCGTCATGTTATTAGAAAATTCTCAGATCGTATCTTTCCAGTAAGGCTAGCCAACCTAGGGGTTCGCATAGACAGGTGTCATGGAGCACAGGTCCCTCGTGAGGCCACCTTGCCAAGACATGTAATATATAGCAGGAATTAATCGGATACAGTCATCCACTCGTTGCGGATGACACAGTATCCGTGGAGACCAGCCGACGTGCCAAGACAATATCTCAGGGCGACTGGTGTACACGATCTCGGGATTTTGCCCTCCCCATGCATCTAGTATATTCGGTTGCCTATTTTAACCCTAGGTGAAATCTTGGACTCTCACGCTGTAGCCTGCATGATTATCCTCCTAAAGTCGTACTTTAGTACGAGTACCCTAAGTGAGGATCCATGTCAATCAGTATGTCAACATGTGCTACCCTCCTTAGTGTAATGCATCATTACAAATACGCCACGTGGAGTTACGAGTCATTTGTCGAGCATGAACAAGAACTGGGACATTCAGGTACATGTATCAGGTAGGAACACTTGTTCTCCGGGATCATATCAGTGCTCATATCATGCTCGGGACAAAAGGCGTAAAGATATAAAATGGGCATATAATATCTAATAAAATATCAAAGGCATACGCACAACAAGGTAGCGGGCGTAAAAAGTTACGCAAGCTTACACAAGGCAGCGTGCGTGAAAAGTCACGCAGGCTTACACAAGGCAGCGTGCGTGAAAAGTCACGCAGGCTCAAGGAGAGAGCAGCGTGAAAAGTCACGCAGGCTCAAGGGAAAGAGCAGCGTGAAAAGTCACGCAGGCTCAAGGGAAAGAGCAGCGTGAAAGGTCACGCAGACTCGAGGGAGAGTGCTGCGTGAAAAGTCACGCAGACTCAAGGGAGAGCTGCGTGAAAAGTCACGCAGGCTCAAGGGAAAGAGCAGCGTGAAAAGTCACGCAGGCTCAAGGGAAAGAGCAGCGTGAAAGGTCACGCAGACTCGAGGGAGAGTGCTGCATAAAAAGTCACGCAGACTCAAGGGAGAGCTGCGTGAAAAGTCACGCAAGCTCAAGGATGAGAGCAGCGTGAAAAGTCACGCACGCTACAGGGAGCAGCGGGGGTGAAAAGTCACGCACGCTGCAGGAGACACGCTTCCAACAGGAAGCGTACCTAAGTCTGCGTACGCAGCGCTAAAGAGCGCACGTAGCTCAGTGTGCGTGAACTAAGAAGCTCTGCATACTGCTCACTGTCTTCTCCAAACAGCAAGAACACCATGGCAGAACCCAAAACTTCAAAACGACATAACTTGGTCATCCGAACTCCAAATCCGGATTTCCAAAGTTCCAACTTGGGTGAAATGGAATTCTCTTCCACATGGAAGCATCAAAAACCCATAAAATCCAACTAAAGTAGATCAAGCCATACAAAATCCGAAAATGATTAAAACTTAGATCTACAAAAATCAAAGCTTCAAAATAGAAATTTTCAAGTTCTAAACTAGTATAGATTGAGGAGAAGAACATGTTTTGGCAAATAGTTTTGTAAGAATCATTAACAAAATAATGGATCCTTCTCTTGAGCAAGTTGGTACTTGCCTCGGTTGGTGGAGGAAGTAAATGAGAAGAGGTAAATGAGAGGAGAGAGAAGGAGATGAGTTATTATATAGAATCTTGAACCCATGGGTTCATGATGAACCAAAGGGTTCATGATGAACCATGGGTGAACCAAGAATAGGTTACCCAAATGAGCCAAAACTGTAGCCCCAAATGCAGAAAATAAATTAGGAAATAATATTTTGTCGAATATTTTTGGAAAATGCATGAAGAAATACTGCATAATAAGTATCGTATAAATTCAAGGTAAATACAAATTATCGGTTTACGTATTAAAATACGTATTCCAGGATCGGGGAGTGACATCTCTACCCTTCTTAGAAAAATTCCGTCCTCGAAATTCCAGCCAAGACAGGATAGTGAAATCAGGGCAAGCAAGGCACAATCATATATAAGTTAACTATCATAGCAGTTATTATTATACATCACAAAGTGCAAAATAAGCAGGTGCAGATAAGCATGGAATCGTGTCAATAAGGTGCAAAAATATACCTTATTAGTCAAACAAATACGGATAACGAGATCTGATCTCGTCCTCGCGCTCCCAGGTTGACTCTCCCGAAGAGTGATGGTTCCAAGAAACACGGACAAGGCTTATCATTCGATTCTTGAGTACCTTCTCTCGTCGGTCCAAAATAGATACGGGTTGTTCCTCGTAAGTTAGGTCAGTACCCACGAATAACTCAGAATGATCGAGGACATGACTCGGATCTGGGACATACCCACGTAATTGGGACACATGAAACACATCATGTATGCCGGTTAACGAAGACGGAAGGGCAAGTCGATAAGCCACATCGCCTACCCGAGCGAGAATCTTGAAAGGTCCAACGTATCTTGGACTAAGCTTTCCCCGGGTTCCAAATCTGATGATACCCCGAGTAGGCGAAATCCGCAGAAACACTTGGTCGCCAACTCTGAACTCTAGAGGCCTACGATGCTGATCTGCCCAATGACGATGTCGATCTTGTGCAACTCGAAGGCGCTCTCTGACCAACTTAACTATCTCTACAGTCTGCGTGATCATCTCTGGCCCCAACAACTTCCGTTCACCGACGTCGTCCCATGCCAAAGGGGACCTGCACTTTCTTCCGTATAATGCTTCGAACGGGGCCATCTGAATGCTAGCCTGATAGCTGTTGTTATAGGAGAACTCTGCTAGATGAAGGTGATCCTTCCAAGATCCGCCAAAATCCAAGGTACACGCCCGTAGCATATCTTCTAATGTCTGAATGGTTCTTTCTGATTGCCCGTCAGTTTGTGGATGATAAGCAGTACTGAATCTTAACTTGGTTCCCAAACTTTGGTGCAAGCTCCGCCAAAAATGGGAAGTAAACCGCGTATCCCGATCTGATACTATACTAACTGGAACACCGTGCTGCCTTACTATCTGTTTCATGTACATTTCTGCTAACTGCTCAGTAGTCTGTCCAACTCGGAAGGGAAGGAAATGAGCGACCTTCGTGAGTCGATCTACTATTACCCAGACTGCATTCTTACCAGTCGGGGATCTAGGTAAACCGGTCACAAAATCCATCGTGATGTGCTCCCATTTCCATTCTGGGATAGGAAGCGGCTGTAGCAACCCTGCTGGTCTCTGCTGCTCGGCTTTTACCTGCTGATATACCAGACACTTGGATACAAATCTCGCTATCTCTCTTTTCATGCCATTCCACCAAAAGAACTGCCTGATATCTCGATACATCTTCGTTCCTCCTGGATGAATAGAGTAAATAGAACTATGAGCTTCGGACATAACTTTTTGCCGAAGGTCTCCACTCGGTACACAGAGTCTATTTCCAAACCTGAGCGTACCATCTTCATGAATCACTAACTCCTCCCTACGGCCTGATTCACACTCCGACCGCAACTTCTGAATCTGTGGATCTCCTGCTTGTGCTGCCCTTATCCTCTCTACTAAGGTTGACTGAATCTGCATACTGGTCATTCTTCCTATATTCCTTGGCAAAACTACTTCGATTCTCATACTCTGAAGGTCTTCTAGAATATGCTTCTGCGAGGTCAAGATAAAGGTACTGTCTCTCCTACTCAGTGCATCTGCAACTACATTCGCCTTGCCTAGATGATACTGAAGATCTAAATCAAAATCCTTCAGCAGTTCTAACTATCTTCTTTGCCTCATGTTCAAATCTCGCTGCGTGAATACGTATTTCAAACTCTTATGATCAGTATAGATCTCTACCCGATCCCCGTATAAATAATGCCTCCACAACTTGAGTGAAAATACCACAGCTGCTAACTCCAAATCGTGAGTCGGGTAATTCTTCTCATGGTCTCGAAGCTGTCGAGACGCATATGCTATCACTTTTCCATGCTGCATCAATACACATCCAAGACCCTTCCCTGATGCGTCACAATATACTGTAAAGCCTCCTGCTCCTACTGGAAGTGTCAAGATCGGGGCTGAGATCAATCTCTTCTTTAATTCTTCAAATGATGCCTGACAGCTAGCAGACCAAACAAACTCTACGTCCTTGTGCGTCAAACGCGTTAAGGGCGCAGAGATCCTGGCAAAGTCCGCCACGAACCTTCTGTAGTAACCAGCTAATCCTAAGAAACTTTGCACTTCTGCAACCGTTCTCGGGACTGGCCAATGCTCTACGGCCTCAATCTTCTTCGGATCCACTGACACTCCTGCCCCAGAAATTATATGCCCCAGGAACGAAATATGATCTAACCAAAATTCACACTTGTCAAGCTTCGCATAAAGTTGATGCTCCCTCAATGTCTGTAAGACAGTCCTAAGATGTTTCTCATGCTCCTCTTCACTGCTGGAATAGACAAGAATGTCATCTATGAACACCACCACAAATTTATCCAAGTACGGCAGAAATATGCGGTTCATTAAATCCATGAATACTGTGGGGGCGTTGGTTAGTCCAAAGGGCATTACTAAAAACTCATAATGCCCATATCTAGATCTGAATGCTGTCTTCGGTATGTCTTGCTCCCGGACTCTTACTTGATAGTATCCTGACCGAAGATCGATCTTAGAAAAGATGCTGGCCTTGCTCAACTGGTCAAACAGGTCATCAATCCTTGGTAGTGGGTACTTATTCTTCACTGTTACTGCATTTAGCTTGCGGTAGTCGATGCACATCCTCGTCGACCCATCCTTCTTGGGAACTAGAATTACTGGCACGGCCCAGGGCGATTTGCTGTCTCGGATGAATCCCTTAGACTTCAACTCTTCTTCATGTTGATACAACTTATCCTGCTCTGACGACGACATTCTGTAAACTCTATCTGTAATAGGCCTCGTTCCAGGGTTCAACTTAATGCTAAATTCTACCTCTCTGACTGGGGGTATCCCTGGGAGCTCATCAGGGAAGACGTCGAGAAAATCTTCGACCACTCTCGGAATCTGTCCTGGCTCTGACACTGCTGCTGAGATGACGCCTCCGGCCTGATTCTTCAAGGTTCGAGTAAAGATGAACTGCTCCATCCCAGGAACGCTGAATATGACCCTACCTCCTCTACAATCAATTGTCGCATGACTGTCTCTCAACCAATCCATGCCAAGAACGACATCAAAATTCCCCATTGGGAATTCAATCAATGATGCGGGCAGTAAATGCCCACACACCTCCACCGAACATGAAAAGCGCACTCTGTTAACTTCTACGAGCCTATTGTCGGTGAGTATATCCATCCTCTCCGGCAATGCCTCAAACTCTAATCCAATCCGTGTAGCATATTGTGCAGAGATGAATGAATGAGTAGCACCTGAATCAAATAATGCTACAGCGGGAAATGAGGTGACGAGAATTTTACCTGCCACCACGTGACTAGACGCTAGAGCCTCTCCCAAGGATAATGTGAGAGCCTGGCCCCGCGGAGCCCCTTGTTGCGGCCTTCCTCGACCATGCTGTTGCTGCCCTTGAGGGCCTTCGGCTTCCTGTGCCTGGCGGAACATCTGAGCCTGCGTTGGTAGACGCTGGGCTAGGGGCCTTACTGCTAATACTGGCCCTCCACTCGGGGTTGCCACCGGAGCTGGCAATGCTGGAAACTGTTGAGCTGGCCCTCCTGGCCTCTGCATCATAGGACAAGTGGAAATACGGTGATCTGTACGACCACACCTCAAGCATAAGCCATTCGCTGACTGGCACACCTCCCTCGTGTGCCCTGTCTTCCTACAGAATGTACAGCCCTGGGGTGCTCCCTGACGCTGCTGCTGGTTCCTCGGCTGCTGATGCCGAACTGGTGCTGTATTAGTTGACACGGCCGTCCTTCGCGGCGCTCCTGTATCATGAATACGTACACCGGGTGCTGGTGCCGACGTTCGCTGCACTGCTCCTCCTCCAACCTGGGAATGAGATCTCTTCGGACCTCCTGTCCTTGATGCTAACCTCTGCTGGGTAAGCTCGTGCCTCCGAGCGGCCGTCAAAACAGCGTCAAACGTCTGGTAGTCGTGTCCTTCCACAAGTTGCAATAGTTCCAAATGAAGTCCCTGCTGGAACCTCATAGCTTTCTCTGGCTCCGTTGCCACCATTGCTGGTGCAAAATGGCACAATCTGCAGAACTCTGCTGCATACCCATCTACGGTCTTGCCTGCTTGCTTGAGACTGATAAACTTCTGCTGGAGCTCATATCGAGCTACTACGCCAAAATACTTGGCCTTGAATCTGTCACTGAAGGTGGTCCAACGAACAGGGCATCTTATACCAACTTCTTCTGATGCCCACCAGTCGCGGGCAAGATCCTAAAGTACCAGTTTGACCTGATCAACCTTCTCATCATCTGGAACCTTGGCTGCCACAAGAATGGCTTCAATGTCTTGAATCCATGCATCCGCAGTGATGGCATCCTCCGTGCCATCAAAATACCTCGGGTTCAAGCGACGGAACCTTCCTGATGCTCCCGAGTCAACCCCGGCACTCCTCTCAAGAGCTAACTGAATCCCCTGGTTCAGCAACACGTTCTGCTCCTGCTGCCGAGTCTGTTGCTGTTGGTGAGTGACAAGAATCCCTCGGACGATCTCCAGGAGTGCTACGGCATCTGGTACTGCCGTCGGAGCTGGTGCTGCAGGAGTTTCAATAACCTGTGGCTGCACTGCCTCTGGTTCCACTTCTGCTTGTGCCTACCCTGGGGAAGGTTCTCTCCCCTGTTGCTGCCCAGTCGAGCCATGCTCTTGCTGCTCTTCCTCATGGGCCTCACCCGCTACTGAGAATGAAGCACCCCTATAGAGAAAGATATAAGATTATCAAGTCCGGACGAGAAAGATTTCGAGGATGCAAGTCAGGTTAGAGATCAAGGCAAGGACAGAGAATTCGAAACGGAATTTCAAAGGGAACAAGTTGTGATTGAGACTCCTAATAATTCGTAATACCCCACAAGTCTGAAAATCAGACCTGCATGGGCCACCACTAAAACCTTGTCACGCCCCAGTACCGAAATACGGGGACGGACTAGGCCAGCTACTCCATATGAGGTACGTAACGTCATACGGCGATCGTGGCTGTCGAGAGACTAGGGGGTACATGCTACAATCAAGTCTCCTATGGTCCCACAGAGCTCTATGTCTCAATCAATTAAGTCAAATCAGCAATTAAATGAACATTAAAGATAAAGCAGTAAGGCGTCCCTGACGCTTCATCAAAATGATCATGAGAGACTAGCATTATAATTTAGCTATCTCAGAGAGTCAGGAGTACAAAATTATACACAGCTGCAGTCTGTTCAATTACAATTATGTACTGACACAAAATATCAAGTAATCCGGCTAACAGGTGCCGGTGGCTAAATGCCGCAAAAGTATAAGCATGAGTGGTGGAGAAGAAACCCACTCGAGTCCCCGAACCGCCATGCTCCTAGTATGCACCATGGATGTCAGGGAGGAAGACCGTGTCCTCTGGCTCTGCTACGAGATCTGGCCAAACAAAACCAGCGGGGTCAGCCCCGAATAGCAAGTACCGCCAAAGGGGCACAAGAGTTAAGATTAAAAACCCAACTAATAGAATGACTGATAATAGTAATACTTATGCTACTATTATAGGGTAGCGCAACATCCTCGAATCCATATGACACCCTTACAACCAAACAAGGATAAAAGGTGCCGCATGGAGTCGGGACGTGTCGTACTCTATAACTTTCACATAAGTTAAAAAGGTATAAACCATAAAATCTCCTGATCGTGACTTCGGTCGATAGCCTATCGCAGCACAATAACCAACCCAACAATCAAACAAGAACATGGGTTGGATCATGTACCATGATAGACCATGTTCCTCAGTCATTCACAGAAGTAGCACTTCATAACCAGAATAAATCTTCCGTTCATAACTTCGGTCCACAGCCTGTCATAGTACGATAACCAACCCAACAATCAAATAAGAACATGGGTTGGATCACGCACCATGACAGTCCGCTTCCCTCAGTTATTCACGGAAGGTAAATAGGAAACATGCAAGTCATTTTCACGGCCAATCAAGTCTACGAGTTTCTAGTGGAACGAGGTTATCCTCGCGTCATGTTATTAGAAAATCCTCAGATCGTATCTTTCCAGCAAGGCTAGCCAACCCAGGGGTTCGCGTAGACAGGTGTCATGAAGCACAGGTCCCTCGTGAGGCCACCTTGCCAAGACATGTAATATATAGCAGGAATTAATCGGATACAGTCATCCACTCGTTACGGATGACACAGTATCCGTGGAGACCAGCCGGCGCGCCAAGACAATATCTCAGGGCGACTGGTGTATACGATCTCGGGATTTTGCCCTCCCCATGCATCTAGTATATTCGGTTGCCTAGTTTAACCCTAGATGAAATCTTGGACTCTCACGCTGTGGCCTGCATGATTATCCTCCTAAAGTCGTACTTTAGTACGAGTACCCTAAGTGAGGATCCATGTCAATCAGTATGTCAACATGTGCTACCCTCCTTAGTGTAATGTATCATTACAAATACGCCACGTGGAGTTACGAGTCATTTGTCGAGCATGAACAAGAACTGGGACATTCAGGTACATGTATCAGGTAGGAACACTTGTTCTCCGGGGTCATATCAGTGCTCATATCATGCTCGGGACAAAAGGCGTAAAGATATAAAATGGGCATATAATATCTAATAAAATATCAAAGACATACGCACAACAAGGTAGCGGGCGTGAAAAGTTACGCAAGCTTACACAAGGCAGCGTGCGTGAAAAGTCACGCAGGCTTATACAAGGCAGCGTGCGTGAAAAGTCACGCAGGCTCAAGGAGAGAGCAGCGTGAAAAGTCACGCAGGCTCAAGGGAAAGAGCAGCGTGAAAAGTCACGCAGGCTCAAGGAAAAGAGCAGCATGAAAGGTCACGCAGACTCGAGGGAGAGTGCTGCGTGAAAAGTCACGCAGACTCAAGGGAGAGCTGCGTGAAAAGTCACGCAGGCTCAAGGGAAAGAGCAGCGTGAAAAGTCACGCAGGCTCAAGGGAAAGAGCAGCGTGAAAGGTCACGCAGACTCGAGGGAGAGTGCTGCGTGAAAAGTCACGTAGACTCAAGGAAGAGCTGCGTGAAAAGTCACGCAAGCTCAAGGAGAGAGCAGCGTGAAAAGTCACGCACGCTACAGGGAGCAGCGGGGGTGAAAAGTCACGCACGCTGCAGGAGACACGCTTCCAACAGGAAGCGTACCTAAGTCTGCGTACGCAGCGCTAAAGAGCGCACGTAGCTCAGTGTGCGTGAACTAAGAAGCTCTGCATACTACTCACTGTCTTCTCCAAACAGCAAGAA
This sequence comes from Iris pallida, assembly GCA_029216955.1. Lineage (NCBI taxonomy): Eukaryota > Viridiplantae > Streptophyta > Magnoliopsida > Asparagales > Iridaceae > Iris > Iris pallida. The sequence goes on from JANAVB010041420.1 coordinate 6,094,336, forward strand.
CACCATGGCAGAACCCAAAACTTCAAAACGACATAACTTGGTCATCCGAACTCCAAATCCGGATTTCTAAAGTTCCAACTTGGGTGAAATGGAATTCTCTTCCACATGGAAGCATCAAAAACCCATAAAATCCAACTAAAGTAGATCAAGCCATGCAAAATCCGAAAATGATTAAAACTTAGATCTACAAAAATTAAAGCTTCAAAATAGAAATTTTCAAGTTCTAAACTCGTATAGATTGAGGAGAAGAACATGTTTTGGCAAATAGTTTTGTAAGAATCATTAACAAAATAATGGATCCTTCTCTTGAGCAAGTTGGTACTTGCCTCGGTTGGTGGAGGAAGTAAATGAGAAGAGGTAAATGAGAGGAGAGAGAAGGAGATGAGTTATTATATAGAATCTTGAACCCATGGGTTCATGATGAACCAAAGGGTTCACGATGAACCATGGGTGAACCAAGAATAGGTTACCCAAATGAGCCAAAACTGTAGGCCCAAATGTAGAAAATAAATTAGGAAATAATATTTTGTCGAATATTTTTGGGAAATGCATGAAGAAATACTGCATAATAAGTATCGTATAAATTCAAGGTAAATACAAATTATCGGTTTACGTATTAAAATACGTATTCCAGGATCGGGGAGTGACAAATGCAATTGGTTTGGTCCAATTTGGAGGAGAAATGGATAATTGGTGAAGGTTTGGGGAAGAACACTATTAGGGCTTTGTGTAGGTATTAAAAAGAGGCAAGGAATTTGTGAAGGTTTGATTAAATAGAGGGGGAGACTCTTGATGGCTGTTGTAGATGGCTAGGGTTAGGGTTTTACAAATTCTAGATGAGTGGCTAAGGCTTCTCCACATGAATTCAACTTAATCAAAGGCCCACATCAAAAGTAGGTTTCTTACACTAATATCTAACCAAAATATCTACTAACATAATATCTAGATATTAATCTAACTTAGCCATTAAGTCTCTAACTTTCTAACTAAGCCTCTATGAACATCATTAACATCTAGGTTAGGTTAAAACTAGGTTAGTCTCTAATAAAAATATTAGCACTATAATAATCAATCAAAATTCATTTTCATTAATAAGTCAAAATTGATCAAAATATCTTTAGGCTAAAAAGTTACAATTAGTCATCCTAATCACATGGTTAGGTCTCCGTGGTCATGGTTAGTCTCTAGATCATGCAGTCTCTAGGGTTACACTAGCAAAACATCAAAATCACAAGTCACAGATTTAAATAGTTTTAAATTGATTAAAATTTACTAAAAATTATAACATGATTTAAATCTCATTATTAAATGATTAAAATCACAAAAGTTCAAAATTACTCTCATTTTAGAAAACTAGGTGTCACAAGTTGTGCATATTTCCTAGGAAGGGGACAATATGGACTGTTTTTGCACATCTTGAGTGAGGAGACTGATTTAGATTAATGTGTGTGTCTGTGTGTTCTTTACTCAGGTAGTAAGAATGTGAACTGCTATATGTGTGTGTGTGTGAGGGGAATAGGAACTGATATGTTCATTCATGTGTCAGTGGATAAGGCGAGGTATCAGTCCTATAGGCATATGTATCTATTAACTGTGAGTAGGAGGAATATGTTTTAGTCCTATAAGAAAAACCTATATCAGTTAGATAGCTTAATATGTTTCAGTCATGAGGAAAATGGGTATCAGTTATATAAAGAGGAAGGAAAGGACATATATGTTATCAGTAACTAATAACAGAGGAAAGATGGCTCAGGTTAGGTTAGTGTGTAGCTAACTATTACCTTTGAGTGTGTGTTTCATTTTAGGATGTGATGAGGATTGTTTTGGACTGATAATTGTTGGTGTGTATAAGTGTATAGAACTTTGATTTGAGTATCAATTATGGACTTTGATGTGAGTATCATTCATGAGTATTGATGGGGGTATCAGTCGGGTTAGGAAGCCATATAGGTATCGGTCTAATGAAGGGGTCATTAGTATAGCAGCTATCTTTAGCATGTAGCTACTTTTTTCTATTATAGGCATATAGCATTAGCATCTTAAGATAGGCTTGGGCTAAGTAGCTTAGCCATCAGTAGCAGTAGCACTACCTAAGGGGACTTTAGGAAGGGGCAAATGTATCAGTTATATAAAAAAAACCTATATCAATTATAAAGGGATACATGTATCAGATTATGAAGGATACATGTGTTAGTTGTGAGGAAAGCATGTATTAGTTAGATAGGGGTATGTATTAGTCTATATGTGAAGGGGTATATGGCATTATAGCAACAACAATGGTCTTAAGGGGCTCAGGCATGTAGGGTGTTCAGCAGCATTGCTTGCTTGCTTGATTAGCCTTGCTACCTTAACCATCAGTAGCAGCAATAGCTACTTCTCCCTATAGCAGTAGCCTATAGCAGTAGCATAACAAGTAGCTTGCTGCATTTGGAAGCAGGACAGCAGCAGTAGCAATAGGTTGAAGGGGAAAATCTTTGTGAGAGGTTATGGCCCTAGGTAATGGGTTGTAAGTACACTAATATGAATAGGTATCAGTATCTTAAACCCATGTGTCAGCCTTTATAGGCTTGAGTATGGTTAGATAGGGCAATTACCTATATGAGGAGTATATAGGTTATAAGGGTTATAGGGTAGGAAAGAGAATAGGGTAAATTTAGACTTGAGTAGATACTTTAGTAGCAAGGCAACCTATGGTTAACCAAGACCTATAAAACCCACCAAAATAGAGTTATATTAGATTTTCAGTTTAAATCTCCAATATTGATTCTCTTTTAATTGAATAATATAGGTAATAGGCTACCATAGTATCCTAGGATAACTAGTATAGCCTAGAAACATAGGGTATGGTTCCAATATCCTAGAAGTAGACTCATACAACTTAGAAATGGCTAGTTTAATCAAGTTGGACTAGTTTGACCTAAAGTTGACCTAGTTTGACCAATTTGGCCTAGTCTGACTATCTTTGACCTAGTTTGACTTCCACGACCTAGAAAAGGCCTAGAAGCATATAATTAATACATTTAAATATATTGTTTACTCTAAAACACCAAGTAACTCTATATATCTCATATATAGGTTTGTGTGACATCAGTTTGGACCTCGATCCATATTTACTGTTCAGGACGACAGGCAAGTACATTCTCAGATAGTTTTTATTATCTGATAATTATTATGATTTAACTTCTAGTATATTATTACCTGATTCTCTGACAAAATACGAATTAGTATTTCTGGATTTATTTACTTACGACACATGCATCTTACCTGTATGGCCTCTATTTATGGATTCACTTAATGGAACCACCTACTAGAATCACCTACTGGCATCACTTACTTTTTGGATGGACTTGTACTTTATTTACGTGTCGGGATATAGATTCACTTGTACTAGTCGAAACAGAAAAATACTCGAGTAAACATGTAAACATTCCTAAATATACTGGAATCATCCCTACTGGTCTAATTTGGAAAGGTAGCCATCGCACACTTGCCAAGTGTACGATGTGCCGTATTTACTCTCTAGCTGTTTACATGTCGAAAGCAGTATTTTAAAACACACTTGTTTAGTGCTTTCTTGCTGGATTCACATTATACTTGCTGGACTCACGTCAGATCTGTTCTAGTTTAGTTATCTTCATTTACAGTCTTTATTACCATGCCATATTTACTTTTCTTGTACTTTAGTTAGCTGTTGTTCTATTTTATTTCCTAACTCATTCTTTTTCGGTTCATCAAGTATTACTTACTATAACTGTTTTGTAGTCTTTGTCATTTAATTAGAATTGCTAGAAGAGGTGTGCTCGTTTTATCTTGATTGGATATATTTTTCAGATGACTGCCTATGGGACTTATGTCCCACATTCTACGGAGTCGGAGAGGGGATAGAAACCATGGGTCCTGATGCTTAGGAGTGATTACCGAGGGAATTAGTTACTATTATAGCTTTATGATAGATTCACTGTTAGAATTCTTGGCATGTATATATAATAGAGACTTGTTGTTATATTAGAGATCTGGATATTGTTATTGTAATTAGAAGTTGTTGATGTTTTAGTCTTTGTAGTTTATTAGACTTCTTTGATATCATATCGTGCTTTAGATTGTGATTGGGTATTTAGTATTATCATTTGTACCTTGTCCTCCATTTGGAGTTGAGATCTATGACAGGTACATTATATCATTGTGTGAGATTGATAGTTAGTGACCTAGACAGCGTTCTACCGCCGATGTTACGGCGTAGGCTGGGCGTTGTTCACTACTCGTATCCTAATACCGGATGTGGGTCGTGACACATGGGTTGGACCATACACTACGATAGTCCATGTTCCTCGGCTGCTTAACAGAAGAAACAGACCATAAGCAAGTCATTTACAGGCGGCCAATCAGTCCTTCGGCTTACTAAGATGAGTCTGGGTTATCTCATTAATACTTACATATAGGAATTCTTATATCATGCCATATTCAAGCATGGTTAGCCAAACCGATAATAACGTATAGCACATAGCACGTAGATTGCACCGGTCCCTTGTAAGGCCACCGTGCTAAACAGATCAGTAGTAGTTCCAGTCCTCCTATAAGGAGGTACTAGCTCGGCACACATCAGATACTGTACTCTACTAGTACGGATGAATATACATTATTAGTGGTGTCCAATCCGACACGTCAGGACAGGGCCTGGAGTAGCTTTCATGCACGATCTCGAGATTGCGTTTCAACCCAACGATTCTACCAATTCATGTTGCTTTGATTAACTCTACGTTAATTTAGAATCATATGTCGTGGTCATATAATCATCCTCCTAGATGTCGTACATTGGTACGGGTACCCTAAGCATGAATCCACATAGGCTCGTAGAGTCCCAAATCTAGATCCGTCCTTAGTGTAATACGTCACTACCATATTTCTAGATAAAAGATATTTTGTCATCTTACACTATTCATATATTATGCATATATTTATTTATGGTGTTAGTTATTTATTGGTTAGTGGACTAGACTATTTAGTAGACTTAATGTTAGTGGACCAATTGGACTTGACATGACACTTGAATCCAACACTTTAGACTAGTCACATTTAGGCTAATTTAAGTCATTCCCTTTATTAATTAGAGATTAGTTTAATCCCATCATTAGGACTAGAAGCTTTCCACTAATTAAACACCCTTCATGACAACCCAATGGGGGTATTCTTGTCATTTCACATTGCTCAAGGAATGAAACACAAGAGCAAATTGGCAAGGCCAAAAAAGGAAAACTAGATGAAGCACGACAACGAAGCAGCCCGGCCTCGCATTAGCATAGTACTTGAGGGGACGAGTGGCCGGACCTATATAGAGAGGAGGAGCTTCTTTCTTCTTTTCATTTGTGGTCATTTTTTTCTAATTTGGTGGTCTGCCCCAAATCAATCCATTTCTCCACTAATTTCTAATCAAATCACTCTCAATCCCTTCTATATTCATCATCTAAGGAGCCTAGAAGCTTGGGTTGCAAGGAACACTTGGAGAGGAAGAATTTGGCCAGAAGTTTGTGTCCTAATTGTGTCCATTGAGCTTTGCATTGGGAATCCATCTCCCAATAGGTATAGATCTCAAATTTTCCTTTATTTAGACTCTAATGGTTGCATTTGATTAGCAGGAACCCACCCATGCACTAGGACTAGCTATAGGAAGAAGAATTAACTTCTAATGATCCCTATTGTGAATGTTACATTGAGTTTTTTGTCCAATTTGGAGAAAATTCGAGATTGGTGTACCAAGTGTTTATCAATTGGTCAATTGGACTAAATTGACATTAGATTGATTATGTGTGGCTAGATATGTGTTCACAATTGGATACGAGTAGGTCGTATCATGATATGCCATAGTACATAGTGATTTTGGGGGTTTTTCCTTTGACATTTGTGATACACATATCATTTTTCTCACAACACATTGTAATAGCTATTATTTGCACTAAATAGACTCTAATTAGTGTATCAGTTGTGTTTGTATGATTTGGATAGTGTTTGGTGAGGTTTGGTAGAGGTATTCTGAGCGTATCACAAGAGTATCATTGGCTAGTATGATACTAGTGTGATGCACCATAAGTGTTTGTCAAATTGCATGATATATATATATATATATATATATATATATATTTTATATATATATATATATATATATATATATATATATATATATATATATATATATATGTGTGTGTGTGTGTGTGTGTGTGTGTGTGTGTTTGTATGTATGTATGTGTCATGTGTCAATAGGATTGTGTGGATTGGGTATTTTGTGTGTTTATGTCTATCTATATGTGCATTGTATCATGTAGTGTATATATATGAGTGAATATGGGTGTGTTCATGTGTATTCAGTTAAGAGGGAGGGGAAACTGCTTTTAGTAGTCAGTTGTATGTGTAAGGGATTGCATTACCTGCAGTTGCAGTTGCAATCAACTGCAGTAGGAAGCATGTTAGCAGCCTACAAGGAGCATTAGTAGTTGCTATAACAACAGCAACAACAACAACAACAACATCAGCTACTAGCATTAGCAGCATATTGTAGCAATAACAACAAAAGTAGCAGCTAGGTAAGCTGATAGAAACAATAGTTAATAAATGAGGGGGTAATTAATCCATGTGTATAGGATATAGCAAGGTATAGGTAGGATATGCGTAATAGTGGTAGGTGTGGGGGTATGTATGTGTAGTGTTGTCATGTGTATCCCATAGGTGAGTGAGTGAGATGGTTAGATAGGATACATGTAGAGTATATATCTTGGGGAGGTAATTTATGTAAGATAAGCTAGTGTACTAGAGTATCATGGTATACTATGGTATTATATAATAGGATATGATACGATGTAGTGTGCATGGGTATGGCATGTATAGGTAATTAAGGTAGCCTATAGAGTAACATATAGCTATGTGTATATATATACCTATATGAAGAGGAATATAATACATGGGTAAATGGTATATGTATATATATAAGGGGTATATTAATACCATGTGGATATGGTATAATGGGTATCTTGGTATACCATGGCATGTAGGGTATATGAATATAATATAGTATATGGGTAAAGGGTATAAGGTATGTGGTTTATGGCCTAGGTAAGTAAGATAATGAACACTAAGGTAATACAGAAATTTACTGTAGGATAAAGAATTTGTTAGAAATTACTAAAAGCGATAGAAGTTTGAAATTTTGGGAGGAACAATAAAGTACGACAGACTGTATGTCGAAATTGGAGTCATGTCCAAATTCTGACAGACGGTCTATCGGAATTTGGACATGACACCAAATTTTTGACACACGGTCTGTCGAAAATCGACATGGCCGGTCGGGGGTGGATGGGTTCGGTTGGTTCGGAGTAAATGGATGGTTGAGTTGGTGGTTAGGTGGGGGGAGTTAAAAGGTGCTTGTGAAGTGTTCACAGAAAGAGGAAGATGAGCAAAAGAGAAACCGAGAAGAAGAAGAAGAAGTAGAGTGTTTATGGTTAGTCGAATTTTTTAATTATTTTTGAATTATATTTATTACTCATATCCTAAATTCTAATTCCCTAACCATAACACAAACACTAATGCTCACCCCTAACCCAAAAAATTGTATCCTAAGACTAATCTTGAACCTAATCTAGACCCCAACCCTAACCTTTAAGACTAATCTTAAACCTAATTTAGACCCCCAACCCTAACCCTCTCCCTAACCCGTAAACTAAACCCTAATCTAATCCAAATCTTTACCCTAATATAAACCCAAACCATAATCTATCCCACTCTTAACCTTTTCCCTAATCATATTCAAAACTTTACTAATAACCTTAACCCCCTAACCCTAACCTAATCCAAACCCTTACCCTAATATGAACCCGAACCTAATCCTACTATTAACCTTTACCCTAATCCTATTCAAAATCCTAGTAATAATCTTAACCCTAACCTAATGCAAACCTTAATCTTGTCCTAATGTAAATCATATCCATGATTATTTAAATATGCATTTTGACAACCATCTTTTTACAGATGGCTAGCAAAAATAATGGTCGTATACTAGGGAGGCCAACTGTAACGCCCCAGTCCCAAAATACGTAGGACTAGGAACGTAGACATGCCAGCTATATTCATATGAAGTACATAGGCCTCGTATGGATACATAAGCTATAAAATGCAGTAGAACTATAACTAATCTCATCCACACAAAATAAATGAATAGAAGATCTCATATAATCAACTATGAAATTGTCATTTGGTACATGTAGTTGGGCGGAGACAAATCTACTACCAACTATGAAAAGAAATACATAACAAAAGAAAGATTTTGGCGAGCGAAGCAAAGACGATCCAAGTGCAATCATCCTCGAAGAAATAGAGAGGACCACGGCTAAAGCTAAAGCACCTGCAAAAGATAAGAGCACACACCTGGAGAGATAACCAGGTCCTCAGAGGGACGTAACAAGACACATAATATCATGTCATATAAACTGAATAAATAATGCTTAAATAAATAAGTCAATTGGATTATAACATGGTCCAATACACACCTATTGAACGAGCTTACCATCCCCCCAACCAAATAAGGACAGGAGATGGTAAACTAATTCACGGTGACGTATCTTTCCATGATATGAATCCAATATGGTATCCGGACCCCAATAAGGTTCAATACCTTTTCATCGAAGTAGTAAGTCACACCTATAACCAAACAAGGACAAGATATGACGAACTAATCTGCGACAAGTTATTGTTCCAAGCCATGGTCAGATACAAGTACCCAAACCAAAAGTACTCGTACCTAACGGATAAGGTAGCCTACCGTTCTAAGTGAAATGTAGTTAAGAACAATCCTTCCTATGCATGGGCCCTGGCTAAATAGGATCGACGTAGTCCCCCTTGGGCACTAGAGGCACCATCAGTAAGAGCATGACGTTCCGCAGAATCGTCAGTGGCCGTCAGTAATCATGGGTCATCAACCCCGTATCTCCAGTGGAGAGTCCGGGTCACAAGGGAAGTGCATCGAAGCCCATACGCTAAGGAATTGTCCTCCCTGCCCAATGCCTACTGTGTTGTATCCACAACACAAACCACTATAACCGCTAAGTCAAACTAGCATGCAATCTCTATTAGCGGTTATTCCTATCGCACGGCTTGTACATACTGGTGGCCAGCCAATCACGTACTTCCGTGTTCTATATGCCACACATAACTTCGTGGTACAACATGTCAAGGCCATGAATGCAACTCACAAAGGTGGTCCCTTAAATCTAGGTTTAATGTGTAAGAAAAATAATACATAGCAGGAATATAAATGAACAGTAAGTTCTAATAGGTTAAGTCATGTATCACAGTTTATTTTGCATAAAAAAAATAATACTAATGCATGAAATATGAGCTAAAATAAATAAAATAGAAAATGTCAAGGTGTCTTGCCTGGTAGTACGCCTGGTGTGCTGCAATGATGAATGTGGCACGAACTGCGATTTCGGTGTAACAACTATGCAAGGTGACCTCGGATGGTGGCACGGACAGTTCCATCGGGTCCAGGACGGTCAATTTGGTAAGGGTCGATAGAAGGAAAGACATATTGGCGAGGGAATATGAGAATGGGTTTAGTCATGGACGGGATGATAATCGAGGGAATTTGGGTAAATAATACATATACGAATTTAGATAAAAATGTTTATAATCTTTTGAAATTATACTTTATTATCCAGAATAGTGTTAGGTAAAAATACGTACAAATATAAGGAAAATACTTGAAAAAAAATCAAAAGCCTTTTAGGCAAAAATTTTGTACAAAAAGATTTTAGACAATATTTAAAATCTAGAAAATTATTAGGACTAAATCCTATTGTTTGACAAAGTACAATATTTAGATAAAGATTGTCTTTAAGAATATCTAGAAACACTATAAATAATCAAATTCCTAATTTTGACAAATAAATAATTTAACAAACAAACAATAACAATAACAGTAATAATAATATTAACAATAATAACTATGGACTGCTGTTGACTTCCCAATTAATAAAATTATAATAACAATCATATTAATAATTAATAGTATTAATAAAATAATTAATAACAGTAATATTAATAAAATAATTAATAACAGTAATATTAATAACAGTAATATTATTAATTAATAATATTAATAAAATAATTAATAACAGTAATATTAATAAAATAATTAATAACAGTAATATTAATAACAGTAATATTAATAATTAGTAATATAAAATAATTACTATGACTGTTGCTAACTAATCCTGCTGCTTCCAAAAAAGTTGAAAAAAAATGAGAATGGAGAAAAGTAACTAGGGAGAGGAAGGGGAGCGAGAGAGAAGCGTAGGGCTCGGGAGAGGGAAACGGGACTCGGCGGAGAGCGGGGGTTTAACGGCGGTCGGTGGGTTCAACGGACGGTGGAAGAGATCGGCGGCGTGGGCTGGCAAGGTGGTCCGGCGGAGGAGAGAGGAAGTTCGGGTCGGTAGAGCTCCGGCGGAGAGAAAGGGTTGAGGAGCTCGCCGGTGGCGCACGATAGGTGGCCCGGTCGGGCGATCTGCGGGTCAGGTCGGCGGAGGAATAGGAGGTCAAGAGGCTGTGGGGCAAAGGACTCGGCGGACTTCGGCCGGCGGAGCGAAGGACGTCGCCGGCGCGGTCGCGCCATCCACGGCTAGGAGCGGAGGGGAGTGGCTCTCGGTCAGCGGCGTGCGTGCCATGCCGCGGCGGCGGAGGGTGAGGCGCCGAGGGCGGTCGCCGGCGGAAGGAGGTAAGTTTAGAGTTAGGGTTTTATTTTCCCCTCTCTTTTCTGGTGTTATGGTGTGGTGGTTGGCCGAGAGTCGATGGTGGTGGTTGCAATGGTGGTGGCAGTGGCCGCAGCGGCGTTGGCGGGGGTCGCCGCGGCGGTGGGTGTGGTAAGTGTGAGCGGGGCTTGGTGGCGTGGGTTTGTTTGTGGTGGTAAGGATCGGAGTGCAGGGTTGTGGGGAGTGACTGGGAGACGGCGGGTCAGAAAGGGAGCGGGGGCGCAGGTGGCTGATGGACAGAGGGTGGAGAAGGGGTGGTCGTCGTAGTGGCCGGAAGTCGAGGCGGAGGTGGTTGTGTAGGCTGGGCTGTTGTGGTGGAGTCGAAGTCGGGTTGCGTCGGTAGCGTTGGCCGGGTGGCCAGGACAAGGTGAAGATGGCGGCAGAGTTCGTTGGTGGCAGGAGACGGGTACGGCGAAGAAGAGGGCAGCGAACAAGACGGAATAGTTAGAATTTGGGTAGGTCGGGGGTGTCCGACACGGAATCAATGTATTTGTTAAACATGGAATAAGAATATGGATGGTAGAACACGGACACGGTGCACGCACTTCATGGAGAATTATTTGTGGAGAAATTTTGTATGATAGAAATTTGGAGGAGTACCTGCCTATTTATAGGATGTGGAAATTCCCAATTGGATATGGATTAGGAATAATTTAAACCCAATTTAGATAATTCATCTATTTATTTAAATTAATTCAATAAATCCAAATCCAAATCAAAATCCAATTCCAGATACAAATCAAATTTAAATCTAATTAAATTCTTGGTTTAAAATCAATGGGATAAATCAAATTTCAAGTGTTTCACTATTAAATAAATCCATAAATTCAAATAAAGATTTAAATCGCCACAATAATTTCGAAATATATTTTCCAAAAATACAATATAATAATAATTTTGAAAATAATATTATTATTTAAATGCACTAATAAATAATTAAAATAATATTTATGAAGAATATTATTTATTATTAGTAACTGCTATAAACGAAAAGGCTTTCATAAATAAAATCGTAAACTTGGAAATTTCAGTATGATAACTAAAAATAATTATTATATATATTATTTTGAAAATAGAAAAATATTTTTCTAAATTATGTACGCTCGCACATAATCGCACTCGTCGAGCAAATTCGAAAAAGAAATAAAATTTTGTGCGCGACGTATAATACGACTACGCGACGTATATTACAAAATTTTAAATCAGTACTAAATTTAATAAAAAAATAGTAAAAATTTAGGGGTTTTACACCAACTACAGAATTGATTAAGCAGCAACGCGAGTCGCACATATGTAGTCTGATATTTACTGGAGAGGTATATTTAAATTTAATTGTGTTAGTCAATAAAATTTATATTTTATATGTTTAGTAATAACATAGTTCGTATGTTTTATATACAGCTATGTGATTATAAAAGAGAAGTGCGGTGTCGAAAATACAATACATGGCGCTACGAGGGCCAACTTGGTTTTTGGAAGTTGACTAGTGATCAAGAAGCTTTGTTACACGTATTTGGTTCTCAGTACATTGATCAAATACGTTTTCTACGTCACGATAGAGACTTGATCCTCAGTCTAGTAGAACGCTGGTGGCCCGGACGAAATACTTTTCAGCTACCTTTCGGGGAAATGACTATTGTCCTTAAAGATGTTACAAATATTTTAGGTCTACCTATTACAGGTGAACCTATAATATTTGATGAGTCATTTCTCGCTGAGACAACGATCATGGAGTACCTAGGCGTGGAGGCACCAAAATTGAAAGGCAAAAGCTTAGTGTGGTATACATTGCTCGGTCAGAATTTTATGCACATAGATCGTATTGGTGACGAAAAAATATCAATTGATGAGGAACGGGTAAGTATTACATTTATGGTTAATATTTATGCACGTAAATTATATATCAATTTAGTTTAGCTATTTTCTTTCATATTCTGTTCAGATCATTGCTTGCACCAGAGCCTATTTACTAGGCCTTATTAATGCAGTTTTGTTTTCCGACTCATCGGATATGGTAAATTTACGGTTTCTGTCATTTCTTAAAGATTTGACGGAACCGATGATTCATGCTTGGGGAGCGTCAATGCTAGCATATCTATACAGTGCTATGTCAGATTTTGTGCAGTTCCAGTCAAAGGACAAATTATTGAAAAATTTAAATAGATGCGCTACATTGATCCAGGTACGAAAATTGTTTGAATTTGGTATACATTTAAATTTTTTACACTTACATCATAAAACTTCTAAATTTAGAACAATTCTCAAATTGCTATATCACTAATAAAACTTCTAAATTTAGAATGATTCTCAAATTGTTTGAATTTGGTATACGTTTAAGTAGCTGAAGAAGTAAAATTATGTTTAATTGTTATATCACTAATAAAACTTCTAAATTTAGAATATTCTCAAATTGTTTTCCAATAAATAATTTAGGAGTGCTAAGGCTATCAACAGAATCATCAAATTCATCATCTAAATTTTCAATTAGATCATCACTATTTTCATCATCATTATTACCATCATCTACTATATGTTCTTCTTCAGTAAATAGAATAACTTGGTGAGAAGAACTAGGACCAACGTTAAAATTTATATTACAAGCAGGTATATTACTTACATTATTATTTCTTGATGGGGCGGAGTGACATAGATATTAATATACGGTGATTGTGCATTCACTTGAAGAATAAATTTTCATGCATGTTCACTATCTACATTTATACAATTAGATACGAAAATATGTACTAATATAAATTCGTAATCGATAGAATATTGATCAATAATTAGATTATGTAAACTAAAATATTTCGATCAACTAAAAGAACTTGAGTTAAACCTCCTTCATAAGCTAATCCATTTAGTACACCTCCAAGCGAGCATAGTATTGTTAGATTTTGATCCATGCTGACAACAAGATGAGCTTTCAAATAGAGGTAGGAGGAGAGGAGCTTCAGCTTTCAATGAACTAGACTTGATGAGCTTCTTACTGAATGAGAGAGATTTTGAAGGAAATAAAAAAAATTAGAGAAGATGTTGCTTGCTTTGATACTTATACATAGTTGTAGTTAAATATAGTCGTTGGAGTTGTAACGTTGGAATTGTAACGTTGAAAATTGTAACGTTGAAAGAATCTTACAATTGGTTAAAAGATAGCCCACCTCCACCCAACAAACAAACATAAACCAAACCATAAAAAACCAACAAAAAAACCACCATCACACTCAAGTAAACCATAAAACCAAAAAAAACCAAACCAACTCCAACAACAAATAACCAATAACCCAAACCACCCAACCAACCAACCAACCCAACCAACCAACCTGCTCATTTTCAGCAATATGGTTTGTCCGAATTTAAGATGCTGCTCATTTTCTGACAAACCGTTTAGCAGAATTTGAGCATGCTTATTTTCCGCAAAACAGTCTGTCGAAACGTATCGTTTTAGATAATTTCCAATAAATCATATCTTACAGCAAATTTTTATTAATTTCTTATTTGTACAGCAAATTTTCTTAAGGTAATACTAGTTAATAGATAACTAGTATATATAAGATACTTAGTGATATTAGCTAGTATGGCTAATACCTTCAAGGAATGGACCTAAAAATCTAGGTATAGCCTAATGATGACTAGTTTGACCCTAGAAATAAGGTATTGACCTAGTTTGACTTTCAGGACCTAGTTTTGACCTAGAAATCATATTTCAACTTAGTTAATAATAATTATCATTCCAAAACACCAATTGACATTGACATTTCATATTTAGGTCAATATGACTCCAGTTTGGACTATGATCCTCGTACATTGTTCATGACCACAAGCGAGTACATTCTCTGATAGTTTTTGTTATATTGATGATTACTTTAATATCAGTATTTTAGTATTATATATGATTCATGGCACGATGGTTACATAGACTAGTATCTTGGATCCATCTTACTAGCGGAGGGATGGAGAAGTATTGGTTAATTATGTGATCATACCCCCATATACTTGTGCATAACTCACCCCACACCTCACATAGGGTGTAGCCTAACCTTATTACTTACTTGTGCATAGCTCACCATATATGACTGGCCTGATCCCTTACCAGTACTTGTGCATAGCCAATTATATATGGTAGAGCCTGATCTTGCCCTAAGTCGATCACATAATAAACTAATATTTTAAGACACTTAGTAGTTGTTCATTTCTCTATTCCAATTTATATATGTTGATACAGTCAATCTCTTATTTACTTGCATTTCATTATTACTTGTGATATGATTACATGTTTCCTTATTGTTCTAGCATTATTTTTCATCTTGTATTTTCATTACCTACTGTTCTTATATCTTTTGTTAATTTAATAGAACTGCTGGCAGTTTATGTACTTTGCTCCAATCCTGACTAGATAACATTTTTCAGAGGATCTCGGTGACTTTTGTCCTACTTATTATGGACTAGGAGTAGATGATGATACATCCAAGAGCTTTAGAAGTAGCCAGTTTCTATAGAGGAGACACCACTAGCAGTGACTTAGCTAGCATTTAGTACAGGTTTTGTTTCCAGCCTCTGGGATATTAAGATGTTATTATTTGAGGCTATATTGATGTTAAAATAGCTAGACTCTTAGACTTTTGAAGTTGATTTGAGATGTATATTTTTAGACTTCTCTTGGATTCTCATTTCGTATCATTATCGTGCCATTTATCTTCTTTAGTCTATTATGATTAAGTATGGATATTATCATTATATTGTCATTATGTTTGGAGTTGAGATATCATTGACAGGTTATGATGTATATTCGTAAGATATTGATAGTTAGTATTGTTGACCTAGACAGCATTCAACGTCGTTGTTATGGCGTAGGATGGACGTTGTCATGCACCCATACCCTTATTCTGGGTGTGGGTCGTGACATAATGCATCAATCAAAAATCGTCACACCACGACAATATTACTGACTAATTACCAAGACTGAGTTAGGAACATGGATGTACTGACGTTTAACACGTAAGATCGCGCCCTTGTTAGTGAGTACAACTGCTATTACATGGTCTGACTGGTGAATTACCTCTCCTTCCTAGCAACGCCGGTCACAGCGAACCCAAATCTGAGCCATACTACATAGGGATAGGTTATGGGTACGCTCCCAGTCAGTAGACGTCCTCTTTTGAAGCGTCGTAGCCACCTTAATCTTAGTCTCAAGTAGAGCGTGAATGGTATGCATTCTCTCTACGTAAAACTTTAGTAATCTCCTTCCATCTTCCTATGGAGCAAGCGCCCCGTACATTTTAAGCAATAATAGACATTTAATTAGTATATGGGTCCCTCCATAATACCCCTGAACTAGCAGTCGAGGAGAGCCATGGTACAGTATGCTCATGTCTAGTCGCTCCTATATTAACTTCTTTAACTCCTTTCTCAGTCGGTTACACATATTTCCGCCATGCTGGGTTGTCAATGCAAACAGCTAAATCTTGAACCCCGTCTCCTATGAATACCTGATTTACTTAGGCCTATAAATGGATAGTCGAAAATTCGAATCTGATTCGATTTCGTATCCAAACTTTTAAATATTATCTAAAATTTTGGATATCGGATTCGGATATTCGAATAATTTTTGGATATTATTTTATTCGGATACGAATTCGGATATTAAGGTATTCGAATATGTTAATATCCGATCCAATTTTAAATTGTAAATTTCGGATATATATATATATATATATATATATATATATATATATAGCAAATGACCTCTAGCCTAGTGGTTAAGAGAGATGCATGCGGCCCAAGTGGTCGGAGTTCGAGCCCTAGTGGAGGCAAGTTCGCCACAATTACCCATTGCTTCAAAATATATATATATATATATATATATATATATATATATATATATATATATATATATATATATATATTTTATATATATATATATATAGCTGGCCATTGCACTTTCCAATTTCCAGGCATTATGTATATACAATAGTAATTAGTGAATATATTAATTAGTTTCTACAAAGAAGATGAAAGACCATTCCACTTCCCAATTCCCTGGCATTAAGTATATACAAGTAATAAGTAATATATATTAACTAGTATCTACAAAAAAGATGAAAGGCCATTTCACTTCCCAAGACATTAATTATTATTTACAAAGAAGATGATATGGCCACCACCTCTATATCTTCTACACCGCCAACTACTGTGCTGGACCAGTGGGTGATAGTACTACTACTCGACGCTGTTCGACTCGCTGGGCACGTCACTGCCGGTGGACGATGTAGTGCCCCGTCCCGCTCAGTCAATCGGAGGAATCGAAATGCCGACGGCGTTCGGACTTAGCCTTGCAACGGCTGCTCGAAGACATCGCTCGATCGAGACGACCGCTCGCTCAGGTGGGGTAGTTTCGGTGAACTTGTCTCATCTTTGCCTTCACATAATATATAGCATGTTTTCAACTTGCACAAGTAGGCTTGATAATAAAAGAGACGAATGCACATAGCTAAAGGGAATAATCCCGACGGGTCGAATTGAGTTAGAATATGGAAAGGTCCAACGGTCGGCTTAGAGTCGGTGCACGGCGTGCTTTGAAAATGACATTCGATCCTTCATCCCGTGGCTTGGGAGAAGGAAAGTTGGTTGAGTAGGCGAAGTTATGATCGTAGCCTAAGTCATAGGCATCGCCCGCATGAATGCTTCATAAAGCATGCACGGTCCCATCGTCCAAGGCTTGGCATAGCCTTGGCTTGCCCATGAGTTAAGTTGCGTTGAGCGGCTTGTGACCTAAGTCTAGGCACCCGAGTGACTTGGTCGTTCAAGTTGGATGAGTACACGACACGATCCGTTAAGGCGAAGCTTGACGCAACCCTTGCTCGTCAAGTTGTTACGAAGTTAAGTAGTCCCACGATCTCAAGGCCCGTCGACTTGGGCAGGAGTGTCACGTAGAGCACGATTGACTTAAGGCACGATGCACGGACTTAGTGTTTAAGGCAAGGACTACAACTGATTCCAAGTAAGTTTTGAGAAAGGACTATCAAATAGGCGTTCATGAGTTGAACCAAAGGATAGGGTCTCAAGGAAAGAATGCTCGCGACCGTGGGTCATCGAGGGGTCTCAAGGATAGAAGTCTTGAACTTGGTTTTGATAGAGATGGTAACATTGGAAGAGGAATGACTGTGTGAGACGTTAGTTTGTGTCGAGTCTTGCATGGTCATTGGACAACTTGTCGACAAGGGCAAAGCTTTCCTCAAGCGGCAATCCTGGGCCATGGGACCGACTCAGCCTAAGAGGAAATAGGGTATAGCCGAGCTGGAAGTACGCTCCCGCTCAGGTTAGTCGGGGGCTTTCAGCGGGGATCGCTACCTTGTGCTGAAAGGATCTCGAATAACAAAGCTATACGTCCAGGTATAGCTTGTGATGCTAGTGACTAAAGTTTATATAGGTGGGTCGGCACGGGCGGTAAATCTGCGTGTGTGCCATTGGATTTAGTCTAGTTGAATGTGTGTATGATTGGAACACAATTTTGGGCCTAAGATTTGGCGGCAACGTCGACACCATGCTTCGGCTCGAGATGTGGCATCGAGTCTTGAGTTGTCGGCATATAAGTTGCATAGTTTGGATGTAAGTTGTCTTGAGTTTAAGTCAGGAAATGCCGCAAGGCAAAGTTGGTCGAGTGACACTTAACCCACAAGTCTTGATTGGGTCAGTTGATGATTTAGTAGCAAAGGGCCGCGAGGCGGCGACATGGTTAAGTCACATTAAGTGGCGAGACACGGCACAATGGAGGAGGTAGCACGGTCACACGAAAAAGGAGTCTTATTACATAGTTACGTCTCTGATTTTGGCCGAAAAAGGCAAACATGACTTGATAGGTTAATGTTGTTGAGTTAACATTGATGTTGCGAGCACGAGATGGTCTAGCGACACAGAATAGGCCAAGGCGTCGGTCCTAAAACTGATCCTAAGGAAAGAGTAAAAAGACAATTGATAAGAAGGGACTATATTACACACAAAAGTAAATTAAACCTGTTGGTTTTATAGGGGTGGGCGAGGAGCTCATTCTACCAGTACAGTTGAGTACTGACACCCACATAGTTTTCATGTGCAGGCGCAGGTAGAAGCTCGTGGCACGGAGCTCGCTTGGATGTGTCAAGGCACGGAATTTCTTGGCGATTTCGAAGCGTGCGGCCGTATGGTGTAAAGACTTATACGGGACATAATGTATGGACGTCGCCTTCCGAAGCATCCGTAGGCTCGTGACATATATTGAGAGATGAGAGAGAGCTGAGTGACTTGTAATGTGAGATGAGTGAGCTTGAGAGACTTATAATCTTGGCCTTGCGCCCAATGTAACCGTTGTTTCAATATCAATAAAGAGCTTCTTTGAATAACTTGTGTCTGTTCTAAATTTTCGCTGCTATGATTCAATGTCTCTGCATGGAACTTCTGTGCGACGACCCCGTCGCAGCCGCTGAAATCGGCCGTTATGGAACCTGCCTTGCACGAGCGCAACCTAGGCTCGTACGGCATCATGCCTTAGCGAGGACGATCGCTCCTACGGGAGCGAGGCATGACATAATGGTATCAGAGCACGGCTTTACGTCCTTGGACTTTCGATTGAATTCTTTAACTCCGCTGTTTCCGTAAACTCTGAAATGTTGCTTCCGCAAAGTTGATATCATTGGTGCGCTCTCCCTCAAATGTCCCACGGGATGTCCATACAATAAGTCTATCTATTTTACAAAACGTAGGAGAACAGTTTTTGTCAAAACAAAAAGATGGTTCGCGTAAGCACGGTTGGCTAAGTCGGGCTGGGCATATACACCAAAGTTACGTCGACCTTAGAAAAGTCGAGTGCAGGATTCGTAATGTTTCGAACAAGAATAAGTTAGACTCGATTGTGCAAAATTGGGAAGACTATCGATAGGGGTGCTATCGAGCGACGATAACGTCGATGCGATATAGATGTGCGTGCTTGGAAATTAAAGGAATTGTTCGAACGGGATTCGAAGAAGTCAATTTTGATTCAAATAATAGTTTTGAGGATTATTTGAATAACTTTATTCCTGGGTGGTGTATGTGATAGCCTCAGGAATGTCGATCGATCGATTGAGGATGCGGGGTGTCGATGAGTCTATCAACAAGCGTCGCAAGTATGCAAAGCGTTAGATCGAGTGCGATCGAGTGAGTTGTTGTCTTGAAGATTTGAATGAGTTGATTCGAACAAACTTAAAATTGACGCACACGGAACGTGCACGGGATTGAGGATTACGCAAGTATGAAACGCGAAAATGAGCGAGTAGATAAAATCGAATCGAGGAAAAAGTTAAGGTGTAGCAAACGGATGACTTGATCGAAGAAATTGATACGGATTATATATGAAAAGTTAGCATGCTATATAGATAGCGTGCATGAAAGGTTTGATTTTGAAGTTACACAAATGACCCTAAGGATTGGATTGAATGTTGCTCGATAATTGAGTTAACAAAGGGACGATACAAATTGAGGAAATATATTGGTCGATGACTTAAGATAGACGGATGAACAATACGTGAACTCGGGTTTGAGGAAATTGATATGTGAATAATTCGAGAGATAATGATCGAACTTGAATTGAATGTCGAGGAGATTATCCAGTTGGACGATAGCACCATTCACATGACTCAGAATTCGTTGCAAACGAAGATCGTCAGGTTACGTATATCGTCGTTGGTATTGAGGCGTATCAAAGATGATATGCGATAACTCGGGGGTACTCTGACTCGGTAAATGACGATCGTACAAGTGTTATTGTTCGGTTGGATGCAAAACTTAGGATTTTGATTGAGACGAATGTTGGATAAAAGTGATCGTATTTTGATGGTTACGCGGATAACCACAACGTCGACAATCTTGTCTTGTACGAGCGCAACTCTAGCCTCGCACATGCGTTGCGTCGGATTTGGGGCGATAGTTTAGCGTAAGCGCTGACATGGTGATTCATGTCACGAGAATGATCAAACTCGGAAAATCAGGATACGGCAACGTTGATTGTCTCGACTCGTTGGTTTGATACGAAGGAGAATTCGAGGATGTTAGGACTTGCGATTGATGAATGAATAAAACTTGAGGATTGAGTAGGTCCAATCTGCGCATCGAGAATGAATTAGTCTGGACACAAAACAAGAGTTACGTCCCGATGAGAATGATTATCTCGTGGGAGCGTGCATGGTGATTCGTGCCCACCGTGGATAATCTAACTCGCGTGAGATCGGAGGGCAACATATTGTTAAGTCGGACGACCTTGTGATCGATTACGTGAATTGGGATGAACGAATTAGGGAATATGAAATGTGAATTATGGTTTAGCGATGAATTATGTCGTAGCGTGCTTGACTTGAAAGGATTGATAGGTGGATTATGCCGAACGTGTTTGAAGGGATAGACTATACGAAATGACTTGATGAATGAGCGATGTATTCATGTCGAGTATTGGTTGAACGTGAGTTGTCGTAGGATGGCTTTGCTGAATGACTCGAACCCCGTACGACGAACGTTGGGATGTGTGTAGGAAATCGATGCTCGATGTTTAGAAATCGGAGTAATACGAGCTTGGATAGAAAACCCCATACTATCAACTTGGTTTGACCTTAGGATGGGGTCAGTGTTGATATTGTTGTTTGGGAACTATGATTCCAATACTGACGAAAAGACATAGCCTAGCGGTTAGGCAGACGTCCGAGTGCGAAGGGGTAGGATTTGTGGAGGTACCACTCACGAGTATCGGTTGACATGCATGTATATCAGGGACGCTTGAATATATTCACGATCTGACTCGAGTGGTGATGGCGGGATTCGCTATCACGACGCTTGGTTGAAATGTATGTATTTTAGGGACGCCTAAGATATGTGCACGATCCATACTAAGTCATACGTTGAATTCAAGTGAGACTGAGGAACAGGAAAGTGTCGAGGATTTTGAGAAACGTAGAATGTTGAGTCGAGTGATAAGTCGATAAGTGTACTCAGTTAGTTTCAAGGACGAAACTTTTTTTGAGTGGTGTATGATGTAGTGCCCCGTCCCGCTCAGTCAATCGGAGGAATCGAAACGTCGACGACGTTCGGACTTAGCCTTGCAACGGCTGCTCGAAGACATCGCTCGGTCGAGACGACCGCTCACTCAGGTGGGGTAGTTTTGGTGAACTTGCCTCATCTTTACCTTCACATAAAAAATTGCATGTTTTTAACTTGCACAAGTAGGCTTGATAATAAAAGAGACGAATGCACATTGCTAAAGGGAATAATCCCGACGGGTCGAATTAAGTTAGAATATGGAAAGGTCCAATGGTCGGCTTAGAGTCGGTGCACGACGTGCTTTGAAAATGACACTCGATCCTTCGTCCCGTGGCTTGAAAGAATGAAAGTTGGTTGAGGCGAAGTTATGATCATAGCCTAAGTCATAAGCGTCGCCCGCATGAATGCTTCATAAAGCATGTACGGTCCCATCGTCCAAGGCTTGGCATAGCCTTGGCTTGCCCATGAGTTAAGTTGCGTTGAGCGGCTTGTGACCTAAGTCTAGGCACCTGAGTGACTTGGTCGTTCAAGTTGGAGGCGTACACGGCACGATCCGTTAAGGCGAAGCTTGACGCAGCCTTTGCTCGTCAAGTTGTTGCGAAGTTAAGTAGTCCTACGATCTCAAGGCCCGTCGACTTGGGCAGGAGTGCCGCGTAGAGCACGATTGGCTTAAGGCACGATGCACAGACTTAGTGTTTAAGGCAAGGACTACAACTGATTCCAAGTGAGTTTTAAGAAAGGACTATCAAGTAGGCGTTCATGAGTTGAACCAAATGATAGGGTCTCAAGGAAAGAATGCTCGCGACCGTGGGTCATCGAGGGGTCTTAAGGATAGAAGTCTTGAACTTGGTTTTGATAGAGATGGTAACATTGGAAGAGGAATGACTGTGTGAGACGTCAGTTTGTGTCGAGTCTTGCATGGTCATTGGACAACTTGTCGACAAGGGCGAAGTTTTCCTCGAGCGACAACCCTGGGCCATGGGACCGACTCGGCCTAGGAGAAAACATGGTATAGCCGAACTGGGAGTACGCTCCCGCTCAGGTTAGTCGGAAGCTTTCAGCGGGGATCGCTACCTTGTGCTGAAAGGATCTCGAATAACAAAGTTATACGTCCAGGTATAGCTTGTGATGCTAGTGACTAAAGTTTATATAGGTGGGTCGGCACGGGCGACAAATCCGCGTATGTGCCTTTGGATTTAGTCTAGTTGAATGTGTGTATGATTGGAACACAATGTTGGGCCTAAGATTTGGCGACAACGTAGACACCATGCTTCGGCACGAGATGTGGCATCGAGTCTTGAGTTGTCGGCATATAAGTTACATAGTTTGGATGTAAGTTTTCTTGAGTTTAAGTCAGAAAATACCGCAAGGAAAAGTTGGTCGAGTGACACTTAACCCACAAGTCTTGATTGGGTCAGTTGATGATTTAGTAGCAAAGGGCCGCGAGGCGGCGATATGGTTAAGTCACATTGAGTGGCGAGGCACGGCACAATGGAGGAGGTAGCACGGTCACACGAAAAGGAGTCTTATTACATAGTTACGTCTCTGATTTTGGCCGAAAATGGCAAGTACGACTTGATAGGTTAACGTTGTTGAGTTAATATTGATGTTGCGAGCACGAGATGGTCTAGCGACATAGAATAGGCCAAGGCGTCGGTCCTAAAACTGATCCTAAGGAAAGAGTAGAAAGGCAATTGATAAGAAGGGACTATGTTACACACAAAAGTAAATTAAACGTGTTGGTTTTGTAGGGGTGGGCAGGAAGCTCATTCCACCAGTACAGTTGAGTACTGACACCCACATAGTTTTCATGTGCAGGCGCAGGTAGAAGCTCGTGGTGCGGAGCTCGCTTGGATGCGTCAAGGCACGGAGTTCCTTGGCGATTTCGAAGCGTGCGACCGCATGGAGTAAAGACTTATACGGGACATAATGTATGGACATCGCCTTCCGAAGCATCCGCAGGCTCGAGATATGTATTGAGAGATGAGAGAGAGCTGAGTGACTTATAATGTGAGATGAGTGAGCTTGAGAGACTTGTAATCTTGGCCTTGCGCCCAATGTAACCGTTGTTTCAATATCAATAAAGAGCTACTTTGAATAACTTATGTCTGTTCTAAATTTCTGCTGCTATGATTCAATGTCTCTGCATGGGACTTCTGTGCGACGACCCCATCGCAGCCGCTGAAATCGGCCGTTATGGAACCCGCCTTGCACGAGCGCAATCTAGGATCGTGCGGCATCACGCCTTAGCGAGGACGATCGCTCCTACGGGAGCGGGGCATGATAGATGACGTGGGCAGGCAGCGGGTGTAGGACGGGATACGGTCGAGGGAGATGAGCAACATATTAGGACGAGGTGGATAGGTTCGCGAGCTGGAGGACGGAGCTGGCGCGGAGGTCCGGGCTCAGCCAGGTCACGATGAGCTCCAACGCGATGGCGCAGGCGCAGCTCATACTCAACATGTTCCCGCCGTCGCTGGACTACACCATACTACATCATACTCGGCTGGAAGGGCACGGCGCTTTATACTGCATCGACGTAGATGACCACACCGTAGCAGCAGTTGTCGCCACGATGACCAACTATGGACTGATGGATGGAGTTAGCCATAGATCATAGAATCAACTATATATAGCTAGCTTTGGTGCAACTAGAATGAATACGAACTAAAGTGACGATGACATTCCATGGATGGAGGAAGTGGGGAAGTGAGGAAGCGAGGAAGGACAAATGCATGCATCAAACAACCAATATAATGTTTACTTTTGTTTTTAGAGAAAAAATACTTTGAATTGATTGGTTATTTTGTGTAGCTGGTTGATCGATTGTTGATTGGTCATTTTGTGTAGCTGGTTGATCGATTGTTGATTGGTTATTGCTTTGGTCTCTGTATATTGAAGTTTTATTTTGTTATCTCCAATTTCATGAACATATATGTTATAGATTGTAAAGATTATTACAGTTTATCAAATTTTGAACATTTTGAATTTTGAATATTTTTAATAACTAAATTTTTTATATTTCAAATTTCGGCTATTCGGATAATAACAAGATTTAAAAAATCAGCTTATCAGATTTCAGATATTCGGATAATAAACAAAAAATTAGGTAGTTTCGAAATTATTTTATCTTAGTGGATCGAATCGGATTTTATCCGATATCCGTTAAACTAAACGGATACGAATTTGTCACTTCCCATTCCCAGAATACGTATTTTTAGAATGCATGTACTGTTTAAATATAAATATTTTATATTTATCATGTATTGCTCTTTATTTAAATTCCTTTAATTTTATGTTAATTAATTTCCTGCAATTTCATTTCTGCATTTTACTTTCTGTTTTTATACTCTGCTTTAGCTTTGCTATGGGTTCGGCTCAGATTGGTTTAATTATGTTGGTTCATCATGAACCGAAATAAACCCCCACCTACCACCACCCCTTCCATTTAAAGCCCATCTCCTTTCTCTCTCTTCATTACTTCACCATTACTCTTCTTCTTTCTCATAACTCTCCCACCAACCTAGAAGAGATAGGCAAGTGCCAACTTGCTTCTTGATGGATCCCTATTTTTATTGTTCCATCATCTTCCCTATTTGATTTTAAGTCTCTTTAGTACTTAGCATTTTCAATTTCCATGGCTTATTTGTTGTAGATCTAAGTTTGTTACATTTTCGGATTTCTTAGGTTTGATCTAGTAAACTTTGTTATCTTCAAGTTTTGATGGTTCCATGTTGTAGAAAATTTTGTTCTACCCAATTTTGACCTATGGAAGTCCATATTTGGACTTGGGATGAAGGATTTATGAAGCTTGGAAGCAATGGCTTCCATGGTTCCCATGGTTCTGTTCTCATAAAATTCGGAGAAGAAGGACAGTCCCAGCGCATCAAATCTTCATTCCTCGGCGCATGGAAATCTTTATTCCCACAGCGCATCAAATCTTCATTCCTCGGCGCATGGAAATCTTTATTCCCACAGCGCATCAAATCTTCATTCCTCGGCGCATGGAAATCTTTATTCCCACAGCGCATCAAATCTCATTCCTCAGGCGCATGGATTATTTATTTTCCAATCTTATTTCACAGCGCATGATATTTATTTTCCACAGCCGCATTCCTCAGGCGCATGAGATTATTTGTTTCCCAATCTCATTCCTCAGGCACATGGATTATTTATTTTCCAATCTTATTTCACAGCGCATGATATTTATTTCCCACAGCCGCATTCCTCAGGCGCATGAGATTATTTGTTTCCCAATCTTATTCCTCAGGCGCATGGATTATTTATTTTCCAATCTTATTCCACAGCGCATGATATTTATTTCTCACAGCCGCATTCCCACAGCGCATGAGTTTAATTATTTCCCAATCATTTTCCTCAGGCGCATGATATTATTTATTTCCCAACCTTTCCCACAGCGCATGAGTTTAATTATTTCCCAATCATTTCCCTCAGGCGCATGATATTATTTATTTTCCAACCTTTCCCACAGCGCATGAGATTCTTTATTTCCCAAACATTCCCCACAGTGTATGAGATTTATTTATTCCCCAATTATTTCCCACAGTGCATGAGATTTATTTATTCCCCAATCATTTCCCACAGCGCATGAGATTCTTTATTTCCCAAACATTATTTATTTCCCAATATTTATTTTCCGAATTTGGCATTAATTAACATTGATTGTTATCTTGATTAATTATTGATCATGCGTTCCTAGATGGAACTAAGAGATTGGCTAGTCGTCTTATTGAAATGAATGAATGAGACACGTTCATATTAAGTATGAACTACTATAATCGATTGGCCGATCCCGAATATTGACATACAGGCACACATGCAGGCTTCAATTTATTTATTTATTTATTTTACTATAAAAGAAGCATGTGTATTTTATGGTCAAGGCATGATTGTTCCGTGGTTAGTTTGGATTGTTGCATTACGCTATGTAAGACCTACAACCTAACCGCACGGGCATCGTTGTAGAGTTGTGCATATCGTACCCCGTACTAAAGTACTCATTCCGAATGACCATGATCCACGGCATGGGATTTCACTCAACGCAGAGACTATTAAGTTAAATAAAAATAATGATTGCATGGAGAGAATGGATTTCCGAGTTCTTACATGGCAGCCCTCTTGGGACTAGTAGTGCCCGACAGGCCGGCTGGTCCCCACAGATACTGTAAACCTGCCACACGGGCATGGAGCGGTATCTGGTAATACTATTTATTGTATATTATATATTGATGACGGGCGTCCCGCTGGGACTCGTCTAATTCATGATTGGCGCAATTGATTGATTGGATCGACTAGCCTTGCTTGTCCATAGTAAGAACTGAGAAATCTTTATTGCATAATTCCAGGATAACTTGGAGCTCACAGTAGTAAGCCGTAGGAGTTGGATGGCCGTTTAAGTTGATTGTTTGTGTACTGTACCTACTATGTTACCTAACTGAGATGATCAGAGCATCAGGACATGACGGGCCAACTTCTGTCCTTGTTTGGTTGGAAGGTTGGTTCGAAGTGTCATGATATTATGTGAATCCCAGTAGCAAGCAGAGATCTATTATTATATTCTCTTATTTACTGGTTTAATGTCTCATATCGTGCTTCCTTGCGGTACTTGCTATTAGAGGTCTAACCTCTCTGGTTTTGCATGGCCAGATTTAGAGCCGGTTCCCGAGGACTCAGCTTACCTCTACCTCCAAGATGGTCAATACTAGAGGAATGATCGCAGGAGGACTCGAGTGGGTTCCTTACTTCCCCGCTCGTTTTGTTAATTACTTTACATTTTGCCGCTTGGCACCGACATGTTAGTCGGATTGTCTTGTACTTACTTTTACATAATTGTAATTAAGTCAGACTGCAGCTGATAACAATTGTGTATATGTTGCTATATCATCTGGCTATGTTTTGTAAAGCCAGATCTCAAGAACATCTTGACTAAGCGTTTGGGACGCCTTATTGCTTATTCTTAAATGTTCTCTGTTATTGCTTCTTGTTTGAATGATTGAGACAATAGATGTGAAGTGACCATAGCGAGACTTTCATGTAGTATGCACCCCCTTGTCTTTTAGACAACATTGATCATATTATACGATATTCATCTACCCGTAATACGTAGCTGGCTGAGTCATTCCCCCGCTCTCCAGTATTCTGGTTCTGGGGCGTGACAGAATTCGAAGTATCAAAAGAAATATCCGTTCGGATATCGAATCGAATTCGGATATTACAAAAAAATCGGATACAGATACGGATATTTTTCTTTCCGTATGGATAAGCATCCGTTGACAGGCCTAGATCTGTTGTTAAGCCTCCCATAGCCTGTCGCTTTCGACTGCTTCCCGAATCGTCCATTTGTTGATCGCCTCCTCCTCCACCTAGATGAAATTTGTTAACCTTTGTAACAAATCTTTTTCTCATAGTCATCCCCTCTTTACTGTCCTCGCCTGATTTAAAGACCACTAACCCCTTATTAATTGGAATGATTGCCAAGGCATCATCCCTTACTCCATCTTTCCTCACCTCTTCTGGTTCACCTGATATATGAGAAGCTCCATCATCTTCCATTAGGCAAGAGTTATATGCAGTTGTTGTACCATCCCCTCTAGTGGTTTGTATATTCTTATTATTGTCTATTTGACATAAACTGGATCCTGGTTGTCCTATGTTTGGTGATCCAATGCCTGGATCAGTACATCCCTGACTCGATTGGTCCCCGCCATTAGGTACCGCTAGAGAAACATCGTTGACCACCTTCTTCCCTTGTCGATGTTGATCCCCATCAGCCGCTCCACACTTTTGTGTCAAGTGTCCAAAGCATTGACAGTGAGTACAAGACGGAGGCACCCATTCATACTCAACACTCTGATAGAACACTTCACCCGTAGGTATTTCATAAGCCACCTGCCGAGGGAGCAATTGTCCTGCCTTTATATCAACAAAAACCCTAGCGTATATAAGTCAGGATCATGATAGAGTGGCTTCATCCGCTTTGATGGGGATCCCGACCAGACTTGAGAATTTAGTTAGCATGGAAGAGGTCCAATATTGAATAGGTAGATGAGGGAACCTAATCCAAACTGGAACACTATGTAGCACTTCCCGCTCACATCGGACCTCGGACGACCATGCCTTTAATATAATGAGTCTACCATCAAAGGTCCATGGCCCATCGTGGAGCACATGCTCGAAATCTTCTTTCAACCCAAACTTGACGTAGAAGAACCCATCTTCATGTGCAAAAAACTCGATACTACCTTTCGGACGCCACACTCAATTTGTAAAAGCTCTGATCTGTCCATAGAAAGGACGATCTCCCAGAACATATAAGACTATCATATTAGTCCAAAACGAAGTGGCCTCCATAATCTCCTCGGTAGTGAATAGGGCTCACTGCTCTCCATCTACCTGAAAATAGGAGGAACAAATGACATGTGGCCTCCACCTCCTTCGCGGCTCTTATTAGATAGACATACGTCCGCCCATGACCTGTTCATCAGGTGTCCACCCGCCTAGGTCCTTACGCTGATGGCTGGCTGCCTCCCATTGTTGGCCTCCACCGTACCAGCCTTCCTAGTTTCCTTCATCTCTAGCCCCTTCCGCGTAGGTCTGACTCCTCCTTCCCGTCGATCCGGTGTTGTGTGCTGCTTCGCTCCCGCTCTATTTTCGGTCATCCCCAGCCCTCTCACAGACGTTGTACGCTTTCGTCGTTGCACCGTGGTCCACTCGCCTCCCTCTTCAAGCAATCTACCGCACGCATCCCCTTCCATCATCGTCGCCCTATCTCGACCTTTGTTCGATGATCCAGGGTCCCATGTGCCTCCGAATCCAAGCCCTAGGTCGGCCGAAGCCAACCCAAGATCAGGGTTTGCAACCTCCAGATCGATAGAGGCAAACCCTAGCATTCTTTTATATATATATATATAAAGAAATGGGTACTTCTTATTGCATGTAATAGGATAATACTCTCCAAACCATCAATACAATCGCTCAATAAATTAATTCTCCCCTCCCAGTTACTTTCCCTCTATACATTTGATATCATACTCAATCATATTCAGGATACTGTTGATAGTATATGCTTTGCCTTCAAAAATTCTTCTATTCCTTTTCCGCCATACATGCCATATCGTACAGAGGAGTCTGATCCTCTCTCGTCGATACGGTTCGGCACCTTATACTTTCGTAGTCGCAACTTCCTCGAAAATGCTAAGTAACCCGTCTTGCCTCCTACTAGGGATACCCAGCAAGTGTTAATACTGCTGCCATATCCTTCCTGTCATGGGACAGTTGAAATAAAAGATGATCTCTCGTCTCTATGCTTGTCTCATTTCCCACACAGCATACAGCTAACATTTGGCATTTGAACGCCAAACCCTGCCAATCTTTCTTTAGTAATGAGACGATTTTGAATGGCTTTGAATGCACAAAGATTCATTTTGGTAGTAGCTCCTCTAGTCCATACGATCTACGCCCACCCAACCTCAGGTCTGTGTTCTCTAACTTGTTCGTACACGAACCCAGTCGAGAATTTCCCACTGGCGACACCATCCCACTCCCACCGGTCCTTATTTCCATCTTTATCAACTTTGGTAGTTAGGATCTCCTCTGCAAACCACTGCCCCTCCCTCCTTGATGATGTATCCCACTCTCCCTCTCGCAGCAGCATGCTCACCTTCTCATTGCTTCCCATCAGTTCATATGTAGGCCATCCCAACAAATCCACCAAGCTGCGGTGATTGACCCATGGGTCCATCCATAGACTCCTGTCCTATCCATCTGTTATAACCCGATTGTTGAATTGCTTTAGCCTGGGTCGTTGCCGAAGTATCAGCTTGAAAGTCACTGAATAGTTGTTGTTGATAGGAGTCACCCAAAAATTACTCGTATGAAGATAACTACTTTTAGTCCATTGGGCCCAGAGCGAGGTGCCCTCTACGAACCTCCATGCTAATTTGAGACTGGCCACCTCTCGGAGTGCCCTCAGTGACTGTAAGCCTACACCACCTTCCTTGTCTCCTGGCAAAGTTCTTCCCACGATAGTGCGTGTACCCCTCCTCTCCACATGAAGTTGGCGCAAAGTTTTTCCACTTGGTTGATGATGTTGATAGGGATAATAAGTGCCTGCATCCAGTAAGATATTATCGCCCAAATAACGGACCGAACTAACTCAAGCCGTCCTCCAAACGATAATAGTTGGGCTTGCCATCCCTCTAGTCGATTTTGAACATACTGAGTCAGCCCCTTACAATCATCAGCTCTCGCATAGGTGATCGAGAGCGGCAGTCCTAAGTACCTCACCGGCAATTGCCCCAATTCAATGCCTAGCATCGCCGACCACACCTCTTTGTTAGGGCAGTCCTTGTTAAAGTAAATGTCTGATGTATACGCATGTGTCTCATGTCGAAGATATGACTCTCTTTTCAAGTACATTTTGGAAAGATAATGTTAAGGATATTAGAATAATTACTAGAGGACAACACATTTTTTGCAGCCATATGTATATTTAGCACTGTCAAATTTATTTTGCAATCCTTGCTATCATAGGGCTGCCAAAATTTTCACTGTCCTAATTTTATATAGACTATAAATTTTTTGACAGTGATGAATATGCACATGACTTCCGAAATTTTAACAATCCTATTTTTTTATGATTGTCAAAATTTTGACCGTCTTGGATATGCACAGAAATGTCAGAATTTTTGCAATCTTTAGACGGTTAAAATTGTATTACTCTAATTGTTGTAGTGCTCTTAATATTTACCTTTGAAAAATGTAGAATTTTGTCCGAACAAACAATCTAGCATGGACAATTTGACACTCTTTTTAATAGTTGCCATGAGTAGCATTTGTCATGGTCGACATCTACTTAATAGTGATTGTTAAGCATTGATTTTAGTGTTCGGTTAAAATGGAATATGGAATTTAACATATGGCGAAGTGTTTCATAGTCGGTAGAAGAATAAGCTGGAAATATTGGGATGTAGCTAAGCCTAGAGTAGCATTTTAACGAAAGCTAGCTAGCCAATTGTTGGTTTTTGCACTGTATTTAAGTCTACACATTATTCCACTCCAGGAAAGTGAGTGACAAAACAAGCATATAATTAATATATGTGTAAAAATGTAGAGAGTTCGACTACATAGACTTATCGGTACAAGGCCGCCCAGAAAGTTGGGTTATTTGAGCCGGACATAATTTTGGACCCCTTTCCTTTGACTCCAAAAAAAATATCAAAAAAATTATAACAAGCTGAAAGCTATAAAATTTTGAATTGATATTAACTCCATAAAAAGAAATTTTCAATTTTGACGATGGAAGAGCTCGGATTAGTTCCACTCTTGACTCTTGAGCTACTCGAGACCTTCCCAGTAGGAACACAAAAAATGAATCTGGGGGATTGCTAGTTCATCTGACATGGAAGAGTTTGGATGGACCGCATGCGGAGGCTCTATTGGCGGAGCAGTGGGGACTTGAGGGCTTGGGGTTGTCCTAACCGGAGGGTTGTCCAAATCCGATGACTTGTCAGACTTACCCCATGACCGGCCCTGAAGAGGTATATGGTGATAACATGTGGACGGAATTTTCTATTTTGGCTCGATTTTTTCTGTTTATGCTCTTAAAAAGATGAATAGATAATAGATGAGATGCATGTAATCCAACTCTTGATGGACAAATTTTAAAAATTAGGAACTCATAAGTTCCTCTAGGATTTTCGAAATGTAGAAGGCGGCCATATCATTGTGATCAGTGATATTTATGTAGTAGGAAGGAAACAATTGATAGAACTTAGACAGATTACGGTATGAATATTGTCGATTGCATTACATCTACCGAGTAAAATTGGACAAATTATGAATAGTTATGAGAAGTGGCGAATCGAGGATGACATACTACCGGGGGCACAATCATAAGAGGGTTCGAAAATAACACCATCGAAAATTAAATATATAGTAACAAAGTGCAGAACTGAAAATTGAACATACATACCACCCCAAACAACTCCAAGTACTAGAAACAGAATTTAACCTCACTACAGAAATAGAAAGTTGATTTTGATCTAAAATGATTTTGACCTAACTTGATTTTGAGCTAATTTGATTTAACCTTTGCAATTGCAGTTTTCTTTTCTTCCAGCAGCAAGTCCGTGACATTGGTCCTCCATGCCTTCGCTAGCTTCGTAGGCAACAGCTGCTTTGTAAAAAAAAAATGGTAGGCGATTGAAATAAAGAAAGAAGAGACGGACGAAGTAAGCAAGAAATAAGAGGGGCAAGACTTTAGAGGGCTTACTGCGAGGACGTTTCTGTGTTGGTGGGCGGCTGGGTCCCACACAATGCTATTGTTGCTTACTTTTTTTTTTTTTAACCTCACTACAGAAATAGAAAGTTAATTTTGATCTAAAATGATTTTGATCTAAAATGATTGCTAATTCACATCACAGAAACAGAATTTAACCTCACTACAGAAATAGAAAGTTGATTTTGATCTAAAATGATTTTGACCTAACTTGATTTTGAGCTAATTTGATTTAACCTTTGCAATTGCAGTTTTCTTTTCTTCCAGCAGCAAGTCCGTGACATTGGTCCTCCATGCCTTCGCTAGCTTCGTAGGCAACAGCTGCTTTGTAAAAAAAAATGGTAGGCGATTGAAATAAAGAAAGAAGAGACGGACGAAGTAAGCAAGAAATAAGAGGGGCAAGACTTTAGAGGGCTTACTGCGAGGACGTTTCTGTGTTGGTGGGCGGCTGGGTCCCACACAATGCTATTGTTGCTTACTTTTTTTTTTTTACTGGGGGTCCCACCTCCAGTGTTGTTTACGTGCAACTGCAAAATTTTGCTGCAAGTGTCTTTTTTTTAGGGAGTTTCACCGTTTGGTTCACCACAAAAACTGTATGGTAAGTGATCCTATTCTGACACAAATCAGAAAATGTCCCCCTTTATTTTTACTTTTCACTTGTTTCATACTTGCTTCAACAAAGTTGCGCAAGTGCACTGCAAGTGGGAGACTCCCTCTTGGCTGCGACACACAAGACGGCTGTGGTGGCCAACAGCCAACGGAGAGTACAGATCCGAGATCTGTACTCCGTTGCCAAGATTCGTCTTTGGGCCTGCTCGAGAAGGATCGACCGAGCTCTTTGATCTGGACGAGTCAGCGCCCACCGGAGCACGCGTCCATCAGAGCACACGTCCGTCGAGGTCAACGGCCGTGCGGGCTCGGGAAGAGAGAAGAGGCGAAGGAGAGGGAGGGGAAGGCGGAGAGGAGGGAGGCGGAGATGAGGGAGGGAGGGCGGAGAGGAGGGAGGGAAGGAGGCGGCTGGGGCGGAAGGGAGAATGGGTTTTATTCTCTGGGAATAGAAGAGAATGGTTTTATTATGGTAAATTAATTTATTAATGATAATAATAGTAATGTGTAAATTTAATTTTTAATAGGTAATTATTAAAAATGGGTTTTATTCTGGGAACGAAATAGAATGGGTAGATGTTTAATAATGGGTTTAAAAAAATGTTCTTTCATTTTTAATTAAAAAACTAATTACAATTTATTATGTGTTAATAATACTTAATACTAATAATAATTAATACCAGTAATAATAAAATATATTAATAATAATTTGTATGTTTAATTATAAGAATTAATTTAATTTATCTTTAACAAAAATATCCAACCCAAACATCCACTTTCAACAACCATCCAAACAACCAAAGTCCCTTTTGTCCACTTTCAACTACCATCCAAACAACAAACTCATTTTTTTTCCACTTGCAGCAGACAAAATGTACTCTATCCAAACACATTTTGAAAGTGTCATTTGCTGTAAGTGTCGTGCAACTCATCATGATGTAAGTGTCACTTTCATACTTTCAAATAATTATATCTATCCAAACAAGCCCAGATTGTTTATTATATTTTGCTAATGATATGATGTTTAGATATTAAAATTATTAACAGATAGTATGTCACATCATGTTATCAAATTTCGGTATCAAAGTAATAAAGTTGAATATGGGAGAAAACTTTGATAAAGTAGGTTGTATCAAAATTTTGATACAGCCTCTGTATGACAAGTGGGCCCTACCTCTTTTTTCGTAAATCGTGTAAACAAATATATATAGGGAGGGCCCACATGTCATACAGAGGCTGTATCAAAATTTTGATACAGCCTACTGTATCAAAGTTTAGCTCATGAATATGAGGCAATTTGCTACAGAAAACTTTGTAGGACTGGTCATTGGACACGGGATCATGTGGTACGAAATTCGTATTTATGAGTGATGTCTCTCCTACCCGTCCAAAAGTTTGTCCCTTCTTCATTTTTCTCGTACTTTCTTTTTGCTAAATTTTTTCTTGTGCTTGCTATGAGCTTTTTTCCGTTTCTATACGCTTTCCACTAACGATTTTTCATAAGCATTTCACTTACATAAGAGTCTTTTACTCTCCTATACGACATTGTTTGGTTCGGAAAAATAAAATAAAAATCAAATCAATTTTTTTGTTCTTCTATTAGAAAATTATAATTTCTATTGATTATTCTTTTCAGTGTTAGAACAATTGGGAGAGTAAGTGTATTCTTGGACTGAAAAAGTGAACCCTTAGAACATGTGGGAACTATTTTCGTCATATTTTTTTCTTTGAAAATCATAAGAAGAGAAAAAGAAATCAATTCTTTGTTTTTTTCTTTTGAGAAATTATAGTTTCCATCAATTTTATTTTTTGGTGTTTGGAAATGTCAAATAAATTAGGAGAGAAAGTAAATCTTTGGAATAGGAAAGTGAATCATTGGAATAGATGTGGAGGACCATTTTTTTACTGTTTATTTTCTTTGTCATCCAAACACCAAAAAATGACTCTCTCTTTTCCAAAACTCTGATGTTGCGAACTAAATGTTTCCTAAGCGAAAAGAGTATGAAATTGAAGTATAAATTACAAACTCGTGTCTAAATTATGTCTCTATTTTGTTTTCCTAATTAAGTCCACATGGTCATGTCACAAAATGCTCCTCATCATGTGGTAGAAATTTAAAATAAATTTGTGTTTATTCAAAGTTAAATCTTTGATCGATCCATGATTCAATTTTCTTAATATATGGTTTATGACTATTAATCTCTAGAACCAGGGTCGGTCTTGAGATTTAGAGGGCCATGTTCAAAAACAAAAAACAAGGCCCTATTTTATGTAAATATTAATTTTTATAAAAAAATTACCGATGTCATATATTAATTAATAATGCAAAGTTTAATTTTTTTTTAAAGACAAATGACGCATATATATAAGTAAAAACAATAATAATAATAATAATAAGGTAACTTTAATATATGATAAGAATTGTATTGATCGAAGTCTAAATATTAGAAAAATTAATACTAAAATTTATAAAATCTCCATCTATCTCTCTGACGTCTCCAAAATCACCAACACCTTCTAGCAAATATATGCGTGCAAACTGTTGGGAACGAAGCGCGGAAACCGTTCCCCCAAACCAGAAAGTCCTGCGAGAGAACCGAGCAAAAGCACACAAACCAAAAACGTCAAACACAATCGCAGACACAAAGATTTTTGACGTGGAAAACCCTTGCGGGAAAAACCACGGGACGATCGGAGTCCAACCCTGAAGAACCTCCACTAATAGAATAAAGAGAATACACCATCTACAAGCTTCTCCCGATCCAACACGGATGACCACAACTCACCTGAAAGAAGAAAATTTTTGATTGCGGACTCCGAAGAACAAGAGATGCCGAAAAATTATTCGAAGCAATCTCTCCTTCACAATAGTCCTTAATCCTCTCTTTCTCTCAAAGATTGTAAAGCACTCTTTGTTTGAGATAATTTTACAACTAGCATGCATCACCCTTTTATAAGCCCTTGGTAACCCATACATGAAAAGCCAATATATATGGAAACTTCCAATATAAATCAATCATATATTTAATGGAAATCCAATCATAATTAGCTTACCATAATTGGAAACCCAATAATATGAAAAGCTACTATATGAAGGGTCCAATCATAAATATATAATCAAAGTAAATATGAAAATCCAATCATATATTTTCTTACCATATATGTACCAAAATAAAATCCATGCACTCCCCAAGCATCTCCGACACACGGATGGCGCTCGTCGCTCTCCGGGGTATTCTCCACATAGGTGGGAACCCCACCCACTCCAACAAATCTCCCTATTCACAACTATGTGGAGGAGGTCGTCATCCCGACGATCTGCCTGCAGTACTCAAACTTCCCCCTCGGAAGAACTTTCGTGAGCATGTCCGCTCCATTGTCATCAGTATGAACCTTCTCAAGCGCCGCATCCTTCTTCTCAACCACATCTCGTATCCAATGATACCGAGTCTCGATCTGCTTGGACCGACTATGAAATGTCTGGTTCTTCACAAGGTGAATAGTACTCTGACTGTCGCAAAGCAAAGTATACTGCTCTTGCTTTAGCCCTATTTCCTGCAGCAGCTTCTTCATCCACAGCAACTCCTTGTAAGCCTCCGTCGCCGCAATGTACTCTGCCTCTGTCGTCGACAAGACAACATACTTCTGCAACCGCGACTGCCACGATACCGCTCCTCTAGCAAACATTATCACATAACCCGAAGTCGATCGTCTCGTGTCTACATGTCCAGCCATATCAGCGTTAGTATACCCAACCAGCTTCGGCTCGTCACCACCAAAAGAAAGTCTCCAATCGGCAGTGCCCTGAAGGTATCGTAGAATCCACTTGACCGCACTCCAATGTACCCTTCCAGGATTTGAAAGGTACCTGCTAACTGTGCCAACTGCATGAGCGATGTCTGGCCTCGTACACACCATAGCATACATAAGACTTCCCACAGCTGAAGCATATGGAACCCGCTCCATATCTTCCTTTTCGTCCTCGGTAGATGGACACTGCTCCTCAGTGAACTTAAAGTGAGCCGCAAGGGGGCAACTCACTTTCTTCGAATCGTCCATATCGAAACGCTGAAGTACCCGGTGAATGTACTTCTTTTGGGACAAATGTAGCAGCTTGGACTCTCTCTCTCGGCTGATCTCCATCCCAAGAATAG
Organism: Iris pallida; assembly: GCA_029216955.1. Taxonomy (NCBI): domain Eukaryota; kingdom Viridiplantae; phylum Streptophyta; class Magnoliopsida; order Asparagales; family Iridaceae; genus Iris; species Iris pallida. The sequence goes on from JANAVB010041420.1 coordinate 6,132,222, forward strand.
TCTTTGCTGTGCCCAAATCCTTCATAGGAGATAAATTAATAACATAAGCAGCTGTGAGAAGAGCCTCACCCCAATAATTGTTCGGCAAGTTTGCTTCTGACAGCAAACATCGCACCCTCTCCATCAGTGTCCTGTTCATGCGCTCCGCTACACAATTGAGCTGAGGTGTCTTGGGTGGAGTCTTCTGGTGTCGTATCCCCTGCTCTCTGCAATAAGCATCAAAAGGACCAATGTATTCGCCATCGTTGTCGGACCGAACACACAATAACTTCTTGCCCGTCTCTCTTTCAACAAAGGCCTGAAACTCTTTGAAAGTAGGCAGCACCTGATCCTTGGTCTTTAAGGCATAGACCCAAACCTTTCTGGAACAGTCATCAATAAAAGTTACAAAGTAAGAAGCACCACCAATAGATTTTACCTTCATAGGACCGTAAACATCCGAGTGAATCAACTCGAGCAACGCCGGCTTCCTCGAACTTGGATGACTTTGGAAAGACACCATATTTTGCTTCCCAGCTAAGCAGTGCGTGTACTTCTCCAACTTTGTAGACTTGAGCCCTGGAATCACCTTTCTGTTCACCAAGTAGCTTATCTCCTTCTCGCTGATATGGCCGAGCCGCCTGTGCCACAACACGGTAGACGCATTACTGACTGCGTTCACCTCCTGTGCCCCATGTGCGCTCCCCTCCATATAGTAGAGACCGAACTTCTTGCTTTCTCTGGCAATCACCATCGAACCTCTGGAAAGCTTCCACTGACTATTTTCGAAGAGACTGAAGAATCCCTCATCATCCAACCTTCCAACCGATACCAGATTGAAACGGATATCAGGGACATGACGAACATCTTTGAGAACAAGAACTGCACCCGTCTTCGTCCTCAAATGCACATCTCCAATGACAACCGCCTTTGACACATCTCCATTGTCCATCTTCAACACTCCACAGTCGCCTGTCGTGTAAGTAGCAAATAGTGCCCTGTTGTGAGATACATGTGCTGAAGCCCCTGACTCCACCAGCCAAAAATTGTCATCGCAGGCGAGGTTCGTGATAACCTCATCACCTACGACGATCACATCGCCTCCATGTATCGAAGCCGTCGCTGTAATGTTCTCATCTTGCTTCCCCTTGTCGCCCTTCTTCTCTCTCTTCTAAGCGAAACAGTTCTGCTTGATGTGGCCCTTCTTGCTACAATGGTAACACTCTGAGTTCTCGTACCGACCCTTGGACTTCCTCCTGCTCTTGTCTCTGCCACCACCTAGACCCCTGCTTTTGCCCCTTCCGTGGATCTCTGAAACTAGTGTCTCTGAGTGATGGGATGTGGATGAAGTGTCCTGAGAACGTCTTCGCATCTTTTCATTCAGTATCCCGCTCTTGGCAAACTCCAGACTGACCATGCCTTCCTGTGCAGAAGCGATCATAGATACTCGTACGGTCTCCCACGAGTCTGACAATGTACATAGCAACCAAAGTCCTTGAACCTCGTCATCGAACTTGACTCCCATCGAGGATAGCTAATCCACCACGCCCTGGAACTCACTCAAGTGATCCGTAATAGATGCACCATCTTTGTACCGCAGACCCATCATCGTCCGGATCAGGAACAATTTGTTTACTCCGATCTTTTTTGCGTACAAAGATTCCAGCTTCTCCCACAACGTCTTCGCATGCTCAATATTGGCAACATGGTTGTACACGTTCTCGTCAACGAACTGCCGTATGTACCCACACACCTGTATATGCTCGAAGTTCCAGTCCTCATCGAATTTGTCACTGGACTTCTCGGATGCAAATACTGGAAGATGCAGCTTCTTGACGAACAACAAATCCTTTATCTTGCTCCGCCAATAATGATAGTTGGTACCGTTCAGGTTCACCATGCGTACCGACTTTGCGTCCATCTCTGCTTCCTGGTTTGACTGTCAACTCCTGACACTTCTTTGAACCCAAAGCTCTGATACCACTATGTTGGGAACGAAGCGCGAAATCGTTCTCCCAAACCAGAAAGTCCTGCGAGAGAACCGAGCAAAAGTACACAAACTAAAAATGCCAAACACAATCGCAGACACAAAGATTTTTGACGTGGAAAACCCTTGCAGGAAAAACTACGGGATGATCGGAGTCAAACCCTGAAGAACCTCCACTAATGGAATAAAGAGAATACACCCTCTACAAGCTCCTTCCGATCCAACACGGATCACCACAACTCACTTGAAAGAAGAAAATTTTTGATTGCATACTCCGAAGAACAAGAGATACCAAAAAATTATTCGAAGCAATCTCTCATTCACAATAGTCCTTAATCCTCTCTTTCTCTCAAAGATTGTAAAGCACTCTTTGTTTTGAGATAATTTTACAACTAGCATGCATCACCCTTTTATAAGCCCTTGGTAACCCATACATGGAAGGCCAATATATATGGAAACTTCCAATATAAATCAATCATATATTTAATAGAAATACAATCATAATTAGCTTACCATAATTGGAAATCCAATAATATGGAAAGCTACTATATGAAGGATCCAATCATAAATATATAATCAAAGTAAATATGGAAATCTAATCATATATTTCCTTACCATTTATGTACCAAAATAAAATTTATGCACTCCCCAAGCTTCTCCGACACACGGATGGCGCTCGTCGCTCTCCGGGGTATTCTCCACATAGGTGGGAACCCCACCCACTCCAACACAAACATGAAAACATAAATAAAAATAGATACATCAGCAAAATCAAAATATATAGATAGGAACAAAGTATAGTGCCCCGACCCGCAAGATACATTATGATGGCTGGTTGATTCGATGAAGGCTTGTTGGACTCGGGAATGTACGAATGATCGCTTGGAAGGCTATACGATTGTGGCAGAAATCACGTCTTATAAATATGAGTAGTGTTGAACCCTTTGAAGATCCTTTAGCTTTACGCTTAATAAAAGGACTGTATGCTATGTTTACTCGTTGAGTTGCTGAATAACACCTTGCATAAAAGTCGAAAAGATAATGAAAGATAATTAATCGCATGACCCGAAAACTGTTGCGTATCATTTCAATGAATTGTATGCTTGTGTGATATTGCTATAAAATACATGACAGATAAAGAAAAAGTCCCAAATACTTGGACGGTGAGCATATCGAGCCTTAGCTCGATGAATAGATGGTAACACAAATAATAAGACCCAAGAACTGGGCAGTGAGTATGCTTGAATTATGTTTGAATGAACGTATAGTAATACAGATGCTAAGTCCCAAGAATTGGACGATGAGGACATGTTAAGTGTTCGTTGGAAAGATATATGGTATCAAAGATGTGGAAAAGAGATTGTGTAATCACATTCTATTATCCTATCGTCGATATAGAATATTGATTACACTAAGACCCTGGATTAGGCAAGATGGCAATACGAATGAGGATGGTGGCTGATTACTTAGTTTTCCTTATCATGCATTATATGTTTTCTTATAGATAAGTGTTGGGAACGAAGCACAAAAACTGTTCCTCCAAACCAGAAAGTCCTGCAACAGAATCGAGCAAAAGCACACAAACCAAAAATGCTAACACAAATCGTAGACAAATTTTTGACGTAGAAAACCCTTACGAAAAAACTACGGGACGATCGGAGTCCAACCCTGAAGAACCTCCACTAATGGAACAAAGAGAATACACCCTCTACAAGCTCCTCCCGATCTAACATGGATCACCACAACTCACTTGAAAGAAGAAAATTTTGATTGCCGACTCTGAAGAACAAGAGATGTCGAAAAATTATTCGAAGCAAACTCTCCTTCACAATAGTCCTTAATCCCCTCTCTCTCTCTCTCTCAAATATTGTAAAACACTCTTGTTTGAGATGAGTTTTCAACTAGCATCCATCACCCTTTTATAAGCCCTTGGTAATCCACATATAGAAGGTCAATATATATGGAAACTTCCAATATACATCAATCATATATTTGATGGAAATCCAATCATAATTGGCTTGCCATAATTGGAAGTCCAATTCTATAGAAAACTACTATATGAAGGATCCAATCATAAATTGTCACTTTCGTTTCCCGTTATACGTATTCCTGTATGCATATACGAGATCTCCGACGTTTGTCAGGTGACCCGTAGTTGGACTTAACTTGCTAGCCTAGTCTTGGCTTGGTTTATTTTCGTTTGGCTTGGTTTGGTTTATTTTGATGGTTGGTTCAACATGTTGAACCATCCCCTCTCTTTATAAACCCCTTTATAACCCAGCTCTCCTCTCTCTCTCTCTCTCTCTCTCTCTCTCTCTCTCTCTCTCCTCATTACTCTTTTATTTATTTCTCTCCTCCATTAATTCTCTCCCAAACCCTTAGACAAGTGCAACTTGCTTCATGGAAGAACTCCATTTTATTTATTCCATTGTCTTCCCTACAAGCTTCTAAGACTATTTAGTACTTAGCATTTTTGGTTTTGGAGGATTAAGTCTTGTAGATCTAAGTTTTCTTAAATCTTAGTTTTCTTGGGTTTCGATCTATCAAACTTCTTTATTTTTAAGTTTTGATTGTTCCATGTTGTAGAGTCAATTTTACTCAAAATAGACCTTTGAAAACCCGAATTTTGATTTGTTTTGAGTGATTTATGGACTTGGAAAGTTCATGGGTTCATGAACACTTGTTCTCAGATTTTGGGGAAGAAGAACAGTATTGGGCACATAGCTTGTTATGCGCCCATAACACTTCTTTCTTGGGCGTATAGCCATCTATATGCGTCCAAGTCTCCCATGCTCCCTGCTTGGGCGCATAGCCCTATATATGCGTCCAAGGACTCTCCAGCCTAGGCGCATAGCTCTGGATATGTGGCCAAGTCTCCCATGTCTCCTCTGCTTGGGCGATGGCTTTCCTTATGCGCCCACCTTGCCTTGGAAGTTAGTCTCTTGATTTTTTCCAAGTACCCCCCTGACTCCACCCTGTAGGCGCATGCATGTAGGCGCATGCATGTGGGCACATAGTCATAGGCGTATAGCTTTTGGCGCATGCCTTCCCAATAAAAACCTTTAACTCTCCATGATGCGACATGCCCTAGGCGCATAGCCTCAGGCGCATAGCCGTGGACGTATGACTTTTGGCGCATGGCCTTAGACACTTAGTCTTGGGCGCATGCCTTGCTTGGGCACATGCCACTCCTAGTGTGTGCCATCCTTTGGCACATGCTCTTCATAGACCATGTTGGCCTTAGGCGTATGCTATCCCTGACACCCCATCTGCCCTTTTGAGCTTAATGGGCATACCCCGATGATAGCCTTGTACAATGTTATTATCTGTGCCACGTGCGTGCTTTGATCTTGAACACGATCTCAGCATGGCATGTACACCCTCTGATAACTCTTTCAGTTGCCCATCGTGGTGCACTCTTGGTCAAGTAAATTCTTGGTAATATGACCTAGCATGATATGATAAGCTTAGATAGTGACCCGTTGTGGTGCACTCTTGACAAGCAACATGGCATGATAATTCGTGATAGTGGTCCGTCGTGACGCACACTTGATAAGATAAGTAATCTTGACAAGTGACCTAACATGATAATTTTGATATATTGTTGCGACGACTATCTTGACTTTCTAAGTAACTCTTGTCTTGACACCGTGGGTGATCGTTCTTGAACGTGCTCATATGAGCTACCAGTCTCGTCTCGCATTATGTCTAGGACTTACATCCCTGGTTACCACGGTCAGGGATTCATATTGAATCTGACTAGGTTAATAACTAGATTGATCAAAGTAGTTCATATAGAGAGATGTTTTCAGTTACAGGCGATCCCGTTATCCCAGCCACACCTGATGGACTTATAGCCTGCCGACGAGTAGGGCATATTTCCAGCCTACTATCATGTAGGGCACTCCTTGAAACAAGTACTATACACACTGTCATGTGTTGCACTCCAAGTTACCTAATAATTCTTGATAACTCTTACATGAACCTCGCATGGATAACCTGGATAGCTGCAGGGCTTATGACTACTGGAACATCTTATTACATCTTCTAGTAACAAGGCTTGTGATAACCCTAGTTAGTTAAAGTATCAAGCCGTACTCTTTGCTTGGCCGTGAATGTTGGATGGAGTCCAATCCTGTCCAGTATTGTCTAGATCCAGTACATGGCTATCGCAGGACATGTTTGCTTACTCTTGGTGATAAATGGTTAGAGACCAGGTTCTGTTCAGGCGAAGGGTTACAACCCCGGTCATTGTTTGGTTTACGGATTGTAACCTAGCTTCCAGAATAGTTCCTCGTCCTCTTGTCATTTATTGCCCCATTTATATTTTTTGTCTTCTTGATTTTGTTCTTGTTTATGTTCTGACATGTTGGTTTTAGTTTTTAAGTGAAGCCTCCCTTGTGGCACTTGCTCTTTCTGGGGTCTGACCCAGCTGGTTTTGTATGGCCAAATTTCGGAGTAGCTCCCGAGGATCTCTCAGCCTTCCAGCCAGATGGTGAACACTAGGCACAACCATGGCAACGAGTGGGTTTTTATTTTGCTCTCCCACTCTTTTGTAAATTATTCTTTTGAGACGCTTAGCCACCGAGCAAGTGTTAGCTCATGTTAAATTTATATTCCTGTCTGCCTAAGGGTTGTAACATGATTGACAAATCCTAGGATTGATCATGTATGACTGAAACTCTTGCTAGTCCTCACATTTTGTATGACTAGCTTCATGATCATCTGAATATGTGATGTATGGGATGCCTTACTTTGTATGTCTGATGATCTACCATCTTGTTACATGTACTTATTTGCTTGAGATTGAGACACTAGGCTTATTTTGACAATAAGAGACTGATGGCTTGTAGTTAAACCCTCATGCATCTAGACAGCCGTAACCGTATGTCGAGGTGGATTACACTTCTATATACGTAGCTGGCTGTGTCTGTCCCCCGCTCTCTAGTATTCTAGTTCTGGGGTGTGACACGGTTTAAGTGGTGGCTCATGCAGGTCTTGTAAATCAAGAATGTGTGAGGGTTTTACCGAATAGATGTCTCAATTAGCACTCGTCTTTGATCTCTACTCGTGTCTTCTAATCTTCCTAAAATCTTGACCTGATAATATATTTAAAATCTTTGATCTATCTTGGTCCTTCCTTATTGTTCCCCATCTCATTGCTTCAGTGGCATTGTTCCTACCGATCAGCCGGGAGGGGCTCAACCAGCACCCTAGCAGCAATAAGAAGACCAAGCGCAGCACTCGGAAGCAGCATCCCGAGCCATGCACCCTGATGACCCAGAGCCCCCAGTTCAGCCAGTCCAGCCTGCAGTGTCCGACAACAGGGTCTTGATTGGACTTATCAGGAAATTGCTTGCATCGCAGGATCGCCGAGGTGATGCCCTGCACCAGACAGTAGAGTTAGCCATGGACAGATTGGGTTACCAAGGTAATAGTACAGCCAACAATTTCAAGCGCCTGAACCCTCCCTTCTTTGACGGTAGCGAGGATGCGATTGCAGCTGATGCCTGGCTCCAGGACATCGAGATTATCTTGGAAGCAACCAAGACTCCAGAGGAAGAGAAGGTGGCCGTAGTGTGCCTACAATTATTGGACTTAGCCCGCACCTGGTGGGCGATGTTAGCAGTTGGATTGGCGACGCCTGTCCCATGGGCGATAATCAGTGACAAGTTTCAGACCAAGTACTTTGATGCAGTGGCTCGATATGATCTGCAGACGAGATTCACCAATTTGAATCAGATGAGCAGGACGGTCGATGGATATACGGCCGAGTTTTTAAGACTGAGTCGGTTTGCTCCCACCTTGGTGGCAACCGAGTTGAATCGAATGCAACGATTTCAGCAGGGACTCCACCTAGAGATTATTCTAGCTGTGGAGCAGTTCAAGCATCAGACTTTTGATGCTCTCTTGAGAGCAGCCATGAGGCATGAGTATACCTCTCAGAGGATAGTAGATAGAACCGAAAGCAAGAAGAGGTCCCATGGGCAGATGAGTCTGTCCTCAGCACCAGCCCCGATAGCTAGGGCTTTGTCGATTGGAGTTCCCCAATTGGTGCATTCAGTTACATCGGTTCAGTATTCAACACCGACGTACCCTCAGCAATTGAAGCAGAAGCAGTATTTCGCAATGGGCAGCTCTCATTATGGGAAGCCAGGATACGTTGTTTCGGAGTGTCCCAGAGCACATGGATTATGCTTGGCTTGTGGGACACCGGACCACAAGATAAGGTCATGTCTGAATAGAGCCAGTTCATCATCAGCAAACCTAACTAGTCCCTCGGTTAGGGGACCAGCCCCAGCACCACCTCCAGTGCAGCAGCAGTACCCGTTTTCGAGGCTATTGCCACCTCAGGCTCAAGTTTTCCAGCAGCAAAGGCCACAACAGTATGCTCAGGCCCAAGCCCAGATGTAGAACAGGCAGAGAGTTTTCCAGCAGAGGGGACCAACACCCAGAGGGCAAGGTCAAGCGATGGCTCTGACCGTGGAGGAAGAATTAGCATCAGGTGAGGTGGTGGTAGGTACCATTCTCGTCAACTCTTTTCCAGCATCAGTGTTATTTGACTCGGGTGCATCGTATTCATTTATGTCTGTACGATTCGTAACACGAGTAGGACTTGAGCTCAAGTCATTATCAGTAATACTCAATATACTTACTGGTAACGGTCTTGTGGGAGTAGATAGAGTCTTTTTCTCGTGTAGAATCGTAGTTAACGGTAGAGAGTTTTCTGCTAGATTAATAGAATTTTCGATGGTCGACTATGATGTGGTCCTAGGAATGGATTGGTTGAAGGAGCAATACGCAAGAATAGACTACCATATTGGCAGGATTATTTTTGGTATTCCAGGCGAACTAGAGTTTTTATTTTTTAGAGGCGAAGTAGAACCTTCTCCACCAGTATTGTGGATGGCAGTAGCAGAGGCAGTTCAGTTTCCCAGAGTCGTTGAAGAGTTCCCTGATGTATTTTCGAAGAGCTTCCAGGCATGCCCCTAGAGAGAGAGATAGAGTTCACCACTGATTTGCTTCCAGGGACGATACTGGTATCAGAAAGAGTCTACAGGATGGCACCTTCGGAGTTGGAGATCTTGTACAAGATGATTAAAGAACTCAGAACCAAGGGATTCATTCGTGCTAGCGGACCGCCTTGGGGAGCCCCGATGCTGCTTGTGAAAAAGAAGGATGGTACGTTAAGATTATGTATTGATTATCGTACCTTAAACTCTGTAACAATCAAGAATAGATATCCTCTACCAAGGATAGATGACTTATTTGATCAGCTCAGGGAAGCGACAATATTCTCAAAGATTAACTTGCGATCATGGTACCATCAGATCAGAGTTAGAGAGCAAGACATCCAGAAGACAGCATTCAAATCTAGATATGGACATTGGGAGTTCCTTGTTATGCTATTTGGAGCAACCAATGTACCAGCCGTATTCATGGACCTCATAAATTATATCTTCATGCCTTATTTGGATCAGTTTGTGATAGTATTTATAGACGATATCTTGGTCTATAGCAAGAGTGAAGCGGAGCATGAGCAGCATCTTCGAGTGGTCCTTCAGATTCTCATAGAGCACCAGTTGTACGCGAAGTTCAGTAAGTGCGAGTTTTGGCTTGACCACATATCGTATTTGGGTCACATCATCACCAGAGGTGGAGTGGAAGTGGACCCCCAGAAGATAGTGGCTATAGAGTCATGGCCAGTACCCAGTACAGTCGCTGAGGTTCGCAGTTTCCTTGGATTAGCCGGCTATTACCTGCGATTTGTTTCAGACTTTGCTCGGATTTCAACACCCATAACTCATTGACCCGCAAGGATGTGCAGTTTGCTTGGACAGCAGAGTGTCAGAGTTTATTTGAGAAGTTGAAGCGATGCTTGATGACGGCACCCATTCTCACGCTTCCAGATGGGACAAGAGGATTTTCAGTCTATTGTGACACTTCCGACAAGGGATTAGGATGTGTCTTGATGCAGCATGGTAAGGTAGTAGCTTATGCATCATGTCAGCTTCGTGGTCATGAGAGGAATTATCCAACCAACGACTTGGAGTTAGCAGCGGTAGTTTTTGCACTTAAGCTATGGAGATATTACCTTTATGGAGATCGGGTGGAGATTTTCACCGACCACAAGAGTCTTAAGTATGTGTTTACTCAGAAGGATCTTAACATACGTCAGAGGAGATAGCTAGAGCTACTTGTGGATTACGACATCAACCTACAATATCATCCTAGGAAGGCCAACGTAGTAGCAGGTGCATTGAGCAGAAGAGCTGGAGTTTATTTTCTAACAGCGCAACCAGAGTTATTAGCAGACCTTCAGAAGATGGGGATAGAGATAGTTCTCCCTACCAATGTGGCATTGATGGCCAACATACAAGTTCAGTCCGGCATAGTTGAGAGGATCAAGATGGCACAATCAGCAGATTCTAAGCTACAGCAGCTCAGGGCAGAATGTGAAGCAGGACGAAGACCCGAGTTATGCATTCACGAAGATGGTACATTTCGTTATGGAAGGCATCTTTGTGTACCCAGTGGTGATATCAGACAGAAGATCATGGCAGAGGCTCACAGTTCTCAGTATTCAATTCATCCCGGTGGCACGAAGATGTACCGAGACATCCGTCAGTACTTCTGGTGGAATGGCATGAAGAGAGAGATAGTCCGGTTTGTCTTCTGATGCTTAGTTTGCCAACAAGTTAAAAGTGAACATCAGAGACCAGCTGGAGTTCTTCAACCATTATCGATCCCAGAGTAGAAGTGGGAGCATATAACCATGGACTTCGTAACTGGGTTACCTAAATTCCCGGCTGGCAGGGATGCTATATGGGTTATCGTTGATCGTCTCACGAAGGTAGCTCATTTTCTTCCCTTCAAGATTGGTCAGTCGACGGATCGGCTAGCAGAGATGTACCTCAGGCAGATTGTCAGATTGCATGGAGTGCCAGTTAGTTTCATATCAGACAGAGATTTCAGATTCACATCGCACTTTTGGCGGAGTCTTCAAGAGAGTTTGGGGACTCGTCTCAAGTTCAGTTCAGCATATCATCCGCAGACAGATGGTCAGTCAGAACGCATGATCCAGACTCTTGAAGGTATGTTGCGATCTTGTACGCTGGACTTTGGTGGTTCGTGGGATGATCACCTGCATCTAGTAGAGTTCTCATATAACAACAGCTTCCATGCCAGTATTTAGATGGCACCTTTTGAGGCCCTGTATGGCAGAAAGTACAGTTCACCTTTAGCCTGGGACGATGTCAGCGAGAGACAACCAGAGATGATTACGCAGACTATCGCGGTGGTCAGACAAGTCAGAGATCATCTTCGAGTTACCCAAGATCGTCAGCGCCATTGGGCCGATTCTCATCGGCATCCCCTTGAATTTTCTATCGGCGACCAGGTATTCCTTAGGATTTTGCCTACCCGTGACGTCATTTGTTTCGGCATGAGGGAAAAGCTTAGTCCTAGGTATATAGGGCCGTTTGACATCCTTGAGCGAGTAGGTGATGTGTCCTATCATCTCGCTCTTTTGTCGTCATTACGTGAGGTGCATGATGTCTTCTATGTATCCCAATTACGACGGTATATCCCGGATCCGAGTTATGTCCTTGATCATTCGAAATTGGTTGTTGGTACCAACCTTTCGGATGAGAAAAGTCCCGTATCCATATTGGACTGGAGGAAGAAGATACTCAAGAACAAGACTATTAGTTTAGTCCGTGTTGCTTGGGGTCATCACTCTTTGAGTGAGTCAACGTGGAAACGTGAAGATGATATCCGATCGCGATATCCACACCCGTTTGACTCACAAGGTATAATGTCTTCCTTATGCCTTTAAATTTTTTGCTTGCATGAATGATTGCTTGATTGGTTGCTAGTCGTAGATTGCTTGTGCATTAGTATAGCTTGCCCCGACCTCTCTAGCCTCTTGATTAAGAGGACAGAATTCCTTTAAGGTGGGTAGAGTTGTCACTCCCGTTTCTCGTTATACGTATTCCCGTATGCGTATACGAGATCTCTGACGTTTGTCAGGTGACCCGTAGTTGGACTTGACTTGCTAGCCTAGTCTTGGCTTGATTTATTTTGGTTTTGCTTGGTTTGGTTTATTTTGATGGTTGGTTCAACATGTTGAACCATCCCCTCTTTTAATAAACCCCCTTTATAACCCAACTCCCCTTTCTCTCTCCTTATTACTCTTTCATTTATTTTTTTCCTCCATTAATTCTCTCCTAAACCCTTAGGCAAGTGCAACTTGCTTCATGGAAGAACTCCATTTTATTTGTTCCATTGTCTTCCCTATAAGCTTCTAAGACTATTTAGTACTTAGCATTTTTGGTTTTGGAGGATTAATTCTTGTAGATCTAAGTTTTCTTAAATCTTGGTTTTCTTGGGTTTTGATCTATCAAACTTCTTTATTTTCAAGTTTTGATTATTCCATGTTGTAGAGAATTCAATTTTACTCAAAATAGACCTTTGAAAACCTGGATTTCGATTTGTTTTGAGTGATTTATGGACTTGGGAAGTTCATGGGTTCATGAACACTTGTTTTCGGATTTGGGGAAGAAGTACAGTGCTGGGCGCATAGCTTGTTATGTGCCCACAATACTTCTTCCTTGGGCGCATATCCATCTATATCGCCCAAGTCTCCCATACTCCCTGCTTGGGCGCATAGCCCTATATATGCGCACAAGGACTCTCCAGCCTAGGCGCATAGCTCTGGATATGCGGCCAAGTCTTCCATGTCTCCTCTGCTTGGACGTATCGCTTTCCTTATGCGCCCACCTTGCCTTGGAAGTTAGTCTCTTGATTTCTTCCAAGTACCCCCTGACTCCACCCTGTAGGCGCATGCATGTAGGCGCATACATGTGGCACATAGTCATAGGCACATAGCTTTTGGCGCATGCATTCCCAATAAAAACCTTTGACTCTCCATGATGCGACATGCCCTAGGCGCATAGCCGTGGGCGCACGACTTTTGGCGCATGGCCCTAGACACCTAGTCTTGGGCGCATGCCACTCCCAGTGTGTGCCATCCTTTGGCACATGCTCTACATATACCATGTTGGCCTTAGACGCATGCTATCCCTGACACCCCATCTGCCCCTTTGAGCTTGATGGGAATACCCTGATGATAGCCTTGTACAATGTTATTATCTGTGCCACGTTCATGCTTTGAGCTTGAACACGATCTCAGCATGGCATGTACACCCTCTGATAACTCCTTCAGTGGCCCGTCGTGGTGCACTCTTGGTCAAGTAAATTTTCGACATACAAGTACCCTTTACATGAACATGACATGGCAATATGACCTAGCATGATATGATAATCTTATATAGTGACCCGTTGTGGTGCACTCTTGACAAGCAATATGGCATAATAATTCTTGATAGTGGTCTGTCGTGACGCACTCTTGACAAGATAAGTAATCTTGATAAGTGACCTAACATGATAATCTTGATGCCATTGCGACGGCTATCTTAACTTGCTAAGTAACTATTGTCTTGACACCGTGGGTGATCGTTCTTGAACGTGCTCGTATAAGCTACTAGTCTCGTCTCGCATCATGTCTAGGACTTGCATCCCTGGTTACCATGGTCAGAGATTCATATTGAATCTGACTAGGTTAATAACTAGATTGATCAAAGTAGTTCATATAGAGAGATGTTTTTAGTTACAGGCGATCCCATTATCCCGGCCACACCTGATGGACTTGTAGCATGCCGACGAGTAGGGCACATTTTTATCCTACTGTCATGTGGGGCACTTCTTAAAACAAGTACTATGCACACTGTCATGTGTTATACTCCAAGTCACCTAATAATTCTTAATAACTCTTACATGAACCTCACCTGGATAACCTGGATAGCTGCAGGGCTTGTGACTGCTGGAACATCTCATTGCATCTTGCTAGTAACTAGGCTTGTGATAACCCTAGTTAGTTAAAGTATCAAGCCGTACTCTTTGCTTGGTCATGAATGTTGGATGGAGTCCAATCCTGTCTAGTCTTGTCTAGATCCAGTACATGGCTATCGCAGGACATGTTTGCTTACTCTTGGTGATAAATGGTTAGAGACCAGGTTCTGTTCAGACGAAGGGTTACAACCCCGGTCCTTGTTTGGTTTATGGATTGTAACCTAGCTTCCGGAATAGTTCCTCGTCCTCTCGTCATTTATTGCCCCATTTATATTTCTTGTCTTTTTGATTTTATTCTTTTTTATGTTCTGACATGCTGGTTTTAGTTCTTAAGTGAAGCCTCCCTTATGGTACTTGCTCTTTATGGGGTCTGACCTAGCTGGTTTTGTATGGCCAGATTTCGGAGTAGCTCCCGAGGATCTCCCAGCCTTCCAGCCAGATGGTGAACACTAGGTGCAACCATGGCAACGAGTAGGTTTTTATTTTACTCTCCCACTCTTCTGTAAATTATTTTTTTTGAGGCGTTTAGCCGCCGAGCAAGTGTTAGCTCGTGTTGAATTTATATTCCTGTCTGTCTAAGAGCTGTAACATGATTGACAAATCCTAGGGTTGATCATGTATGACTGAAACTCTTGCTAGTCCTCACATTTTGTATGACTAGCTTCATGATCATCTGAATATGTGATGTATGGGATGCCTTACTTTGTATGTCTGATGATCTACCATCTTGTTACATGTACTTACTTGCTTGAGATTGAGACACTAAGCTTGTTTTGACCATAAGAGACTGATGGCTTGTAGTTAAACCCTCATGCATCTAGACAGCCGTGACCGTATGTCGAGGTAGATTACACTTCTATATACGTAACTGGCTGTGTTTGTCCCCCGCTCTCCAGTATTCTGGTCCTGGGGCGTGGCATAAATATATGATCAAAGTAAATATGGAAATCCAATCATATATGTTCCAAATTAGGATTGATGCACTCTTCGAGCTTCTCCGACACACGGTTGACGCTCATCGTACTCCAGGGTATTAACCATATAGGTTGGGAACCCCACCCACTCCAACAAATCTTCTCCTTCACAACTAGGTGGAGGAACTCGTCATCCCGAAGATCTACCTACAGTACTCAAACTTCTCCCTTGGTAGAACCTTCGTGAGCATGTCCGCTCCATTATCATCATATGACCTTCTCAAGCGTCGCATCCTTCTTTTCAACCATATTTCGTATCCAATGATACCGAGTCTCAATGTGCTTGGACCGACTATGAAATGTCTGGTTCTTCACAAGGTGAATGGCACTCTGGCTATCGCAAAGCAAAGTATACTGCTCTTGCTTTAGCCCCACTTCCTGCTGCAACTTCTTCATCTACAGCAACTCCTTGCAAGCCTCCGCCGTCGCAATGTACTCTGCCTCTGCCGTCGACAATGCAACACACTTCTGCAATCGCGACTGCCATGATACCGCTCCACCAGTAAACATCATCGGATAGCCCGAAGTCGATCGTCTCGTGTCTACATCTCTATCCATATCCGCGTCGGTATACCCAACCAGCTTCGGCTCGTCATAACCAAAAAAAACTCCAATCGGCAATGTCCTGAAGGTATCGTAGGATCCACTTGACCGTACTCCAATGTACCCTTCCAGGATTGGAAAGATACCTGCTAACTGTGACAACTGCGTGAGTGATGTCTGACTTTGTACACACCATAGCATACATGAGACTCTCCACAGCTGAAGCATATGGAATCCGCTCCATATCTTTCTTCTCGTCTTCGGTAGATGGACACAGCTCCTTAGTGAACTTAAAGTGAGCTACAAAGGGTTACTCACTTTCTTCGACCCGTCCATCCCGAAACGCTGAAGTACCCGGTGAATGTACTTCTTTTGGGACAAGTGTAGCAACTTGGACTCACTCTCTCGGCTGATCTCTATCCTAAAAATAGTCTTTGCTGCGTCCAAATCCTTCATAGAGAAGGCTGCGCCCAGTTGGTGCTTCAACCCGCTATCCTAGTAGCATTTTGACCCACTAGTAGCATATCATCAACATAGAGCAGTAAAATGATAAAATCATCCTCGACAAAGTACCTCACAAATACACAATGCTCCGACGTCATCCGCGTAAAACAATGCTCCCCCATAAACGACTCAAATTTTTTGTACCATTGCCTCGGAGCCTGCTTCAGACCATACAAGCTCTTCCTCAACTGACAAACCAAGTGTGACTTGTCCTTCTCACAGAATCCCTCTGGCTGCTCTATGTACAACTCCTCTTCTAGATCATCGTGGAGGAATGCGATCTTCATGTCCATCTGCTCGACCTCCAAGTCAAAACTGACTGCCAATGCTAGCACCACCTGAATAGATGATTGTTTGATAACTGGCAAAAAGATCTTATCATAATCTATGCCATTTTGCTGACCGTAGCCTTTAACTACCAGCCTCATTTTGTATCGAGGGCAAGTAGCATCATCTGTCTGCTTCACTATGAAGATCCATCGATTTCTCAAAGCCTTCTTTCCCTTTGGCAACCGTACCAGATCATAAGTGGAATTGGCTTATAAGAAACTCATCTCCTCCTGCATAGCCTCCATCAACTTCTGCCTATGTTCGTCGTCTATAGTCTCTACGAAACTTTCAGGCTCTTCTCCATCAGTCAATAGCACATACTCATATGGTGAGTATCCCGTAGATGGTCGATGCTCTCTGTCGCTCCTCCCCAACGAAACTACTGGTGCTGGCTGTATATCAACAACCTCCTCCTCTTCAAAAACTACCTTCCCGGCATGCTTATCCTCCTAACCTTGACCACCATCAGCAGGCTGATGATCAAGGTTATGAGCAACTCCATGTATTGGCTCCCCTATAACAGGATCCTCTGCGATGTCCTCTGGAAACTGCTTGAAGCAAAATAGCTCTAACTCAGACAATTTCTAAGCCTCAGAAGGCATCCCGGAATCCAGAGTGTTGGTCATGGTCTGATTCTCGATGAATACCATGTCCCTGCTTTTGTAGAGCTTTATTCCCACGGGGTCGTAGAGTCTATAGCCAAACTCATATCGACCGTAGCCGACAAAGACGAATCGCCTCGTCTTCGGCTCAAACTTGGATCTCTCGTCATTCAGTACATGCACGAATGCCTTACAACCAAACACTCGCAGGTGGTTGTATGACGGCTCTTTGCCGTACCATACTTTATCAGGCATATTACCCTGTAAATGAGCACTAGGAGATAAATTAATAACATAAGCAGCTGTGTAAAGTGCCTCACCCCAATAGCTGCCTGGCAAGTTTGCTTCTGACAACAAATACCATACCCTCTCCATCAGCGTCATGTTCATTCGCTCTGCTACACCATTAAGTTGAGGTGTCTTGTGCGGAGTCTTCTGGTGTCGTATCCCTTGCTCTCTGTAATAAGCATCAAAGGGACCGATGTACTCGCTGCTATTGTCTGATATAACACATAACAGCTTCTTGTCCGTCTCCCTTTCAACAGAGGCCTAAAATTCTTTGAAAGTTGGCAGCACCTGATCCTTGGTCTTTAAGGCATAGACTCAAACCTTCCTGGAATAATCATCAACAAACGTCACAAAATAAGAAGCACCACCAATAGATTTTACCTTCATAGGACCGCAAACATCCGAGTGAATCAACTCGAGCAACGTCGGCTTCCTCGAACTTGGATGACTTTGAAAAGACACCATATTTTGCTTTTCCACCAAACAGTGCATGCATCTCTCCAATTTTGTAGACTTTAGCCCTGCAAACACCTTTCTGTTCAACAAGTAGCTTATCCCCTTCTCGCTGATATGACCGAGCCGCCTGTGCCACAACTCTGTAGACGCATCACTGACTGCGTTCACCTCTTGTGCCCCCTGTGCGCTCCCCTCTCCCCTCTATATAGTAGAGTCCGAACTTCTTGTTTCCTCTGGTAATCATAATTGAACCTCTGGAAAGCTTCCACTGACCGTTCCTGAAGAGATTGAAGAAACCCTCTCCATACAACCTTCCAACCGACACCAGGTTGAAACGGATATCAGGGACATGATGGACATCTTTAAGAACAAGAACTGCACCATACTTTATCCTCAAATGCACATCTCCAATGGCAACCGCCTTCGACACATCTCTATTGCCCATCTTCAACACTCCACAGTCGCATGTCGTGTAAGTAAAAAATAGTGCCATGTTGTGAGATACGTGCGCTGAAGCACCTGAGACCACCAACCAAGAATCATCATTGCAGGTGAGGTTCATGACAACCTTATCACCTACAATGATCACATTGCCTCCATGTGTCGAGGACATCGCTGTAGTGTTCTCACTTTGCTTTCCCTTCTCGCCCTTCTTCTCTCTCTTCCAAGCGAAACAGTTCCGCTTAATATGACCCTTCTTGCCACAATGGTAACACTCTGAGTCCTCGTACCGACCCTTGGACTTGCCCCTGCTCTTGTCTCTGCCACCACCTGGACCCCTGTTTTTGCCACTTCCGCGGCTCTTGTAACACCCTGTTTTCTGAAATTGGGGATTTTTGAAAATTTATTATTTTCTATTATTTATTAATGGTATTTTAGTCATGGTATGATTTTCTGGTGATTTTAATTAAGTTAAACCATTTCTAAAGTCATGCTAAGTCATGACTTATGACTTTGTGACTTTGTTAGTAAACCTTAGTGTAAACCCTAGTTTCTCTAACCTAGAAGTTGCCATGACCATGAGAGCTTGACCATAGGCTTAGAATATCATTTTAGTGATTTTTAGCCATAGGGGTATTTTGGTAATTTTTAGGAATTTATTTGGAATTTAGTGGGATTAGTGAGATTTTACTATTCATGGACTTTTAGATTAGTGACTTGCTAATCCCTAACCTAATTACCCTAATCCATAGGTTAGCTACTAACCTAGAATGACTAAGAGGATTAGATATTTCATGGTAGTCAAAGCTATATAAATATCTAGATATTACTTATTGATATTTTGCTTAAATTATGCAAAATATCTAAACCCCTTTACAAAGTCTTTCCCTTAGCTTGCAAGCAAGCCAAGGACAACCTCCCCCCATGCCTTGGCCATGTTTGGCCGGCCAAGACCTCCCCCCCCCCTTGGCATGACCCCCTTTCCTATATATTTTGATTAATTCATTGCATTTGCATTGAATTAAATTCATGAAAAATTGCCCTTTACTTCAAAAATCCATAACTCTCAACCTAGTGATCCAAATCACTTCAAACCTCTTGCATTGGGTTCCTACAACCTAGAGGGTCCTAAGGGAGGCTAGCAAGTTGGACACAAGGACTTGGACACACCCACAAGTGGACTTGGACACCCCCCCTCATTATTTGAATTTTCAAGGATTTTGCACATAGAGGTAAATATATTTAACCTAGTTATTTTACTAGTTTTTCTTCATTATTGCATGCATATAGTCATAATATGGTTGTGGGTAGAGTTTGGTGATTTCAGGGTTTGATTTGGTGTCGTGTCGGACACGTATCCCAATTTAATTACATTGTATTTTACTCACTGTTGCACACTGTCACATTGATGAGTACACACTGATTTGTAAAACTTTTTGAACCAAAACCTAGTCCTAGGTTTCCTAACCCTAACCCTGTGTCACTGTGCACATTTTGAGCTTGTGTCGTGTCCAAAACTGGACACAAAGCTCACTGGACACAACACTGTTTAGACACTGCAGTACACTGTAAATCCCCTGCTACCACCCCCTTAGTTCTCCCTCTACACGCCACTTGGACACGCCAAAATTGGCATAGAGCACGGGGCACTGACTGACAGGTCATCCCCAAAGTTTGGGATGACCTCGTGTCGTGTCGGACACGGAATCGTCCCCGCAAGGGTCGTGCACAGCACTGCACAGCCGAGTTTTTGGCTCTGACACGGGTCTCGTGTCCCACGTACACGAGTCGTGGACACGTGTCAGGGTGACACGTGTGTAGTAGACCCTAGGGCGAACCCCAGGACACGAGCACGAGGTGTGTCGTGTCCTGTGTTGCGTACACGAGACGCGTGCATCACTGCACGACGCGGTCTGAAACCACGTATTTCCCTCTCTGATACGCGTGTCGTGTCCTCTCTACACGACACGTGGACACAGTGCAGGGTGTTGGACACGTACCCTACCCCTAGGTGAACATTCGTGCACGTGCACGAGACACGAGAGTGTCTGTGTCGTGTCCTAGGGTGAGTTGCACGCGTGCACGATACTGTGTGTGTGCGTGTGTATCAGGTTTACCCGAGTGGTTGTTTTGTGAGTTGGACACGTCGTGTCGTGTCTATACTCTGTGTCAGGCACCTAGGACACTAGTATATGTGTGAGGCTAGTGTTACCAACCTAGGGATACGAGTCTTAGCTCGTTTTAGTGTGAGAATTTGGGATTACCTATATTTCGAGTAAACAGTGCAAATATTCCAGTTTTTGTGTTTCCTTTCCAGTTGTTGACTTCGAGTTTCAAATCTATTTTGATGTGATTAGTACATTGTATATATATGTATTTTAGTGTATATATATATATGTAGTACATATGTTATGTGTGTGTGTGTGAGTTTTTAGGGTGTTTGGATGTGTGTGTATAGTTATGTATATATATACATATCTATGTATATATGTTATGTGTGTGTGTGTTTGGGGGTTTGATTGTGGGTTCCAGGTTCTGGAATTTCCCCCCCCCCCTGTCCTGATCTCTCACTGTCTCACTGTCTCTCTCACTCTCACTCACAGTCTCTCTCTCTCACACTCACTGTCTCACTCTCTCTCTCATCCCCTTGTCTCTCTCTCTATATATTATATGTAATATATATGTAGTTATATATATATATGTATTGTATATATATATACATGATATATATATGTATAGTGGTATTAGGTTTATTATGTATAGACAATGTATTATAAATATAAGTATATGTGGTTGTATATATATGTTATGCATTTTGGGTATATGGATAGTAGGTATATATATATATGTATATATATCTCCTAGTTATAGGTTTATGAGAAAACCCCATTATTAGCCTATGGCCAAGATTACTAGCCCATGGTTTGGGGCTAGCCCTAAAGGCCCAAAACATTGACCTAATTGACCCTTTGACTAAGGATTGACCCACAACAACTAGTTTGACTAGTTAGCCTAAAACCCTACTAGTTAACCTTGTCGACTAAAGGTTGACCAAAGTCAACCTTAGGTCAAAGTTGACCTAATTGACCTAGATTTGACTAGGACTAACCTAAAATGACTAGTTTAACTAGTCTGACCTAATTACCTTGTTGACTGGTCTTTGTTTGACCTAATTACCTTACTGACTGGTCTTTGTTTGACCAATACCTTAGTTGGTCTAAGTTTGACCTAGACTTGACCCAGATTGATCATGTTGACTAGTATTTGACTTGTTTGACCTTGTTTGACTCTATTTGACTTAGTATGACTTCCTGTGACCTAGTTTGACTATTAGAGTTGACCCATAGTTGACTTTTGACCAGATTGACCTAGAATCATGTAGTATGCATTGTACACTTTATTTTTATCATTGTGGATACATTGTGACTTGTATTGCTCTGATTAGGAGCCATACACCTCTCCTCAGGCAGTACATCCTCTTCAGACATTCAGTTATCAGGCGAGTACATTCTCTGACCGTTTCATACTTGTTCAGGCTTTACTTCTCGCTCTAGATTACTTTACTTGTTGCTGTCACGTTGGTAACACGGATTGGTACTATATGGATCTTTACATGAGATGTTATCCCCCTCGGAAGCATCGGGTACTTCATGTTATGTGTGTTTCACTTTCATCATGTACTCCCATGCTTCTATTATTCATGTGCACTCATGTGATCATGTACTCTCATGTTTACTGAGCCCTCATGTATACTATCATATGCACCCTTTCATGGGCCCCATGTGATATCATGTACAATAACGTAACTTGTATAGATCTTTGTGTATTGATTGGGGAAACGGGGGAGTAGAAGTGGTCATGTGAATAATTCCAAAGTAGTGTAGTCATGTACAAACTCAGTAGTATAGTCATGTATAAATTCTAGCCATTCACATGCCTATCTTGTGCTCTACATCACTAGTCACTTATAGTTCTCTATATACAGTAGATATTTCATTACAGCTATCTCTTTTACAGCGTATATTTCCTTTCAGCAGTTCATGTATCTTACTCTATTGCCTGTATCGTATTTCCTAACCTGCTATGCACTGCGTGAGATGTATTGTGCTCGTTCCCGTCCTGATTGGACCTGTTGAAAATATTACAGAGGATGAGGATGAGGCCCTGGTGTCTACCTATTATGGAGCAGGACTAGATGATACTTGTATTGAGGACCCTCAGCAGGATCCACCTACAGCTGAGGAGGATGTTCCAGTAGTCTAGACCAGTTTAGTCTAGGCAGTCTTTCTATTTGTCTTTTGTCTCACATCTGAGTTGTATTTTGAGATGTTGAGTTATGTAGACTCTTAGACTATTTGTATTATGAGTTGACATTCTGGATGTTATGTATCTTAGACACTTAGTCTTATTTCATCTATGCTATGGTTCTCCTTGAGTTACTATCTATCTATCTGTTCTTCATTCTTCTACCTTAGATGTGATTGAGACAGCATATTGTTATATCACCTCCATTCGGAGAGTATATACTGTACAGGTACTTTTATATTGTTAGATGATTGACCTAGGACAGCGTTCTACCGCCGATACTGCGGCGTAGGCTGGGCGTTGTTACGTTCTCGTACCCTGACAGTGGGTGCGGGTCGTGACAGCTCTCTAAAACTAGCGCCTCTGAGTGGTGAGATGTGGATGAAGTGCCCTGAGAATGTCTTCGTATCTCTTCATTCAGCACCCTGTTCTTGACAAACTCCAGACTGACTATGCCTTCCGGAGCAGAAGCGATCATAGATACTCGTATTGTCTCCCACAAGTCTGGCAATATACATAGCAACCAAAGTCCCCAAACCTCGTCGTCGAACTTGACTCACATCGAGGATAGCTGGTCTACTACGCCCTAGAAATCACTCAAGTGATCCGTAATGGATGCACCATCTTTGTACCGCAGACCCATCATCATCCGGATCAGGAACAGTTTGTTTACCCCGGTCTTTTTCGTATACAAAGATTCTAGCTTCTCCTACAACGTCTTCGCATGCTCAATATTGGCAACGTAGTTGTACATATTTTCGTCAACGAACTGCCGCATGTACCCATACACCTGTATATGCTCAAAGTTCCAGTCCTCATCGAATTTGTCACTAGGCTTCTCGGACGCAAATACTGGAAGATACAGCTTCTTGACGAACAATAAATCCTTTATCTTGCTCCGACAATAATGGTAGTTGGTACCGTTCAGGTTTACCATGCGCACCGGCTTCGCGTCCATCTCTACTTTCTGATTTGACTGTCAACTTCCGACACCTCTCTAGAGCCTGGCCCTGATACTACTCTGTTGGGAATGAAGCGCGAAAACCGTTCTCCCAAACCAGAAAGTCCTACGAGAGAATCGAGCAAAAGCACACAAACCAAAAAATGCCAACACAAATTGCAGACACAAAGATTTTGACGTGGAAAACCCTTGCGGGAAAAACCACGGGACGATCGAAGTCCAACCCTGAAGAACCTCCACTAATGGAATAAAGAGAATACACCCTCTACAAGCTCCTCCTGATCCAACACGGATCACCACAACTCACTTGAAAGAAGAAAATTTTGATTGCGGACTCCGAAGAATAAGATATGCCGAAAAATTATTCGAAGCAATCTCTCCTTCATAATAGTCCTTAATCCTCTCGCTCTCTCAAATATTGTAAAACACTCTTGTTTTGAGATAAGTTTTCAACTAGCATCTATCACCCTTTTATAAGCCCTTAGTAATCCATACATGGAAGGTCAATATATATGGAAACTTCCAATATGCATCAATCATATACTTAATGAAAATCCAATCATAATTGGCTTGCCATAATTGGAAGCCCAATTATATGGAAAGCTACTATATGAAGGATCCAATCATAAATATATGATCAAAGTAAATATGGAAATCCAATCATATATTTTTTACCATATATGTTCCAAATTAGGATCGATGCACTCTCCGAGCTTCTCCGATACACGGATGGCGCTCGTCGCACTCCGGGGTATTCTCCACATAGGTTGGGAACCCCACCTACTCCAACAATATGTTGCAGATACTTGCATGATCATGGACAACTTGTGCACAAGATAGTTCCTTGAACGGTAATCCGAGGCCACGTACCCGGTTCATCCTAGGGGAAACAAGGATTGGTGCCGACGTACTGGCATCGGTATGTGGGACCTTCAGTGGGGCTAGCTACCCGCACTGCAAGGGACGCCGTTATACTAGGAATACGGTCCAAGATGGCGTGTTGCCAGTGACCTTCATATAGATAGGTCCCTTGCTAATGATGTCTTATACAGGAAGAGTAAGTTATTACTCAATTACAGGGATGACTATCGACTGTTGGTAAGAAATTACCTGAACAGTGACAATTATATTAAATTATGATATTGTTCCTAACAATGACTTGTGCGGGCTGAGTAAGTATTATAAATGTACATGGGTGGCTACACGACCGTTGGTAAGAATCACCAAAGGTTGATATCATATTGCTTTACATTATGCTGGCTATTTATGTATATATAAGATACATGCTTTACTTCTGTCGGATATGAACTACTAATTGATCCTAAGGCAACGAGAAAGACCACTTTTAATAATGTTCTATAACATAATTACTTAATGTTGTCTTCTTAGGTGAGTTGGGCCAACACCGCTCGCCAGTACATAGATGACGTACTAACTCACGTTGTGGTCATTATTTTAGGTGCTCGTGCATGGGGAAATCATTTGATCAGTGCTTGGCATTGATGAATCGAATGGGTGTGCAGAAACTCTTCTTACAAGACGATGTCTTCTGCTATACGGGACATAATGTATGGAACAGTGTAATTCAGATGTACCAGTGAGATTGTAGCCAAATCGACAAGTTCATTGTAAGCAAAGTCGACATATTCAGTTGTAGCCTAAATGGCAAGTATATATATTCAGTTGGCTATTCAAGAGTCTTGTAATCTGTTGTAAACTATGTATTCTGCTGCAAGTCTTGTAATCTTGAGATAATCAATAAAGAGATATACTTCTTCATATTCTGTTGTGACTTTAATTTATCTGCTTGGTTTGCTGCGCTGTCGTTGTTTTCTGAGAAATACCGAAAACTATAATAGTTTCGCCTTGTACAAGTACAATATAGATTTGTACGGCATCACGTCCGATGCTAGTTTTCGATCTCCCGGGATCGGAATGTGACACAAAGAATGCAGATCTCAGTAGAAACAAAAAATCAAACAAAACCAGTATATAATTAAAATGTACGTACCATTAAAATAAATGAATCAAGCATTAACTAGCTAAAGTAATGACCGACAACAATAAAAGAACCATTACCTAAAACTGACCTCCTTGATTTTTAGACGCATAATCATTGATTAGGTTTTGAATATCAACTTTATAAAAAAAAAACCATTCTCAATAAATAACAAAGCTAATCCTTTTAAAAATAATAATCCATAAAAATAATAATCTTAATATATAAAAAACATTACATAAAAAAGTTCGTACAAAATCATCCATAAAAAATATATAAATAAAGAACGAATGAATGTACGTAATGAACACACAAGTCTAAGTAATGATACCAATAATTAATAATTAAAAAAGTATTAATATTTAGTAATATTTTATTCTCATACTAAAATATGACTTTTTTAAGTTTATTATTAGCCATTTACAAAAAGGAAGACTAAAGTGCAAACATATGAAGTAACTATATCAATAATCAACTATTAAAACAAAAGTGTTAGATTTAGTAACATATTTTATTCTAAAGTTAAATAGTGCTTCATTCATAATCAATTTTTAGACAATAATTAACAAAAAATGGAAAGAAATAAAAAGTTATAACATACCACGTGTGAGATTCGAAATAGGATCTACAATTAGGGATGAGCATCGGTTCGGTTCAGGTCAAACCGAACCGAATATCTCAAAACAGACAGAACCGAAAACCGGTTTTTCTAAAACCGAAAATCGAACCGCATCAGTAAAAACCGAACCAAATCGAACCGAACTAAAAAAAAAGTTCGGTTTTCGGTCGGTTCGATTTTTTGGCCCATGTGGGTCGAGCAGGTTTTTGAGCCCATGTGGGCCGGGCAGGCTTAAAAATGCAGCAAATTTTTTACAGCAAAAATTAATTTTTTTGGCCCAAAAATATACAACAAAAATTTAATTTTGTTGACCCAATAAATTACAGGCCCAAAGCTTTACAAATTTGAAATTTGAAGGCCCAAAAATTTGCAACAAAAATAATTCAGCTTTAACTTCCAACCTTCCAACATGAATATACAACATGGTCATCACAACTTCTCCTTTCAACTTTACAACATGAATATATAACAAGAACACCACAAAATTTAACAAAAAATTTGAAGGCCAACATGAACTATGACTATACAACATTTGTAACACAAAACTTGCAGGCCAAAATTTTTGGCTTCAGCTTCCAACTTCCTTGCCTACGCACTTAAAGAAATATCAACAAAAAAAAGTATAAAACGAAAGAAATATAACAGCATTAACCAGTAAGGAAGTAGTATGTGCATGTAGATATGACAAATAATAACAGATAACTCCTGACATATATACACTGAAAAAAATAACAAAAAAAATTGAAAGAAATTAAATATAACAACAGTAACCAGTAAGGAAGTATGTGCATGTATATATAAAAATCCTCATATTGTAATTTGGTCAAACATTGTGCATCCAAAGAGTATCTAAAGCATTGTGCATCCAATGGGTATCTAAAGCATTGTGCATGTAGACATGAAAATCCTCAAATTGTTCTAACATGGGATAAACATAGAAACAAAGTTACAAATAATAAGTACTTCTAGGTTGATTCTAATGGTGGCTATTCCAGGTTGATTCTAATGGTGGCTAAGATCAGACCAGATAGTAAACTCTAAACTGAATCAGATAATTTAGAAGCCAATCAAGTTCAAGACCATATACTGTTATCTTAATTTATACACATACTATCTATCAGGTTGATTTTATATGGAGAATAATTTCCTACAAAACCTCTATTTTGAGAGCAGTTATAATATAGACTTTTGCAAAAATTCAAAGTCCTACATATTGTATCCAGAGTCAGAGACCAAACCTAGTTGTCCAAGTATCAAATGCCTACACTTTGGCACGGTCAATACTCAAACCTGCATTACACAAATTACTAAAGAAGAGGGACAAAAAAAGTTCAGAATGGCTCTCTTTGCATCATTAATGATGCAGTGTATGTCTGGTCAATGGCTGCAATATATGCTTCGCCATTGCCTGCACTGTATGGCAAATCATCATCGCCAATTCCTATATATAAAAAAATTAGTAACATTTTAGAATGTCATTCTTCACCATTAACTGCAGTGAATACCTCGCCACTGGCTGTAACGAATGCCTCGCCAACAGTGAATGCCTCGCCAGTCACTAGCTGCACTAACAAGGAAAGAGCCAAACATCAGTCCAACCTATAAGCAACATAGGTTCACAAACATTACCTCAAAATAGGCTCATATGAAAGAAGAATATATCTACACATGTCAATATATAAATCACAGATAAATAACTAAGTAAATCAAAAACAAAAACAATATTAGAAGTAAGCACAATGGAAAAATAGAGCAGTAACAATATCAGAAGCAGAATATTGTGATTTATGCAATGCGATATTGGTGCAAACTGGCCCTGCAAACAAATTATAGAAATAATAACATTGACAAACTGGCGAGCAAATATTGGCCCTGCAAATATAAGCATTATTGGCCCTGCAAATACTGGCCGGCAAATATAAGCATTATTGGCCCTGCAAACACATTCCATTTCCAATTTCTAGACTTTTAGTCACTAAACACAGAGAGAGAAAGAAATTCTTACAACGACTGAAGGTAAATCCAAGCACCTGATTTCAGAATCCAACCACAGGGCCACAAATACCTGCATAATTAACACATGCAACATAAAATACTTGATGTCGGAATCCAACCCCCAAACAACCAAACCCGAATCCTAATTATAACAGAACTGGCAAACCCTAATCCTAATTATAACAAAAATCCAACCACAGAAATTGTAACATATTGCAATGAACCAATTCTAACACGAAAATTATAACAGAACTGGTACCATAAAGAAATTCTAAAAAGCAATAAACCAATTCTTCATAACTTGCAAGGTTGCAACGGACACATTTAGTTCAGATTTCAGGAGGAACCACAAACTTTTTGAAACAGACGAGTTGAGCTCGTCCAGCAAACTCACTTGCAGATCTTATCAAGCTAAATCCAACCTCAGGTCCCCATGAAATACCGGCCCCAAAATACACAAACCCTAATCCTAATTATAACAGAAATTATAGAACAATATTTAATAACATAAACTAAACATAAAGGAAACTACAAGTAAAAGAAATTATAGAACAATAATTTATAACAGAAATTGAAATAATAACATAAAAAAATTTCAACAGAAATGTTAAAAAGAAGGGATTATTTACAAGTTACAAGTTCGTAGCCGGCAGATCTGAACTCTGAAGAGTGAAGAGAGCCTATGAAGGAAGCAGCCGACGAATCTGAAGAGAGCCTACGAAGACAGCGAGGTTCGAGAAGAGAGCCGTCGGCGGATCCAGTCTCCACTCATCCAGAGAAAGCGAGATTCGAGAAGAGAGCCGTCGGCGGATCCAGTCTCCACTCGTCCAGAGAAAGCGAGATTCGAGAAGAGATTCAAAAAGGGATTCGAGAAAGCTAGACTGGAGAAGAGATTTGAGTAAGGTTAGGGTTCTTCTACTCGATCGTCCAGACTCCAGAGAGAGAATGAGAGAATAAGGAGGCGGTGAGAAATGTTAAAGAGAGGAGAGAGAGAGTTGAAAATATATTATATATTTAGGGTAAGGGTGGAGGGTTTATTAGTAAATGTACATCCCTAATTCGATTTTCGGTTTAAAATAGAACCGAAACCCAAAACCCGATGTTGACCCGTTAAACCGAAATTTTCAGTTATGAAAATTGAACCCGACCTGCAAAAGTTTAGAACCGAACCGAATAACCAAATCGGTTCGGTCCGGTTTTCGATTTTTAACCGAGTTATGCTCACCCTACCTACAATGAAAATAGAGAGAGAGATAAACTACAATGAAAAAGCCTATAAAACCAACAACAAACGCACTGGGGATTCAAACTGGGTCCCAACAGAATAAAACTGGCAACAAACTATAGGTTCCACTTTTCCAGCCGAGCTAACACTCAGGCCTCGTTTGGTTCACGGAAAGGAAATCAATTCCCATATATTTTCCATAGGGATGGGAAAGTAGAATTCCTATCAAATTTTCTTTCCTATGTTTGGTTGGTGTAGGAAAGGAAAGAAAAAATATATCATTGTTCCAACAATATCCAATGTCAACATAATTATAATGAAGAGTTAATTGGTAAAATAGGTAATAAATGAAGGCTACTTTTATCATAATGTTTGGTAATTAATGTTGGGAAAGGAGGAGGAAAAATGAATCCCATGGATCATGAGAGGAACCATTTTTTCTCCTATTTTTTCTCATGTCAGGAAAATGTTTTCCAAATTTGTGACTACCAAATAAAAGAAAGGAACA
This sequence comes from Iris pallida, assembly GCA_029216955.1. Lineage (NCBI taxonomy): Eukaryota > Viridiplantae > Streptophyta > Magnoliopsida > Asparagales > Iridaceae > Iris > Iris pallida. The sequence goes on from JANAVB010041420.1 coordinate 6,161,851, forward strand.
ATTTTCCTTTCCGGATTCCTTGAATCCGTGAACAAAACGAGGCCTCAGTGTTGTCCAATAAAAGCTACTAGCATTATTATACTATTAACGTCTATAGACATAAAATTTTAATCTTAAATAGGAAAAAATTATGGGTCCTCTGCATTTAGAGGGTCCGCACCAGTTGCATTGGTTCAGGTCCGGGCGGGCCTGTCTAGAACTTCTCTTTGTTTGCAAGTCATTGTAATAGCAATTAAAATTGTAGCGAACCAGTAGAATTACTTAATAATGTTTGAGTAGACTCAAGAAAATAAATTTTATTTAATCTACAACAATTTGTAGTCACAGAGTCCACAAATAATATATGAGATCACGACATATTTTTTATTTTATTTTTCAATTTGACTCCATGGAATGCAACAGAGAAAGAAAGCATGCGTGCTGAATCTCATAATAAAAATCCATAAATTGGACAATTTTTATTTGTTTTATTTTATAAAATGATGTTACCAAAATGTATTGTACTACTTTTAGAAAAAAAAAATCTCCAATTCAAACTTCAACTAAAATAGAGTAATAATTTTTTTTTACCAAGCAGTTTTGTAGAAGCAGGACTGAAAATAGAACGAACGAGCTCGAACAAAGATTGTTCAAGCTTGGTTTGACTTAACTATCGAATGAGTTTGATTCGAGTCGAGCTTAAGGTCGAGCTCTAAAATGGTGTTTGAACTCTCGAGCCAAAGTCCTATTGAACATGTTGTATAGACTATCATACTGTTTCTCTCAAATTTTAAAGACTTTTTTTTAATTAAATTACTTATGCTCTTTATATCATAAATTTACCATCATATAAAAAATAAAAAGATGAGTAAAATTTCTAAGATAAAATGTATTTTTATCCATTAAAAAAAGTATAACATATACTGAAAAAGTTCTAATATGAAAAATCGAGCCGAGTTCGAGCCTGTTTACGAACAAGATCGAGTTAAACAACCTATAGTCGAACTCGGTATCGATTAGTTCACGAACGAACTTAATTCGAACCGAACACGAGACAAATGTGAACGATTTGAATCGTTTTACAGCCATATCTAGCAGTGCTTTCAAAAAGAAAAAAAAAAAACGCAGAACCAATCATTGATAAACAATCTCAATTCGTTCGTCACCTGCATTGCCACTATTCTCATCCGTCCGATCCTACAAAGTATTTTCTACTCGCATCCAACGGTCCATCCTAATCTCCAACTCATCAATCCAAACCCCAACCGGACATCAAATCTCCACTCTCCATCCCAGATCCAACCATCCAAACTCCCGACCCCTCTCTCCCACGGATCCGCTCCTCCCCTCCCCACCCTCTATAAAACCCCTCCCCCCTTTCCCATTCTCTCTCATCCCAACCAAATCAAATCAAAGAAGAAGAGGTCTTAAACAGAAGAAATCGCCATGTCCGGAAGAGGAAAGGGCGGGAAGGGTCTGGGGAAGGGCGGCGCCAAGCGCCACCGGAAGGTGCTCCGGGACAACATCCAGGGGATCACGAAGCCGGCCATCCGCCGCCTCGCCCGCCGTGGCGGCGTCAAGAGGATCAGCGGCCTCATCTACGAGGAAACCCGCGGGGTTCTCAAGATCTTCCTCGAGAATGTCATCCGTGATGCCGTGACCTACACCGAGCACGCCCGGAGGAAGACGGTCACGGCCATGGATGTTGTCTACGCGCTCAAGCGCCAGGGGAGGACCCTCTACGGCTTCGGAGGCTAGGGTTATGGTTTCTTTTGTGGTGGTGGTGGTGGAATATCTCGTTCCTGCGCTTGTTGTTGGTGTCAGTTTCCTAGGGTTAGGGTTTTCTCCGATGTAAGATGAGTTGTGGTAGTTGTGTTCGTTTACTTGAGATGGAATTGGCAAAGCTGTCTTCCCAATTACCAATTCTATGTCTGGATGACTTTTTAATATGTCTTGGTGACTTTTAATGTTAAGTGCATTTTCCTACTAATTTGAATGCAACTTCGATGCCAATTTCTGTGCTCCTTATTAGTTTTAAGCAGGGTTATGAGGATGATACTTGGGATTGTTCGGTGACTGGATCCATGTTCAAATTGCTGTTATTACTGAATTATTGAGTTAGAAAAGAAAATTGATTACTTTTTTATATTTGGGTGTCGAAAGAATTTAAAATAATTATCAATGGAAGAGAAATTTGGGTTGTGAGGACTGGTTTGGTTTAGGCCTGTCAATGGTAGACCGAAAATTCGTATCAGATCCGTATTCGAACCGAAAATATCTGAAATTTCGGATACGGATACGAATTCGGATATCATATCGGATACGGATACGGTAAGTGTCATATCCGGACCAATAATATCCGAACCAATAATATTTAAATTATTTAATAAATTTAAAATATATTCAATGTATGCATGAGACTATTAGTTATATGTGCTTGATTGGAGAATTTTTTGGTGCAAATATATTTAATGTATGCATGAAAATCTGCTGCTTATGATATTTCAATGTAAAAATTTGCACATATATATGACAAAATCTGCTGTTCCAATGTAGAAATATGTTGCTTCTGATATTTAAATGTGAAAATCTGCTGTTTCTAATTAAAATCTGTAGTTTCAATGTGGAAATATGTTGTTTCTTGACAAAATCTGTTGGTTCTGATTTTTTTTTCTTCCCTTTTTAAATTATTTTTTAGTAATCTTATTGGTTCGGATATTATCCGATATCCGTTAAAATTATCGGTAACGGATACGGTAGCCAAAACTGATATCCGATCGGATATCGGATAGTTATCGGATATATCCGATAGTTAATGGTTCGGATATGGTAATGCCAATATCCGACCAATAAGCTACCATTGACAGGCCTAGTTTGGTTTGTGGAATTATTTTACGCAAAGTTGTTATGAAGCGCGCTCTATAACCAGTGACTAATTTTGTTATTATGAAATTAATCTATATTATACACAATGGATTAAAATTACCTATAAAACATAAAAAAATGGTCAATATACAAAACCAAAATATAGAGAGAGAGAGAGAGACTGTTGCCACCGTGTGTTACACCGAAATAGTCATGAAAACATTGAGAATTGTCAAAATAACAGTGGAATGTGATATCATTATGATTAGGAGTCCTTAGAGAGCAAATAAATCAAATTTTTATATATTTTCAATGGACTAATTTTCAATTTGCATACTGGCATGTCAGCAGCATCTAAACAATACGAAGAAACTGTAGGTTCTGCTATCCGTCCTTGTTCTAAGAATGACTCTATGATGCCAGGGAAGGGGTCTGATTGTCAAATTACTACATGTTGTAGCACTTACAATTGACGAGCATGCAGACTACTTCACAGAAACATAATTAGTAATCTAAGCATGAGAAAACTTATATTTTTGGTATCAAGATCTAAATGAATTAATAGCAGTATAAACAAAAAAGTCAGAACGAGCAAACTTTCTTGAAACAAAATAACAAATGGATAAATGCCATATGATTTAAGGCGAGAAATTTGGTTTCTGATGCTGGCATTATCGTATTGCTGTGAACAAAATTTTCCAAGTTGTATTATTCTATGGATAAGTGTCAGACATCCTTCAATTTGAGTCAGAAATTCCAACTCAAAGACATTATATATATATATATATTTTTTTTTTCAAGACATTATATTCATATTCACTTCATACGAGTGTGACAATATTTTCATGTTCCTTCCGTAAAAGTGCTAAATAAAAGAAGATATCAGGCTGCTGTTGGAAAGCAAAGCTAAAAAAGAAAATGGTTCAACCGCTGTATCAAAGAAACTACTTTTTATCCACTAGTTTCAATACCATATAACAGGGGTGCAACTCGGGCGGACTAAACCCGAGCACGATCGGGTAAATCCGTTAATGGATTGGGTTAAGCTTGAAGATACTCGTGTTCGGGTTCGGACTCGGGCTCGGATTAAAATATTTGAACCCGATCAAAAATCGGGTTGGACTCGGATTAATGTCGGGTTACCCAAAGAACCCGAAACCCGACTTATATATATATATATATATATATATATATATATATATATATATATATATATATATATATATATATATATGGGTCGTTTTACAATACATCTCCTGTAAAAGGATGTATCGATACATCCGAAATTTGGACCGTTGGATGTTGATCCAATGGTTCGGATTGAATAATAGAGTAGAAATATCATTTAATGCTGATTTAGACTTTTGACCTGTTGGTAACTTGCTTTAGCAGGTCATTCTTCACTTTAATTTTTTCAATGAACACCCTAAATTAACTCATATTTACTCTCTTTCGTCCATCCAATTTAATATTTCGTAATTTTTTTTTTGTTACAGGCCGTGGTGGTGGTGGTGTTGGTGGTGGTGGTGGAAAGAGAAACAGAGATGAAGAAGGAAATAAGAATCGGTCCGGATCGCGTCGAACGTCGTCGAGCCCTCCTAGAACAACGAGGAGTACCAGCTGCGCCGAGAAGAATCGGTCCGGTTCGCGTCGGACGTCGTCGAAACCTCCTCGAACAAGAAGAAGTACCAGCGGCGCCGCTCTAATTTTACTGTCCATGCCATTGTCTGAAATCTTATTTTTCATCTAATAATTTAATATTTTGTTAATAAAGCTACATGTCATGGTGGTGGTGAACTGAGGAAACCTGCTTCTGAGGTCGGGCGAATCATCTGCTCACATATTAAAAAAAAAAATCTGTATTGATCGGACGAAATATTTTTTACTTTTCTAATGATAATATTTTCGAAGAGAATATTTTTTTTGGACGGTGAATGGCCATTCTCTTTGCTTTTAACACGGAGAATGGCCATTCTCTTTGCTTTTAACACGACGAATGGACGGAGAATGACCATTCTCTTTGCTTTTAACACGGCAAATGGACGGAGAATGGCCATTCTCTTTGCTTTTAACACGGAGAATGGCCATTCTCAAAGAGAATGACCATTCTCCGTTCCTTTAACATGGAGAATGGCCATTCTCCGTTCTTTGAAAACGGAGAATGGACACTCTCTGTGCTTTTAACAAAGTATGGTACATTTAGGACTGGAAATGTTCAAGTATCTCATATTTTTTTTATCAAATATTTACAGTATTTTTAATATCATTTACCAAAGTATATTCATTTAATATTAAATCATGTTCAAGAAAATCCGAATATCATTTTATCAGGCTTCCACTGTATGGCTGCACAAAATTTCTTGCGAGTGTTTGAATATAATTAACCTACTATCAAAGAGAATTTTTCTTACATTACATTATGCATTACACTGGCATCGACTTCATACTGATGGCATCGATGTACTGATGACAATAACAAGGGATGAACAGGCAGGATTACAATTATGCTTCAGCAATAACAAGGGATGAACATGCAGGATTAAAATTTTGCTTCAGCAATAACAAGGGATAAACAGGCACTGGCATCGAATTCATACTGATGGCATCGATGTAATAATTTTTTACAGAAAGCAAAACACATTACAATCAAATAAAATTTTAGTGATCCTAGGAATGCATCCGTAATGAGGCCATCTGTAAACCCTAGGAATGCACCAAGGACTCATGAAATCTGTGACGGGCATCTGCAAATCAAAGGAATACACCAAAATATCAATATCATCTATAAAGGCCAACTGTCAATCAAATAAACGCTTCAACCAAAAAATTATAATCAAATTAAGTATACTTCATTCCAATTAGTCCAATAAACTGCATAATTCACGTTACAGTAATCTGCCCAATCCACGTTGGTAATTCAACATAGAACCTGCATAATTCACAATACAATAATCCAAATAAATATCAGACCTACTCTAAATTCAAGACCATATTACATTTTCCAAACAAATTACGAACTATGCACTTAGTACAAGAGAAAAGTTTAGTCTTACAATATTTCAAACACAAAATTTAGTTTAACCGCCATGACCAACAAATATTCAGAACCATATTACAAGTCAAATATTACTTCCAAATTGAAATAAAAGATTCAAAACTCAAAAGATGAATCTTCATAGCCATCTCCATCTTCTTCTTCTTGTTTCTTTTTTTTTTTTTTTCTTCTTCTTCTTCTTTCTCAAAATATCCTTCACCTACACCTTGAGGGACGGATTAAGAAAAATTATAGTCAGTATGGACTCACTGTATATGTAGAAATGACATCCAAAAACATAAATAGAAGTATCAAAGTGATGGCTAGCATTAAAGTGTCAATGTGCACAGTGTGTATTTTTACATAAGAGTTTGGGCTAGCCCCATTTACCTTCTTCACGAGGGAAGGAAAATCTTATTCTTGGTCAGCAAATTCAACCTCTATCTGGTTAATCTTATACAGAATCAATTTCTGGTTGTCGGATATGGTCTTCATCTCTTTGAAGACATTCTCAAAGTTTGCAGCAACAAAATTGTATAGATCATCAACCCTGTCCTTAGTGTTTTTGATTCCATAAGTTGATGGTTTTCCAGATGTTGATGGTTTGCTTGCAGCTGCTGCCCGTTTTCCAAACATTCGAGTGAAGGTTAGTTTTCTCATGGGGCCTTTATTTTTAATATAAACATCCCCTGCTAAGCTTGGGACATAATGTTTACTAGCCATCGAGCATACAAATCCTCCGAAAGGGAGAGCTGTCCTTGCAGTTGGTTTTTCCACGAGATGCATCATTCTACTGAACATGTAGGAACCTATATCCATCATTTTTTCTTCCCCATAAAATAAAAAAATTTTACTCTCTCGGAAAGGATGAAAAACTCATGTCCAGTAGGGTTGAGTGTTTGAGATACGTAGGCATGCAACAATTTATACAAAGTTTTTAATTGATCTTTGTATACATTTTGAGGGGTCTTGGCATCCATTGATACACCTGTAATCTCATGAATTGCATTCGTCATGGAAACATTATCAATATCTTTCATATCAAACTCAGGAACTGGATCAAATTCATAAAATTCGTTGATGACAGCAGCATTTACCCTAATCAGTTTCCCTCTCAGAAACACCAGTTGTTGATCCTCTTCTTTTTCTTTAATTTCAGCCGAAAGATTTGAGTAAAATTCTCTTACTATTGTTTGGAAGATTTTTTCAAGACAAGATTTGTTCAGTTTCTCCAATTGATAGAATTTTAATATATCCAGGAAAGCTTCGTCTTCAACATCATCCATCTTAATTGATCTTTCAGGCATAACAGCCTTTTTCTTGAAATATTTAATGTAAATCTTCTTAGATTTAGAGTCTTTAAATTTTTTTACCTCCTCTCCAGCCTGGGACTTATTTGATGATTGCTCTTCCTCTCCATTTCTCTCTTCTGATGACGATTCAAAATTCTCAAAGTACGCTGATGACTCTGTATCCGTTGCCACCTTAGCCTTCGCTTGAGTACGTCTTCGATCTTTATAAGTTGAGTCTTCCGACGACTCTGTATCGAAGATAGATTTTCCGGTCTTTGTCGAGCAATGAGTTTTTTTAGCCTTTTTTGCAGGTAGATTGGCTGCCGCCTCCGCTTTCATCATCGCTGCCACCGCCGCTGCCCTTTCGGCCTCTGCCCTAGCGACCATAATCTTGGTTTTCGTCGCCCTTGTAAGTTCTGCCCTTCGAGCCTGTATCGCATCCCTTTGTGGATTTTTCCCCTTCGGCGACGGTCGTTGTTTCTTCGACGGCATTTTGATTAGAAGAGGGTTTGGGAGGGGGTTTGGGAGAAGGAAGAGGGTTTGAGAGAAGAAGAGGGAAAATTCGACCGTCTTATATGACCTTGGGAAGTGGAAAAAATTAGAATAGTTTTGAGTCTTAAATTAAATTTATTACTATTATTACTAGTATAAAATGGTCGAATTTATTACTATTAAATTTAAAAAACTACTTTCCAAAACTAAATTTATTACTATTATTACTAGTATATATCCATGTGAAATCACTACATAAACCTTTGGGATTTTGAGACCCTAATTTTAAAAACTACTTTCCAAAATTTAATTTATTACTATTATTACTAGTATATATCCACGTGTTCCGTATAAATTATTGAAAAATTTGGTAGAAAAAACGTGGTGGAAACATGTTTAATTAAAAAATTTTGACAACATATTTAAGAATGTGAAGTTTAATCTCAATATTTTCATTTTTCGAATATTTGATTAAATTTTTGAACGTTTGACGACTTGGTAAGAAGACTATGTACTTGAAAAGAGTAAAATTGAAACACTCAAAGTTGTCCTCTATTTTACTTTGTAATCATATTTAAGATGGATTCGACGACAAGATTGACGCTGGCAGCATAATCAATTCTATGACGTAACAAGTCATTGATGGAGGTATCGTCGCTGATATATGGATTTGACGTAACAAGATTTGTTAATTGAAAAATAGATAAAATAGTTAGTCGCTTGTAGCCGAAACCAAATTGAGTTAACAAAATATTATATTACATTAAATCCCAGCTTCGTCGCCGGATCATTCTCCGGCGAAGTATACAAGAGGAGGACAAAAACTATAAAAAACGAAAAAAAATAGAAAAATAAGAGGTCTATCCCTCATTGGCCTCGCGGAGGATCTTCGCAAAGTCCTGCAGGGTGCGCACACTCGCCATATGGCACAGGCGGCAAAACGCTTTCCTTTTCTCCAGAGAATCCCGTTCCTCCGGAGTGATCGGCAACAGGTCAAAGTTAGGCGCCGGATGAAGAGGTCGAGCGATGACCTCCAGTGACAACCTGCAGGAGGTCAGGAAGTCCGCAGCCGCTGCCAGCCAGTCATGGGCCGGAGGCGGCGCAGAGGGTGCTCCATGAGGAGAGGCTCGACGACGACTGGAAGAAGACTTTGGCAATGGTTCCCAACCAGATAATATTTTTGGAGCCATGTTAAATGTGCAACCTACTCATCTGAATGGGGACCCCTATGTATATATATACACGTTCCTAACCGACTCTTCTTATTCCTTATTGGAAGTTGGGGACATTCAATTTCTTATTCCTTATTGGAAGTTGGGGTTATTTTTTATTCCAAGCTTAGTTGGTTGTGCTGTTTGACTTTTACATGGAAGGCCTAGGTTCGAGTCTGGTGTTTGGGTTCTGTAGAATTTTTCTATTAATATTTTTTGGGTGCTATTATATGCTTTTAACTTAGTATGGAATAATTTTTGGGACTGCTAATGGCCATTCTCCGTTCCTCTAACACGGAGAATGGTACATTTATGACGGAGAATGGTACATTTAGGACGGAGAATAGTAAATGTAGGACGGAGAATGATACATATAGGACGGAGAATGGTACATTTAGGACGAAGAATGGTACATTTAGGACGGAGATAGGACGGAGAATGATACATGTAGGACGGAGAATGGTACATATAGGACGGAGAATGGTACATCTAGGACGGAGAATGGTACATTTAGGACGGAGAATGGTACATTTGAGACTGTTCTGTAGGGTTGTGAATTTTAAATAGTTTGGCTGTTTAGTTTTGTTTTGAATCTATATAAATTGGTTTTGAAGGCTGGTGAAGATGAACAGTTTGGTTGTTTGGTTGTATAAATAGATTTTAAAGGGTTGTGAAAAAGAAACCAATATTTTCGTATCGATCACCATTAATTATGGTGAATGGCACTGATACCACTAATATGAGTGGAATTTGCACCGCTAGAATTTATTTTGAATAAGGTAAAATCTGTGTTGGGAAATGTCGAAATTTCTTGGATATGATTACACTGAGATGTTGTATTAATGGTAAAATCTGTGTTGAAAAATGTCGAAATCTCAGAAGTGAGCCGTCTTAGGCGTCATTATATCACAGTCCATTTTATTTATAAAAAAATTAATCATGTAAAAAATTATTGACAAAAGTAAAATTTTGTCAAAATGGAGAATCGAACTCAGAAAAAATATCTTGCATGCAAGTTTCATTTTTCCATATAACATTATGTTCCAATGGTAATAAATTTTATTTTTCATTACCATTTTCTAAAGGTTATTAGTCTCAATAGAAAATAAAAATTAAAAAAAAATTGTACTCCGAATCTCTTGACATATAAATAGTCACCTGAAAAAGACGAAAATATGACAACTGACTTTATAATATTCTAATTAAAATACGTACAAAGTACGTATATGTAGACTAGTGAAAAATATAAAGAAATGCATGCATGCATGCTAATGTTTCCACCATTCACCCCAGGAATGATTGATGATATCTAAATCATTATACATCTCGTATCCAGGTTTTGTAGCTTTCCTTCCCAAAAATTTTGAAATATTCTATTTTTACTTATTTTAATTAAATGGTGATTTTTAGATTTTATAAATAATTAATTATTATATTTAATTGTTATAATTATCTTGTTATAATGTGATTTATAATTTATGCGTATATATATATATATTATATATATGTGTATGTGCATGTATATATATAAAAATATATACTATACGTGTACGCATATATAAATATATAATATAGTATGTGTGTATGTATGTATAAATATATATAAATATATATGTGTAGGTGTATATATATAAATATATATATATATATACATATATTTGTATGTATAAATATATATATACATAATTATTAATAATAGAAAAAGAAAAGAAAAAGAAATCGAAATAAAAAGAATAAGCAACAGAGCAGCAGTGGACCATATACATTTGGAATACTTGTCCTTAGCTTTGATTCATTGGTCTGACGTTTGGCAATTGAACGCGTACTAAAATTTCCATGTCACCATAAATTTACCAAAGCCCAACTAAGCAACCCAACAGGGCCAAGCCCGAGCACCCACACCCAGGCCAAGCCACTCGGGCTGCAAACTACTTCCAACCTATTAAACCCACAGCCCAAGCACTCCTGAACTCAGTTATAACCGACCATTCCCTCCCGCGGCTTCATATGGGAGAGATCGATGGTTTTTCGAAAAACCCTAATTTCGAACACCTGTGCGCCGCCAGACCCCGACCCTGGCGACCTCTCCCAGCCTGGGCACGGCGCCGTCGGCCGACCAGATCCGTGCGGAGGCAGCGTGCGCGCGCGCGGACAAGGAAACCATGGCCGCAACAACCTTCTTCGAACCCAACTTCGACAGGATATTGCTTAGCGCTCGCTTGTTGATTTTTCGATCCAGTTCTTCAGGTTTGAACCTAACCTATACCCCTTTGTTTCCCTTCATATAGTTCATTTTAATTCGCTTTGTACGCGACGGAAAAAGAGTCCCAAAATCGAGAAAAATCTCAAATTCTGGATTATAGAAACTGTCCCGAAACCCAAAGTTGGCGGTCGATTTACGACCAGGATACTGTGAAACTTGGAAAGCCGCTTGAACAGCATTGTAGATAACATAACCGAGATAGAGACCCTATTTTTAGTTTAATTTTTAGTTAGTTATTTTCTGTTAAAAGTCAATTCGAAAATCAGGAAAAACTTGGCAAAAAATGTTTTGAAAACTAGAAATTCTTCCGGTCCAACGTGCGTCCCGCCAATCCAGACGACGTGGTCGCGAACCGAAGGCATCGAAACGTGCGTAACGGCTTCGTGGACGTGTGGGCTTTGACGGAATTTAAATTGTATGCGTGTGCGCGACGAATCTGATGCGTATCCGTCAAAATTTACCGTATCGGCCTCTGTGCAAATTCTCCAATTACTTTATGCACGTTCGTCAGATCGAGACGAAACTTATGCCAACAAGACCGTATTATTTTTCTGGTCCTGTATGCCAAGTTTGGTCCAATTTTGAGACAGTTGATTGGATCGTCGTTTTGCGGGCCCCACGGTCCGACTCAACGGACGATTTTGTGCACGGTCCGCCGGAATCCAACTTTGGACATACGGTTGGGTTCGTATCAGAAAACTGGACCTGTTGACATATAGTTTGACCACTTTAGAGACCGTTGACTCTGACACACTTTTTGGTGCAAAGTGGGTCCAACGGCGGACACCGTTTTGATCCGAAATTACCGTTTTGCCCCTGTGTCCAGAATTGGACTTAAGGATAGGCAATCCTAGCTAATTTGACTATTCTGAGAATGTTGGTACTATTTATTTCAACATCCGGAGACTTCTGTATGTATTGATTGATTGTGGCTCATTGAGTGGTATAGTATTATTGGTTTCACCCGCTAAGGACCTCAGGCAAGTGCACTTTCTGATTGCTTTCGATTCATAGTAGTCTTTCCATTTCATATCTATACATATATCTTGCTGCTTATTGACACGCTCGTCACACCGAGTAGTCGGAAGGGGAAATATCTTAGTAGACATGTGGACTACCCAGAACTATCTCCCGTGTCTTTCATGGAGAATAGCAGCTGCACACGACACGTGCAGGGTGCCGGATTTACCCCCTAGCCGTTCACATGCCGAAACAGATATTTCAAACCACATAGGTAGTTGTCTTTTATTTATTTTCCTTTTTCTTCTCCACCGTGCTATGTCATTAGTTATCTTCTAGTTTTTATCTCTCATATGTTATTTTCATGTATTGTTAATTCTATTGTGTTTTCGCATTGCCGTCGATTTGTGTACTTCTTCCATTCCTGACTGGAAACCATCATTTTTCACGTTAGCTATGGCTTCACTTAGCTTGGGAGATTCGGGTGTACTTGCAGACAAAAACCTAGAAATAGATAGCAGTTGTATCAATTTTATTAATTATAAAATCTTGTATTTTCTTTAATTATAAATGTTGTAAATATTGTAATAAATGTAGAAATGTGAATGAGCAGCAAATGTTATTTCTTGAGCATTTATTTCTTGCGGGCTTGACAGCGTTCTACCGCCGACTCTGCGGCGTAGGCTGGCTTGGACACATCTCGTGTCCGGAAAAGCAGGTACGGGACGTGACAAGTTTTTATGGTAGCCCATACAGGTCAAATTTTGCAAAATATGCGAACTCGTGATGGTACTTAACTTAGTCGTACCATTGCGAGCCTGCGACTAGAAATGCTCATTCATAATTAGGATTGAAATGATTTAGGAGGATAACTAGGATAAGGGTCCCTTATTAATTGGGTAGTTAAGATTGTCCGATAGGCCATGCAGTTTAGATAAGGAATTACTAAATTTAGAAAGCTTGCTAGATCTATATAAATACACTATTACTTTTGATAAGACGATATGACCCCATGTGGATATACTACTCACTTGGTTAATTAGGCTTACCTAGAATTAAGGCGTTAATTTTGATAAACTGTCCAATCTTCTTATTTTGATATAAATCTTATATTATAAGTTAGAATTGCATGTTTTAAATTCTAATTTGCTGTAAGGAATTGGTTTATAATTTCTAATTCTGCTATTCATATACGAATTCGAGGTAGGTTGATTCGAGATTTTCCTCAACCATTGAAATGCACATGAAATAGATACTAGAATGTTTGTATTCCTTTCGTCTTTAGTTATTTCCTCCATGTTAACTCTTTTATTTTAAGTGTTGTGACTGATAGGACAAATACCTATGCTTTATTTTTAGTCGACATGTTTGAATCTCTAGAAGCTCATGAATTTTTACTGATATAGTTAAAAGAATGTTAGTTAACTAATAATGGTTAGACAGCAGCGCATTGTCGTCAATTATTTGAGAGTGGAGAATGTGGGTTCACTGCAGCCAGCAGCGCACTGGCGAGGCACAACCCATAGAATTTAAATCCTTTCGAAGAGTTGTAGGTTATGGATCATTGCTAAAACTATATCCTTGTTGACCTCTTTTGACCTTGTGTCAATATAAGGTAGGGTACCCGATAGCATATCACAGCTGAATCACGGAACCAAGGGTTTGCCACAGCCAGAGTATACGGGCGAGGCATAATTCTCGGTGGAATGATTTCAGACGTGATCACAAGTAGGATACCATAGAGGATAGAAAAATGCCCTGTATGTCCCATAAGACCCAAAGCCAAAACTAGTGAAAGTTCTGCCAGTTGAATAGCGTGTCTCCCAACCTGGCCTTCCATGGTCCTTGTGATCCATTGACGAGGTAACTGACTGACACTAATAGGTTTACCTGGAGTATAGAATTCAGAAGTCCATAACCTATTAGTCGACCCAGGGCCTTATGAATAGAGGATAGTAGGATTGACTCTATAAGCAATAACACTAGGTAAGGTTTTGACTTTCCCAAAACCCAAACTACTTATTCCTCCTTTCAAAAAACAAACTCGCATATTTATAAGTTGACTCTTTTGACCAATTCTGCTATTACAGCCTAGTTTTTGCAAGCTTACTCTTTTATTGAGCTTGATTCAAGACATATGTTTATTGGGGACGTCCGCTAACATGTTGTCTAATCAGAATCATTGTATTACGGTCTGATCAACCATGATGCATTTGGTTCGCTTTTTATTTTAACTATCCTACACGAATTGAGATGTAGAAGTCTATAGGATCTCATCCGCGACTGCTTTAACAATTCTCCTTGAATTATACATTCGCCTTTGAATCGCGTAATCGTATTCAGTGACATCTCTCTTGAACTCTTTATTGTTTTTGTCTTTCACTGATTAGAAGACGAAAGCTCCTAATCGATATATAGATATCGAGTATTCCCATGGCTATGATAGTTGTATACGCAAGTGTAGCTACCATCGACCAGCCCTGTGACTGGAACCTTGCTTAGAGTTACTCGTCCTCCCTTCGACCCTAAAACCTACTATCTTGATCTTCTAGTCATTGGAGTCCGAGAATGATTAGAATCTTTTCCTTGATCAAATGCCAACCTAGGCGACTACCTATGCTCAGGAGACCAATTATTGTGAGCCTCTAATTAATTGTTTGAAGTTTGCTTTAACTGGAACCCTTGTGACAATAGTCTGGAAGGCTCGACACAAATATAAATTCACGACTTAGTTGTTAGAAATCTTTTCATATGATGTGCCTTAGAGAATGGTTACCCCGTCGATAACTCTTGTATACGATGGATGTGTGTGTTTCTCTATTGCATTGACCCTGTGTCATTGTACACACTCGTTTTTTCCATTTATTGAAGAACGATCCTTGACTTGACTTGTAACTACCGTATCCCGTTACGCCGTGCCTTATTCTTCATTAACAAGAGTCGAGGTACGATATCCGGACTTTGGAATTTTTCTAACCTCATTATTCCTAAAATCCTGTCCTAGCTTCTAAGGTGGGTAGACTGTAAGCCTTCTAAAATTTTTAGGATATACCAGGATTATCGAGTGATTTGAATAACTTCCATTAGGATGATGATTAGTGCCCTTGGACTCCCATTTTTCATTTAGATCATTTTGTGTCCCCGGCCGTGTCATTAATATTCGGAGCATGAGACCAGCTGTTACCTTTCAACAAATTTTATATACAAGATCTAGACGAGTCCACCTTCATCTAGGTATATCATGTCCCACTCAAACCCGTCCCCTTGTGCTCTATTTTGTGGTACGACTTTCAGGACAAAAAGGACTAGCTATTACCCTTACCATAACACCGGTACACTTCTCGACTTTCATTAGAGCCTCAACCTCGACTCAATTCATCCGACCCAATATATGGTTGTGATCTACTCGACGTCCACTACGCACATGCCACTAGTGTGCCACCCAATTGAGGCCTCATTTGCTACTTAAACACAAAAGTCACCGAAGGCACATTTTGGACTATAAACCGAACTATTTGAAATAGGCCCCTATACCTGCTATGTAGTCTCCACCTCTTAGAATAGGTAGCCATTCGTAACCCTTATTCCATCTACCTGGAAGTCGCGATACGACCTTGTATTGCATTTATATTCTTTGACCGTGAGTTTAAATACCCATGTGAAAGGTCACAATCTTAATTTCTCAAGTTCCGTTCTGTTAGGAAATCCTATTTAGATAGAATTTCGAGAAAGGAATTTCAGTATTGTATGGATTGCAAGCTCCTCTAAGAAATAAAGGGTTCTTCGAATTGGCGAGTGACTAGACTAGAGTAGCCCAATCTAGCAAATAAGTCAATAATTCATAAACCCTCTTTCCATCTATATTATTGGGTACACTCCACCGCTCTTGAAACTTCAGATTTGCTCTCGATTATTCTTCCTTATCTTCCTGCCTTTATTATTCCAAAGCGACGAATGAAATTATCAATATTTCCTAGCTACTTGTGTAAATTTGATTGCTTGTTAAATTTTGGGTTGCTTGATAGATAGGAGAGGATTATAGATACCATATGCCTAGATAATTGTTGGTAGGATTGTTAGCAACCAGTTAGAAGATTTTAGTTGTAAGGAGTAGTGTGACCAAAGGTGGGTAGAAGTCCTCAAGTATTCGGAGTTATAAAATGGCTAGAGAAGGTTATAAAATATTTTGAAGAATTAAATTTAAGGAGATTGTGGTAATAGTGGACTCATTCTTTATTTTTGTTTAAATTTTAGGCATGTAGATGAGTTAGAATTTCGAGGACGAAATTATTTTAAGGTAGATAGATTTGTAGCTTTCCTTCCCGAAAATTTTGAAATATTCTATTTTTACTTATTTTAATTAAATGGTGTTTTTTAGATTTTATAAATAATTAATTATTATATTTAATTGTTATAATTATCTTGTTATAATGTGATTTATAATTTATGCGTATATATATTATATATATGTGTATGTGCATGTATATATATAAAAATATATATTATATACGTGTACGTATATATAAATATATAATATAGTATGTGTGTATGTATGTATAAATGTATATAAATATATATGTGTAGGTGTATATATATAAATATATTATATATGTATACATATATATAAATATATATATATATATATATATATATATGTATACATATATTTGTATGTATAAATATATATATACATAATTATTAATAATAGAAAAAGAAAAGAAAAAGAAATCGAAATAAAAAGAATAAGCAACAGAGCAGCAGTTGACCATATACATTTGGAATACTTGTCCTTAGCTTTGATTCATTGGTCTTACGTTTGGCAATTGAACGCGTACTAAAATTTCCATGTCACCAGAAATTTACCAAAGCCCAACTAAGCAACCCAGCAGGGCCAAGCCCGAGCACTGTCACGACAGGCACCCGCTTTTCGGATGCGAGCTCGTGAGCAAGCCAGCTACGCATCAAGCGGACTCCAGCCCGACTCGAATACGTAAACGCTGTCAAGGCTATAGTATACTGCCAAATCATGGCAAGGCAAAACTATATCTCAATCCACAATAAGAACAATAAACAAGAATGAACAAGTATGAGTCATGGTCTGCAGCCCACTAGCATATATGTCCGATTAGACTCTAAGAAATGATATGAGTCTATAAATGTAACTAACAAGAAAAGTATATCATGATAAGGAACATAAGGCACGAGCGGATAATAAACATGATAACGATAACCTGAATCCCGCAAGAACCACAAATCCTCTGCCATCCAGAACTACTAGCTAACTCCATACAATCGCTAAACCTGAGGAGATCATCAGGTCCTCAGAGGACATAGCAAGATACATAATATACATGCCTATCTAACAGTTTTATCATGCGCAAGCAAAATAAACAAGAAAAACAAGAATACGACAAATGAAGACGAACACGAACACGAATACGAACACACGAACACGAATACGAACACACGAACACTAGAACAACTACGCATAAATGAACTGCCGGATGAACGAAACACGAGATCAATGGAAGAACCAAACCCTCATCCCGAGTGTGGACTCACGGGTTTGAACTAAGCACTAACCCTCGTCCCGAGTGTGGACTCTCTGGTTAGCTCACGGCAAGGCACCCTCGTCCCGTGTGTGGACTCTCTGGTGCAATTGGTCAACCCTCGTCCCGAGTGTGGACTCTCTGATGCCAATGATCACGACAAACACCCTCGTCCCGAGTGTGGACTCTCTGGTTGTGCAAAACGATAATCAAGACTTTGGCAGTTCACTACACGCACTCGTTCTATGATACGACTCGAGCAAGGTACTGACAAAAAACTCCAAGTGTGAACCACAAGATCAAACATGAACACGACTATATACAATGAAACAATTCAAAGAATAAAATATAAAAATCATATGTCCATAATCAATCAAAGACTGAAACTGAAATATAATGCATGTAAATAAAACTGTAGAGGGAGGCAAGGTATACATGCCTGGAGGTTGCACGCAGATCTCATAAAATATAGTCGACTGGTGAGCCGTAAAGTCCAAATCACCATAACTGTCTCCGAAAGCTGAAAAAGTCATTGCTAACATTCTCAGAATAGTCAAATTAGCTAGGATTGCATGTCCTTAAGTCAATTCTGGACAAAGGAGAAAAATGGTAATTTTGGGCCAAAACGATGTCCGCCGTTGGACCCGCTTTGCCAGAGTCAATGGTCTCTAAAGTCGTCAAACTATATGTCTACGAATTCGTTTTGATGATACGAACCCAACGGTATGTCCAGTTTTGGATTCCGGTGGGCTGTGCACAAAATTGCCCGTTAATCGGACCGTGGGGCCCGTAAAACGGCGATCCGATCAACTGTCTCAGAATCGGACCAAACTTGGCATGCAGGACCAGAAAAACGATATGGTCATGCTGGCACAAGTTTCATCTCAATATGACGAGCGTGCACAAAGTAATTGAGAAATTTGCACAGAGGCCGATACGGTAAATTTTGACGGATACGGATCAAATTCGTTGCGCACACGCAACCAATTTAAATTCCGTCAAAGCCCACACGACCACGAAGCCATTACGCACCTTTCGATGCCTTCGGTTCGCGACCACGTCGCCCGGATTGGCAAGACGCACGTCTTATCGAGGGAATTTCTAGTTTTTAAAACAGATTTTTGGCAAAATTCGGGATTCGATTTCTCGGCGCGTAGTCGATGAAATCGACTTCTGCAATTGGGTTGTGGAGCCCTACATGTTGTCTAAAAGTGTGTTCAAATATAATTTCTAATATGGCCTTAGACCGATCGAGATCGATCTTCAAACATGGACATTTGGACTGTGTATACCCTATTTTCGAACAGGTTTTTGGGCCGTGTTTGGCATCGTCTTGCCGACAACCTAGGGCATCTAGATACAATATAATTGAAAGGAATCGGAGTTGGTTATATTGGCAATGTACCTGTGAAGATGATGCGTAAAATGATGCAACGAGGTGACGGGAATCTCTGTGCGAAGTGAGGCTTGCAATCGCTCATTGCTGCTGTCGTTCTTATTCCTTTGTGCGCGTGCTGTCTCCGCGGCGGTCTGGCCTGCCGGCGGTGCCGCGCCCATGTTGCTCCGGTGACGGGTGGCGTGCCTAGGGTCGGAGGGGGTGGCACGGCGTTAGGGTTTCGATCAATTCGTATGTGCGTATGCGTATACATATATACAGGGAACCCAGAACTAAGCTCTCGGGTTTGCTATAGTTGGGAGGGAGGAACTATGGGCCTGCTGGGTTTGGGGAGGAATTTGATGGGCTTGGGCTGGCTGGCCCTGGGATGTGTGGGCCTGGAGAAGTTGCTGTTATTGGTTTAATTGTTAAAAGAAATTAGTATATGTGTATTTCTATACACACACATGTACGTATATATATATATATATATATATATATATATATATATATATATATATATATATATATATATATATATATATATTATATATACCCTCATATATTTGAGTATAACATATATATATGTATATATATATATCAATAAATTATAATTATATATACATGCCTATATAACATATATGTCCTGGTATTTATACCTATATGTATACCACAAATTCCACATAGACAATAAAATATTTTAATTATAATCAATATTAATAATATCTAATAGGAATAAATATATCTATTTTAATCACCACAATTAATAAATTAATAATAAAATAATTAAATTGAGATTTGGTGAATCCATACTATTCATCTTTATCCGGGTCCAGAAAATTGTACAAATATGGTAAAACAATATTAATAATAAAAATACCAATTTTTGTACAAATATTCAAATAATTAAAAATGTACATCAATACTCAAAATAATTTAGGGACTATTTGTGCACACATAAATATTTCTACATGGTTGTCTCTGAACATACTTCCCGACTATGTGGGCTTGGACTTGGTTCGGGTCCGGTCCGGACTAGTTCGGTACAACCGAGTCTTCTACAAGTCAATAAATCTAAACAATTAAATAATTAAAATGCCTCTATAGATTAGGTCACAACTTGGCCTGGTTTTCCCAGTTAGGACACTCCTATGGCTCGACCATTCTTACTATGGCTAATACACTAGTCAGGCACGCCACTGCACTATCCGTGCCATGTTTCCTAATCGTCTTGTACTTCAAAACTCCACCATGGCTAAAGTCATCTACCGAAATAATAAATAAATAAATATTTATAAAAATCTACAAGTCACTATTTAAATTAAATAAAGAATAAAAAAATATTTCAAAAAATTTTCGGAAAGGGAGGCTACAAGCACCTACACCCAGGCCAAGCCACTCGGGCTGCAAACTACTTCCAACCTATTAAACCCACAGCCCAAGCACTCCTGAACTCAGTTATAACCGACCATTCCCTCCCCACGGCTTCATATAGGAGAGATCGATGGTTTTTCGAAAAACCCTAATTCAGAACACCTGCGCGCCAACATCCCCAGACCCTGGCGACCTCTTCCAGCCTGGGCAAGGTGCCGCCGGCCGACCAGATCCGTGCGGAGGCAGCGTGCGCGTGCGCGGACAAGGAAACCTTGGCAGCAACAACCTTCTTCGAACCCAACATCGACAGGATATTGCTTAGCGCTCGCTTGTTGATTTTCCGATCCAGTTCTTCAGGTTTGAACCTAACCTATACCCCTTCGTTTCCCTTCATATAGTTCATTTTAATTCGCTTTGTACGCGATGGAAAACGAGTCCCAAAATCGAGAAAAATCTCGAATTCTGGATTATAGAAACTGTCCCGAAACCCAAAGTTGGCGGTCGATTTACGACCAGGATACTGTGAAACTTGGAAAGCCGCTTGAACAGCCTTGTAGATAACATAACCGAGATGGAGACCCTATTTTTAGTTTAATTTCTAGTTAGTTATTTTCTGTTAAAAGTCAATTCGAAAATTAGGAAAAACTTGGCAAAAACTGTTTTGAAAACTAGAAATTCTTCCGGTCCAACGTGCGTCCCGCCAATCCGGATGACGTGGTCGCGAACCGAAGGCATCGAAAGGTGCGTAACGGCTTCGTGGACGTGTGGGCTTTGACGGAATTCAAATTGATTGCGTGTGTGCGACGAATCTGATACGTATCCGTCAAAATTTACCGTATCGGCCTCTGTGCAAATTCTCTAATTACTTTGTGCACGCTCGTCAGATCGAGATGAAACTTGTGCTAACAGGACCGTATCGTTTTTCTGGTCCTGTATGCCAAGTTTGGTCCAATTCTGAGACATTTGATTGGATCGCCGTTTTACGGGTCCCACGGTCCGACTCAACGGACGATTTTGTGCACGGCCCGCCGGAATCCAACTTTGGACATACGGTTGGGTTCGTATCAGAAAACTGGACCTGTTGACATATAGTTTGACCACTTTAGAGATCGTTGACTCTGGCACGCTTTCGATGCAAAGCGGGTCCAACGTCGGACACCGTTTTGACACAAAATTATCGTTTTGCCCCTGTGTCCAGAATTGGACTTAAGGACAGGCAATCCTAGCTAATTTGACTATTCTTAGAACTTTGGTACTATTTATTTCAGCATTTGGAGACTTCTGCATGTATTGACTGATTGTGACTCATTGAGTGGTATAGTATTATTGGTTTCACCAGCTAAGGACCTCAGGCAAGTGCACTTTCTGATTGCTTTCGATTCATAGTAGTCTTTCCATTTCATGTCTATACATATATCTTGCTGCTTGTTGACACGCTAGTCACACGGAGTAGTCGGGAGGGGAAATATCTTTGTAGACATGTGGACTACCCAGAACTATCCCCCGCGTCTTTCGTGGAGAATGGCAGCTGCACACGACACGTGCAGGGTACCAGATTTACCCCTAGCTGTTCACATGTCGAAACGGATATTTCACACCACATAGGTAGTTGTCTTTTATTTATTTTTCTTTTTCTTCTCCACCGTGCCATGTCATAAGTTATCTTCTAGTTTTTATCTCTCATATGTTATTTTCATGTCTTATTAATTCTATTGTGTTTTTGCATTGCCGTCGGTTTGTGTACTTGTTCCATTTCTGACTGGAAACCATCGTTTTTCAGGTTAGCTATGGCTTCACTTAGCTTGGGAGATTCGGGTGTACTTGCAGACAAAAACCTAGAAATAGATAGCAGTTGTATCAATTTCATTAATTATAAAATCTTGTATTTTCTTTAATTATAAATGTTATAAATGTTGTAATAAAAGTAGAAATGTGAATGAGCAGCAAATGTTATTTCTTGAGCATTTATTTCTTGCGGGCTTGACAGCGTTCTACCGCCGACTCTGCGGCGTAGGCTGGCTTGGACACGTCTCGTATCTGGAAAAGCGGGTGCGGGTCGTGATAGGTTCCCCTGGGACTAGGATTACATCATCAAAGGGTCGTTTAAACATCTGTATTAAATAACAAAATTTCCAGAGGTCGTCTTCGAAGTGCACGTTGAAGCACCCACGTATGTCGAGCACGGGAAGACCCTTGCAGTTGCATATGATAGATCGCAGCGTTTCTCCGTTGAACGTGCCGAATCCCATATGTAGGTGCTCGAGATGCGGCATCGAATCAGCCACGGCCTTTCCCTCCGTCTCGTTATGCGTGTCCAGCACGAATCTGTTCCTGAGCAAAAAATCTGGAGGGGGCATGTTCCTCCTCAGCTTGACCAGACGGTGGCAATACTTTTCGGTGAAAAATATTCCAGTCGACGTGATATAGAGGCAGTAGCTAATGTCGAGTTCTTCCAGCACCGAAAGAAACTCCAAGTGTCTCACGAAAGTTTCATCACTCACGTCGCACTTCGGAATGCGCAGTACCTTTAGAAATTTTTCACTGTATTATAAAAATGGGAAAATATCAATAGAAATTAACAAAAGTATACATAAAATTTTGTAATAGAAAAAAATAAAGTATTAGAATAAGACCAAATAAAATTTTGCACTGGCCTTAAACATGCAAAACAGAAGGCTGCTTCGTCGAGCTTGTACGCGGAGAAGGACCCTAGATATCCTCCATTGCGAGCCACGAGCTTCTTTACGGTCAAACTAATCTCAGCGGTTTGCTGGGTCCTCCGGCACCACTGTACCAAGTCGACGTTAGACCAATAGTCCAAGGGACCATTGAGCGCCTTCCACCACGAACGACAAACTGGGGCCACGTTGCACATTACCTCGTCCGCCGGCATCCCCGACAGTACCAGTATCATCGAGAGAATCTCGGTAGGGATGACGGCCCATCCGCTGCAGTTGATCTTGCTCCTCTCCATTGCGACTGTTCTTCTTTTTCTTTCCTTTATTTCTCTCTAGTCGGATGGGTTCTCTTCTTTGGAAAAGGCTATTTAACCCCTCGTTTCGGGGGTGTAACCCGCTCGTGGAGGGGTATGACCGAACAAGGCACGAATCTATTAGGAAATAACGGTAATGCCACATTAATATTAGCAATTAGTCGTTTGGGCTCCCAACATATTTGGGTGATGCCATCTCACATTATGTGGCATCTGACATGGCAGATGACATAACAGCTGACATGGCAAATTTTAACCCCAAAAATTAATTATCCAAATTTTTTTAATGTTAATGTTAATATTAATGTCAATATTAATATTAATATTAATTTTAATATTAATGCTAATGCTAATGTTAATGTTAATATTAATATTGATGTTAATATTAATATTAATATTAATATTAATGTTAATATTAATTAATGTTAATTTAATATTAAATTATTTATTTACTATTAATGTTAATTTTAATATTAATTTTATTGTTAAATTTTGCCATGTTAGCTGTCATGTTAGCAACCATGTCATATGCCACATAATGGAAGATGGTATCACCCAAATTTTTTGGGAGCCAAATAGCATTTTCGTAATATTAGTTTCAATTATATTGTAAATTTTAAATTAACAAAAAAGTCAATATTGATTTAATATTAATGCTACTGTTAAATTTTTCTGATCATACCTCGATACTTACGAATGTCGACCGAGATACCGTCTTCATATTATCAGGTTTTGTCGTTGTTGCCATAGGAGTCCCCATTGACTTGGATGAGTCAACTGTTGGGAACCCTTTGTCACGCCCCGATCCGGAAAATCGTGCGCCCTCGTTAGATTTTACCCGAATCATCGTCCTCGCTGGGACGTGATGCCGCACGAGCCTGGAGTTGCGCTCGTACAAGACAAGATAACAGATTCACAATAGTGTTTATAGCTCAAATTGATAACATAAGCAGCGGAAGGGAAATGTAGTATACAACAAGAATCCCTTTTATTGATAATGAACTGAAGGTTACAATGGCTCTAAATAGCCCAACTTAACATGCCAATTGGCTACAACGCTCATGATCTCTCTAGCTCACAAATGATTACATTGTTCCATACATTATGCCTCTTTATAGCCAATAAGTAGTCTTCGGCTGAACATCTCTATGTCACAAGTCCGAACGCCAATGCGGTAGCTCCTCTTGAACGTTAAGGACTCCATGCCTCGGCACGTCCAAGTCGAGCCCCGCCTCGAGCCGAACATATCCTGAACTTGTCCACTACCGTGTTCCTGCGGCAGATACAGTTAGACATAATCTTAACATAAACATAGTGATCGTGCTCATCTCTGTCCCATTTTGCCTAGCCTGCAAGGTTAGAACTTTACATAAGAAATTATATCATTTCACTCAACCAACCAACCGTAAACTTAAACATATGCATAAGGGTGGCAGGCCCTGCGCCTGCACCCAGCGCTAATCTCAGCCCACCGGCCCTATCAATATGAAGGTCACGATGTTTCGCACCATAATGCATCTTTGGCATCCTTATGTGTAAGCCTATGATCGCTTCGATACGGGTTGCTAGCCCAATATCCGAAGGATCCCAAACTAACTGATATCATAGCTTATCACAACACTGGACGGTCGCAACCCATCCTAATGATGTGCACCATAAATACCATACACAATTCCCTCCTTTGAACTACTCGGTTAATTTGACCTACCGTGCCCATGCCACACTCCGTTGCAAGGCAACGATTTAGTTTTACGGACACTTTAATGAATAAGGCAAAATATCGACCTCTTATCGTCTAGCGTAAAAGCATAGCCTGCACACCAGATCAACTAAAATCAGCACTTGCTCAAACGGGACTTATCCTTTGCATCGATTCGATTCATAGATTCCAATCGACTCAAAGCTTACCTTTGGCCAACGTAACTCTTGCATCTTTGTCCCCAAACAGACTGGGAATGCCATCATCTGCCAGCCTCCCTACCGAAACCAAGTTGTAGCACAAACTCGATACATGGCACAGTGTTTCCATCGCCCAAGTCATACTTTATATGACGAGCTTTGAGATTGTTGTAGTGCCCCGACCCTACATCGACCCTCGTTTTCGTCTACGGGGTGCGCGAGAAAGGAACAATGTCGCTACCGATTCGGTTGGGATAGGTCAGAATCGGCCGGGTCGATCGAACGGGAACGGTTGAATTAAGATCCATTCCACGTTATGGAATGGCTTCTCTGGAACCAAGTTCCATATTCAGCGGGTTGCAGGTGATCGCGTAGGCGACGTCAGCAGCCAACCATTCGCTCGCTTGAAACAAGTCTAAGGCGAGTGGCTGACCTCCTTGGGCTCGTCCCTCTACTTCAAAATCAATATGTGAAGTAAATGAATGCTTTTCATAATAGTGTAGAATCAAAGGAAACTCCGAACTTCTGTGACGGTGCTAGGTACTGGCCATTGACTCTATGGCCACTATCTTCTGGGGGTCCACTTCCACTCCACCTCTGGTGATGATGTGACCTAAGTACAAGATACGATCCAGCCAAAATTCGTACTTACTGAACTTCGCATACAACTGGTGTTCCCTGAGTATCTAAAGAACTACACGAAGGTGCTGCTACTCTGCGTCACTCTTGCTATAGACTAAGATGTCGTCTATGAACACTATCACGAACTGATCCAAATAGGGCATGAAGATACGATTCATGAGGTCCATGAATACGGCTGGCACATTGGTCGCTCCAAATGGCATAACAAGGAACTCCCAATGTTCGTACCTCAATCTGAATGCTGTCTTCGAAATGTCTTGCTCTCTTACTCTGATATGATGGTACCCTCATGACCGCAAGTCAATATTCGAAAATATAGCCGCTCCCTTGAGCTGATCAAATAAGTCATCAATGTACGATAATCAACACATAATCTTGACGTACCATCCTTCTTCTTCACAAGAAGTATCGGTGCTCCCCAAGGCGATCCACTAGAACGAATGAATCCCTTGGTTCTGAGTTCTTCAATCATCTTGTACAAGATTTTCAACTTTGAAGGTGCCATCCTGTAGACTCTCTCCGATACTGGTGCCGTCCCTGGAATCAAGTCGATGGTGAAAACTCTGCCTCACCGGAAAATGAAAACTCTGCCTCACCGGGAATACCAAAAATAATCCTGCCAATATGGCAGTCTATTCTTGTGTATTGCTCCTTCAACCAATCCATTCCTAGGCCAAGGGACCGATTCGGCCCGCCGCAAAAGGGTCGCCGTCTGACCCAGCTATAGTCCGTGATGGCTTGACATTGCCAGTGGCCTTCACACCCTTTTACTGCTTAACAAATGCACGTGACACGGGACGGTGCTTGCTATACTTCGATAGACCAACAAAACTCTTTTCTAATGTGTTCGTGCAACGACTTGATAAGCAAGGGCTACGTCAAGCCTTGCATCGAGGGAACGTGCTGTGCACGCATTCGACTTAAACAATCAAGTTCTTTGGGTGCATAGACTTAAGCAAGAAGCAGTAAAATATGACTTAAACTACGGGACAAGCGAATGTTAATATTAATTGTAGTTCCAATTACATTTTAAATAAAAAAGAATGCAATTTTAACTTTAACTAGTTTGAAGTAAATGTTAAATCAAAAACTATTTTAAATTTTAGTATTAACATTAGTTTCAATAATATTGTAAAATTTAAATTAACAGGAATGCCACGGTATTAGAAACCTAGCTAGCTGATGTCACGTTGCTCGGGCTCGGTTAGTGTTCGTCTAAACTCGTACGTGCGAATTAGTTATTAGTAATGAAAACCAAAAATTGAATTTTAAGTTTAAAATCTAGTCGAGCTCGATCCTTTCTCTTTATCCCATTTTCCACTCTCTCTCTCTCTCTTTTTCTCTCTCTCTCGGGTTCTCTCTCACAGGTTGTGTTCACTAATACCATATCTTTAGAAATATTTACACAACAGATCCCGTAGCATTAAATGCTGCTGCATGCATTATCCTACACAATTGAATAATAAACACTGATATTATATCATTAGAAGAGTAAAAGTTGTCTTGGAAGTTGTAAAAAATTACTTTGTATTTGTCTTCTCAATACTTTTTTGCATTGGAGATGACTTTTTAAACTTATTACCATTTGTGAATATAATCTTGTCGCCTATACAAGATATTGTCTTGTGCCTCATGCCACATAAGATACACAACACATAACAAGACAATAGGGTTGCGTAGCATTAAATGCTGCTGCATGCGTTATCCTACAGAAGAGGGCCACGTGGAGAATGCTGTTGCATGCTTCCTCATGCGTTATTAGGTACACAATTTAATAATACATGAACCCAGAAGACGAGAAAGTTGTGTTGTTGGAAGTTGTTTCCTTAACATTATGCTTGCTCCTACAATCACTCAAGATTTTCATGAGCCATCAAAAGAGGGCCACGTGGCGGAGGTAAAGAAGACGAAAAGGTTGTGTTGTTTGCTTGCTGGAAGTTGTTTCTTTCTGAATAATGCTTTATGTACCTCCAAATTGTACTTTCAAACTGTCCATCCTTACGTGGCAGCTGATGTGATATGTTGATCTGGCAGCTGACGTGGCAATTTTTTTAAAAATAAAACTAAAAATAAAAATTAACATTAAAATTAATGTTAACATTAACATTAACATTAAAATTAACATTAACATTAACATTAACATTAACATTAACATTAATATTAAAATTAATATTATCGTTAACATTAACAATAATATTAATATTAATATTAACATTAACATTAACATTAACATTAACATTAATATTAATATTAACATAAATTAATATAACATTAAATTAACATTAATATTAACGTTAAATTATTATGGAGAAAATTAGGTAGTTAATTTTTTGGATTAAAATTTGCCATGTCATCAGTCATGTCAGATGACACACACTATTATTTAATATGCCACATCAGATGGGAGGGCTATATATTAGAGGGACAATTTGGAGGTACGAATAGCATTACTCTTTCTTCTTGTATTGTTTCTTATCCTTCGTTTCTTCTGCTGGTTTCTAACACACTCTATTTTCTTCAATGTCGACGTCACATGGAGAAACTGATCGTCGTGTGGAAGATTTAGTCGATGAAGAAATCTTCCTTTCAAGAGGAGTGTCAGATGATTTGGACGATGAACAAAGTTTGGAAGCTGTTAACTTAGGAGACAGTAAAAAACAAGATGAAGAAAACACCGGAAGAATATATCATAACGATGACGACGACATCAACGCAAACAACGGAATGTTATTTCGCATCACCCTTTCTAATGGATTTAAGAAATGTATTATATTTTTACATTTAGTTCTCATATTTATTTTGTTTTATTCTGTTCTTAGGGACGACGGTGAATCTCCACTGGATTTTGATGCAGCGACGATGAAAAAAATATTGTAGTTCGCCAACATTAACAAAGATCCAAAACAACTCTTAGAAGAAGATATTGTTGGCCTACAGTTCAACTCTATTGAAGAAGCAGAGACATTCTACCGGATATATTCAAAAGCATATGATTTCAGTATTAGAAAGAACGAGGTAAAGAAAAACAAGTCTGGGATAGTGATGGTCCGTAGTTGGTGTTGTTCGAATGCGGGATTCAGACACAAGAAATACAAGAAAGCTCCTAACAGGGTTCGTGAGCCAAGAAGTGAAAGCAGAAGTGGCTGTAAAGCAATTTTCCATATTAGGTACAAGATTCTACAAAGATGTGGGTCGTCAAAAAATTTTATGTACTTCACAACCATAACCTGGCGAATGATTATGAATCAGTTTTTTTGAGATCCCATCGTAAGATATCACCCACAGAGTTAGAAGAAGTTAAGATTATGAAGCAATCAGGGATAGGGACTGGAGCGATATGGAATTTAATTATCCACAGGAAAGATGGCTAGGATAAGGTTGGATGGACGAAAAAGGATTTATACAACGCTCTAGCTCAAGATAGTAGAGCACTAGACGATGTTGATGCTACGAAAACACTTACATTTCTTCAATCTAAGGAGGGCATTGACCCAGATTTCTTCTACGCGTACAAGGTAGACGAAGATTCTTGATTGACCCATCTCTTTTGGGCTGACGGTGCATGTCGATTCGATTACGAATTATTTAGAGATTCACTAGCATTTGACTCTACATATAAAACAAATAGAAGTCAAATGCCGTTGGTGGTTCTAGTGGGTACAAATAATCATGCAATGACTTGTGTGTTTGGGTTTGCAATGATCCATAATGAGACTGCAGAGACATATTCTTGGGTTCTAGAAAAATTCTAAGAGTGTATAAATAAAAAATTACCAGTGACAGTTCTCACGGATGATTGCAGATCCATGAATAAAGCAATTGAGAATTTAATGTCCAGCGTAGTTCATCGAACGTGCTCATGGCATATCCTAAACAATGCTGCCAAACATGTACACCGAGAGGGTTTTCACAATAAATTGAGTCTTCTGATTAAAAGGTACATCGCACACTTGCTACTTTACTTTGAAGTATGTTATTGTTACAATATTACAACTTTAGTTACTGTCCATGTTTTCTAAATAGGTACTATTCAGTCGAAGAATTTGAAAACCGTTGGCAGCAGATGCTAACGGATTATAATGTAGAGAACAATGAGTGGACCACTGCATTATACAGAACGAGGCAGCGATGGGCGAACATATTTCTACGTGGGCATTTCTTTGGCGGTTCTACTGCAACAAATAGATGTGAATCTATGAACGCATTTTTGAATGAGAAGCTGCTACTATGGAAGGCCCTTCAAAATTGTGACTTCGGTTTGGCGGCCTTACGTTACGGCCAGATGAGTAAGCATGTCACTGATAAACTCTCAACACCAGTTGTGAATCAAACTAGCATGGCCGTAATAGAAGATAAATTTGCCACAATTTACACTAAAACGGTGTTTATAGAGGTAAGGAAGGAAATCACACGTTCTGATGCATATACTGTTCTCCATCATCACATCATAAGAGAGGCAGAAGTTTGCACTATCCAAAAGTATATGTCGCCAAACAGTGTCAACTGGAAGGTTACATTTGATCCGGCCGACAACATCATAAAATGTGAATGCTTGTAGATGGAGACCAAGGGGATTCCTTGTAGGCATATTTTTTTACAATGAAGAGATTGTAAATTGGAGATATTCCAAAGAACTTGATAAAATCTCGTTGGCTCAAGAATTGCAAAGAGAGTTATCTCTCCGGACCTGGCTCAGAAAGAAGATTCATCCACCCATACAGTATTGAGAGCAGAAGGTATGGTGGTATTAATGAACAAGTTAATCTGTTTACATACTATTGTAAAAAATTAAGCAAAATTCAAGAGAGGGGAACAGAGTTGATGTCGTCTGTTCTGATGGAGTTGAAAGAAATGGTGACCGATATTGGTGAAGAAGAACAAATGGTAGCTGATGCAGTTCATAGAGTGCATGAAGCTTTAAAAGAGCGAAATCCGGTAGCAACAAAAGGAAGACCTTCTCAAGGGAAATCAAGCCAGCCTACAGTAAGTCAGACTATCCCGAAGCCTAGAACTTGTAGAGTTTGTAAAAAATTGGGTCACAATTTTCGTAATTGTAAAGTACGAAAGCGAAATAGTGACAAAGAGCAAATGGAATCAAATGAAACATCATTGACTTAAGACAATGTCTTTCCTATGTGGTAAGATATCATTCACACAAGACAACTTTTTCACTTCATCTTTTTTATATGTATAAAAGTCATTTTGAAGGGGGAGATGCTCACATTCTAAATTATTTTAATACTCAATCTTTTTAATACTGGGAACGATATTCTCCGTGTAATTCAAAACAGAGAATAGCATTCACCGTTTTTTAAATGACACGAAGAATATCATTCTCCGTTTAAATTAAAACGGAGAATGAACATTCTAATGTGTTTTTAATACTGGAAATGTTATTCTCCGTTTCAAGTTAGACAGAAAATGCCATTCTCCGTTCCAAATTAAACGACGAATAGAATCCTCAATCGTTTTAACACTGGGAATGCTATTCTTCGTGTAATTGGAAACGGAGAATGTGAAGTTTTTAATCTTAATATTTCCATTTTTCGAATATTTGATTAAATTTTTGAACATTTTTTTTGCAATGAGCCGTTCTATACTCGCAAAATTGAGAAGGGACAGATTCATTGGTATTAATTTTTGAATATTTGGTTAATATTTGAGTAAAATTGAAACCCTCAAAGTTGACAGAATTCGAAGGGGCAGATTCATTAGTATTAATGGCATATAGATGGCAGTAGTTGGGAGAGTTTGTTCTCGTCTTACTTAGCTTTACTTGAGAAGGGGCAGATGCATTGGTATTGATGCAAATTAATTAAATTGAATTTGAAGTAGCTGCTACTTGGCACATGAGTTCGATTTGTTCCTTGCCTATAAATGGCAGTAGTGTAGGAAGAGTTTGTTCTCGTCTCACTTAGCTTTTTTTGTGGAGATGGACTCTGCCGATCCCCCGCCTTGGCAAGACGCTTTCCTTTTGGTTGTCAATCTCCTCGTTCGAAGAAGCTTTGGTGGTGAAGTCCTTAAGAAGACTGAGATGTGCCTAGTGGACTGTCTGTTTTCGTGCACTTCATCGACTGTGTGCCATGATGTCGGTTTTTGGAAGAGCCCCTGGGTTTGGATTTATTGCCAACCCATACTCTGTCGAAGCGCCCGTACGTCGATTCGCTCGAACTATGCACGGTGTTCCTTTGCCGCAAGGAGTTCCTTTGTTCAAGGTGTTCCATTGCTCCGACGTTGTACGACGAAGTGAGTTGCCACAAGGAATTCCTTTTCCTCAGGGTGTTCTATTGCTCGGATGAATGCAAGATGAAGTGAATTCCTTTGCAGGTCCTTTGCCTCAAGGAATTCCTTTGCAAGGTCCTTTTGCTCTCAAGGAATTCCTTGGCACTCAAGGAGTTCCTTTGACTCCTTGAGGCAAAGGACCTGCAAAGGAATTCACTTCATCTTGTATTCTTCCAAGCAATGGAATGCCTTGAGGAAAGGAATTCCTTGTAGCAAATAACTTTGTCGTGCATCGTCGGAGCAATGGAACACCTTGAACAGAAGAACTCCTTGCGACAAAGGAATACCGTACATAGTCCGAGTGAATCGACATGCGGGCGCTTCGACAGAGTGTGGGTTGGCAATAAATCCAAACCCATGGGCTCTTCCAAAAACCGACATCATGGCACACAGTTGATGACTATGTACGGAGCGCTCCCACTTTGATTCGCTTTGACTATGCACGGAGTTCCTTTGTTCAAGGAGTTCGATTGCTCTGACTATGCATGCAGTTCCTTTGTTCAGGGAGTTCCATTGCTCTGATATTGCACGATGAAGTGATTTGCATCAAGAAATTCCTTTGCCTCAAGGAGTTCCATTGCTCAGCGATGCCCGTACGCAGCTCACATTCAACTTTTTTCTTGATAGTAGGATTTTATATAGTAGTTCAGACTTTCATATGTAAATAAAAGTCAAAGTTTTCGTGGTTTTCACAATATAAATATAACTCATAAATGATTTTATTATAAAAGACAGAGCAGAGCAGACATTATAAAACACAGAAGTTCTCTTGAAAGCAAATTCTGAGCCCATACCAACCTCATCATTGTAGTCTTCTTAGCCCATACCAACCTCGTTATATTCTCATCAAGCTCATCTTCATTCTCCTTTCAAACTAAACGGAGAATAACATTCTCCATTTCAAAAGACACGGAGAACGTTATTCTCCGTTTAAATAAAAACGGAGAATGAACATTTTAATGTGTTTTACCACTGGGAATTTTATTCTCCGTTTCAAGACAGACAGAGAATGTTATTATCCGTTCCAAAATAAACGGTGAATAGAATCCTCAAACCATTTAATTTAAACGGGAAAGTTATTCTCTGTTTCAAGTAAACGGAGAATGCCATTCTCCGTTCCAAATAAAACGGAGAATATAATCCGAAGGGACAGATTCATTGGTACTAATGGCATATAAATGGAAGAATTCATTGGTAT
The DNA here is from genome assembly GCA_029216955.1 of Iris pallida. NCBI lineage: Eukaryota > Viridiplantae > Streptophyta > Magnoliopsida > Asparagales > Iridaceae > Iris > Iris pallida. The sequence continues at coordinate 6,195,258 of JANAVB010041420.1, forward strand.
TAATGGCATATAAATGGCAGATTCATTGGTATTAATGACATATTAATGGCATATTAATGGCATATAAATGCCATTTTCCGTTCCAATTGGGCGCATCAGTACACGGAGAATGGTGTTCACTTGGCAGAATTCGAAGGGGCAGATTCATTGGTACTAATGGCATATAAATGACAGTAGTTGGGAGAGTTTGTTCTCGTCTTACTTAGCTTTACTTGAGAAGGGGCAGATGCATTGGTATTAATGTAAATTAATTGAATAGAATTCGAAATGACTGCCACTTGGTACATGAGTTCGAGTTGTTCCTTGCCAATAAATGGCAGAAGTTGGGAGAGTTTGTTCTAGTCTTACTTAGCTTTACTTGAGAAGGGGCAAATGTTAATTAAATTGAATTCGAAGTGACTGCCACTTGGCGCATGAGTCCGAGTTGTTCCTTGCCTATAAATGGCAGTAGTGTAGGGAGAGTTTGTTCTCGTCTCACTTAGCCTTTCTTGTGGAGATGGACTCTACCGATCCCCCGTCTTGGCAAGACGCTTTCCTCTTGGTTGTCGATCTCCTCGTTCGAAGAAACTTTGGTGGTGAAGTCCTTCAGAAGACTGAAGCTTTGGGTTGATTGCCAACCCACACTCTATCGAAGCGCCCGCACGTTGATTCGCTCGGACTATGCACGGTGTTCCTTTGCCTCAAGAATTTTTTTTGCCTCAAGAAGTTCCTCCGTCTCAAGCTCCTCCTTGGCACGTTGACGATGAAGTGATTTGCTCTGACGATGCACGAAATTCATCTTGCTCTTGCTCTGACGATGCACGATGAAGTCATTTGCCTCTAGGAGTCATCCAACGATTTCGATGCTCTGACGATGTACGATGAAGTGATTTGGCTCAAGGAATTCCTTTGCCTCAAGGCGTTCCATTCCTTTGACGATGCACGATGAACTGAATTCACTTCATCGTACATCTTCAAAGGAATAGAACTCCTTGAGGCAAATCACTTCATCGTGTTTCGTCAGAGCATAGTAACCTTTGGATGACTCCTTGAGGCAAATCACTTCATCGTGCATCATCAGAGCAAGAGCAAGATGAATTCCTTGAGGCACAGGAAAAAAAGCAAAGGAATTCCTTGAGAGCAAAGGACCTTGCAAAGGAATTCCTTGAGGCAGAGCACCTTACAAAGGAATTCACTTCATCCTGGAGATGGACTCTACCGATCCCCCGCCTTGGCAAGACTCTATCCTGTTGGTTCACTTCAAATGACACAGAAAATGAAATTCTTTGCCTTATTCAACTTTTTCTTGGTTGTAGGATTTTATGTAGTAGTTCAGACTTTCATATGTAAATAAAAGTCAAACTTTTCATGGTTTTGACAATGTAAATGTAATTCAAAAATGATTTTATTATAAAAGCAGAGCTTATAAAAGACAAGTTCTTTTCCCAATTACATAATTATATTGTTGTTTTACAATGTCATTGCTTGGTTCGTGTTACATATTTGCTTGAAAGCAACTTCTGAGCCCATACCAACCTCATCATTGTAATCTTCTGGTGAGTTTCATCATCATTTCCTTCCAGTATTTTGAAGGGAGTAGTCGTCAACATATTCATATAATACGCCGTGTACAAGAGGCAGTTGGGTGCCCGTTGTTGTGGGCAATTTGGAGAACAATTCAGCACTTTGCTCTAATACTCCATCTTCGTCGGGCATCTCTCCCTCATCATATCAACTTTTCTCCTGACGATAGGCTCTAAGGTGTTCTTCATTAATTCTACATCTACCTTGCACTTTTCGTACGTGGTTTGTCTCAAGGAGTTGTAGTGTGTCCAGTCGTAGGAGATAAAGTTGAATGTGAGCAGAGTATAGTGTCTGATGAATGAATTAAAGAGTTGGATGAATAACAACTCTATGTCATCCTCCAAACCCATGACGAAGTCTACTACATATGTTTGGAAGTCTTCAAGGGCGCCAGATTTTGCGTCTGGTTCATTGGCACGTTCAACGATGGTTTGTTTCCCAAAAACAAAACACAATATCATGAGTAATTTTTTTTCTGTCATTTTTCATCGGTGTACACATGAATATAGATTTTTCTGTTTGAATTCTTACCAATGTGTGGGCCATCATGAATGCAGACCACTTATGTGATTGGGGTGCCGACTTTTGCTTCTGGATCAGTGGCACGTCCTTTGAACTAGACGGGGCACAACTTCTTTTAATGTCTTGAATTTCTCTCAGCTTCCTTATTATTAGGTTCAGTATGCCAGCCTCCATGTCTTCATAGTTGAGTATGTCTTGCAGGTCTATTGCCGACAGCTGGACTGAAACTCCCTTTTCACCCTTTTTCGGCGAAAATAAGTATACAATATCACTGCACATAAATTTAGTTTAGATTAAATTAATAAAGATAGATTCTCATTACATAATTATGAAAAAAGTCTAGAAAAAACAAAAGAAAAAAGTGTTCAGAATACATACTCTGGAAACTTTTTTTTGGGAATTACGATGTCGATGTATTGCTTCTTCAGCTCTTCATCCGCATCTTTCCAAAGTAAGAGTTCATCGCATTCCCTTAGTATGACACGGTTCTTCTTTAATTCAGCCATTTTGGCGTCTCCTCTGGATTTTGGAGTGGCATTAATCTTTCGCTTTTTATTAGCCTCTCAAACTGTATTCTTTTCCAAGGGAGTAACATCTTCAACGGCTAATGGCGCTGCTGTTTTCTGAACCTCTTTCCCTCCGATCCTTCTCTTCTTTTGGCTTCTTTTGGAGCAGCAAGTTCAGCAGCTGCTTTAATCTCCTGACGCTGCAATGTTATAACCATGGCTTCGAGATTAACGATTTTCCCATCCTTTTCAGTGGATTCAATATTGAATGATTCAAATTTATTTTGAAGCTCCCTTTTCTCCTCAACGAGCCTTTTATTTGTTTCTCTGAGTTGCTCGGTTGTTCGTACTGAAATAAAACAAACAATAATAAAATATATGATGTGAATCTAACACGAAGAATGAAAGTCTCAGTGTAATATAATACGGAGAATAGCATTCTCCGTTTGGAATTACACGGAGAATAACCTTCCCAGTATCGAAATGATAGAGAATAGCAATTACCCGTTTCAAATGACACAGAGAACGCCATTCTCCATGTTATAATCCACGGAGAATAGCCATTCTCCTGGAAGATTACAAATCAGAAATTTGAAATAGAAAAGATTTTACCTTGTGCATGTAGATCTGTAATAAGAACAGAATTCTGCTTTCTCAAATCCTCCAGTTCATGCACAGAGCCCTCCATCACAACGTTGACTGCACGTTGTTGCACTTCTTCTTCCTCGAGCTCTTTCAGCTTTTCTTTGAGTATGGCATTCTCAAGGTTGGCTGCACGTAACTGCGCTTCTTGTGCCTCCATCTCTTTTAACTTTTCTTTGAGTTCTTCATTCTGCGCAAGAATATCAGAATGATGTCTTCTCAAATCCTCCAGTTCATGCACAGAGCCCTCCATCACAACGTTGACTGCACGTTGTTGTGCTTCTTCTGTCTCGAGCTCTTTTATCTTTTCTTTGAGTATGACATTCTCAAGGTTGGCTGCACGTAACTGTGCTCCTTGTGCCTCCATCTCTTTTAACTTTTCTTTGAGTTCTTCATTCTGTACAAGAATATCAGAATGATGTCTTCTCAAATCCTCCAATTCTTTTGCTGAGTCGTCCATCACATTGTCCATTTCATGATGCTGTGGTATCCGTTGTTCATCAAAATTATCCCCACCTGCTTCTTGGTGTTCTTTATCTGCCTTTTTTTCAACTTCTTCTATAGGTGGCTCATCTTCTTTGTGCCCTTCTTCTTCCCCAACATGTATAACCAGATCTTCCAATATCATCTTCGATCTCATTTTGTTGTGATATTCGGCCTTGAGGAAGTTTAAGATTTTGTATCCATTCCATGTGAAAAATCTTGGGTAATCAGGAATTGGGGCGAACTTCCTTTTCATAAATTTACTTTGTTTTGCAAACCAATAGAGGAAGTATATTGTGCAACCTTCCAATTTATGGAAATCCATTGAGTAATCCCCCTGTTCAGTTTTGCTTCTACTCTTCTTTATGCTATCTATTACATATGCCAAGATTAACCTTGGCCAGCATATACTGTTGATGATGTCCATACTGTCTACCAAGGCCAAGAATCTGTACGGCAAATTTAAACCGCCAGACTTTATGAAGAATACTGTTTGGCACAAGTGAAAGATTATTAGCTTGGCCAAATCATCTGGATTAATAGCGTTATCTCTGCCACGAAGCCGTCGTAATAATTCAAAGAACTTGTCTCTCACTTCCTTATTCGTGACTTCTGCGTGTTTGCCCTTAGAATTAGCCAGCAATCTTGTGAAGTGATCTCTACACAGGCTCAATGATGCTGGTCGTGTGGGCTGCTGTTGTTTTTCCTTTATCAATCTTCTGTAAAAAACATCATTATCGCTTTGTTCATTCAGCGGTAGACCAAAGATGACTGTCATATCGTCGATGCTTGGCGCGATTTTAACAGTGGTGCTTAATTCAAAGCACCCAACGCCATCTTCTTCTTCTGTGTAACTTGTAATTAGATTCTCAAGCCCTTCCGTTACCTTGGCCAATTCGGAGACGTGGACTCTGTTTTGGTAGAAAATCTCGACAAAATTCCAGAAACCGGTATTCTTTAAGAAATTAATAACTGGCTCAGGTAAACGGCCAACATCTTGATTGACCTCCTCTATAAGATTTAGCATTGACTTGAAGGTAGAACGGAAAAGTCTTGAATCCTTATTTCTGACAGATTTTTTTCTACAAAACAAAAAAACAAAAAATTAGGTCGAAGAATGGCCATTCTTATGGGTTTTAACACTAGGAATGACATTCTCCGTGTAAACTAACACAGAGAATGTCATTCTCCATTTCAAATGACACGAAGAATGACATTCAGATGTATTTTATGGCGGAGAATGTCATTCTCTGTGTAATATATACAGAATTTGCGAACATAAACTCAAAGTTATACCTTCTGTTTGTACTTCTTTTGTTTAGCAACTTTTTCCTTTTTCTTCTGTGAAACTTTCTTAGAATAGGGTTTCGGTTGTTCTCCGTCTTTACCTTTTGGATTTTCTGTAACTGGTGCATCTTCTCTAATTGGTGATGCTGCCGGTGATGATTCTGCCGCTGATGCCGACAGGGTGTGAAGATTGCGAATGGGGAGGAAAGTTTGAAGATTTTGGAGGATAATGACCTAGGTTTGAGTACAGAGTGGAGTATGGAAGAAGAGGAAGAATCGAAACAGTTTTTTTTGTAATAAAAGGGTTCGGGGGTGTTTTGAATTAATTAGAAGGGCAAAAATATCATTCGACGGAAGGTATAAGACTCCTTTCTGCTTAATTATATTAATTTGAAGGGCAAAAATGATTCTGCTTAATTAAAAAGAATCGAAGCCGTTTGGCAAAAATGTCATTACAACTCAACAAAACAAATGAACATAATATATTAGGGGTTTTCATACATTAGATATAAAAGAAGAAGAAAAAAAATCATCGTCTTCCATATTCAATCATTTCAGATTGGACTTCTTTTAGCTCTTCGTTGTGCTCTGAAGTTGTAATCCATTCAACAACTTTGCGTTTTTCCATTCCCGCATCAAACTGCATATAACAAACATAACATCAAAAATATTGCTCTAAAAAGTGTAAGTTTTTGACGACATATTTTTAGACTTACATTGAGAGAACGGTAGTCTAGACTACATCGGTCTTTCATGAATGCAATTACAAAAATTCTATAATCAACAGAATTGCCTTGGCGGGAAACATAAGAACGACGTTTTATTGCAAAAGTAGAAAAACTGAACCTAGCATCTCTCAACTTCAAAATCTCTTCTTCGACTAGTATACCGCGTATCTTGTACCCAATTCATAAAAATTGATGAATATGAGCTTACTATTTCTTTTATGACTGTTTTGTTTTGAATCAGATCATCTTTAGATACAAGTGAGTCCCAAATTTCAACAGTCCTTTTTTTAACCAGAACTCTTGCAAGAGTATAGTGTTCGTCCAAATGAATGGGTATATATATCTGAATCAGGATTAATTAGGTAAAACAAATTAGTAAATTTTTAAAAAATTAGGATTAATATTTAAACATAAATACATTAATACCTCGTTACAAGTGCTTAAAGATCCCATGTAATCCTGAAAATATTTGTACTTCTTCCATATTTCATGAAGCTTTTTGTCGGATGGAGGTAACGTTTCTTTCTACATACACATCAACTAATACATTACGAAGGACAGAAAAATAAGAAAATTGTTAATGCATATGCATTGAAGAATAAAATGCTCACTCACCGATATCCTTATTGGTAAAAACCATACATTAGCTTTATTGGAGGTTCTTTTCCGTTTCTCCACGGTGAGAAGAGCAGAGACAATGCCTACAATCTGAATAAATCATTAAAAATGTCAGCGATGGAATCGAAGTAAACATAGATGGCATCTAAGAAGAAATATACTATCTATACATACCCCATTTTTAATTCTCGTTAAAGGAGCTAAGGTCTTTATCTCAAACCGAGACACACAGATTTTGTTGCAAGATGATATTATTTCTCTAAGAAAAGAAACGAATAAATTAGGAGAAAAAACTGTTGGAATTAAATCAAAACTCATATTACTTACTCTTCAGGTCTATCATCGGCAAAAATATAGTCGTAATAACTCGAAGAACCACTAGTACAATTGCTAGGCTTCGAGGTTGAACCCCTTGTTAAACTTTTCGATGGTGTGACCGGATCTAAATTTTCACGCATTCTTTTAGAAGAGCTGCTAAAGTTAGTTTCTTCTGTAGGGGACAATGCGAGAATTCGGTCCAATGCTTTACTACGAGACTGTTGCTCCACGTCCTCCTCATCGGAAGAAGATTCAACGGAAACTACCTTCACATTATTAAATGCTCAAGATGAAGACGCCTTCTTCAAAGCTGGAGATTCTTTAATCTTCTCAAAATGTTGAGATAAATTCATTTGTTCAATTTCTAATGAACAAAGCTTAGAATTGATCTTTACAACTTCAGCTGAAATCGTCGACAGATGTTCTTCAATCTTGCGTAACATACGCGGAATAAAGGTTTCATTTGGAGCTGGCAACCAATCTTCTATGTCTTCTACATTTCCCACCACACGAGTAGACATCTTGAGAACAAGAAAACTATTGTATTTCAGAAAACTATTCTATGTATTTCAGAATGAATAATAGTACTATGAAACAAGAAAACTATTGTATATATAGCAAGGAAGAAGTACAAAAAGTGAGAAAGATGGAAAGACAAATAAATTTTGAGACTAACAAACAATCTACTAGCCATTTGATTGAGGAGGACTCGAGGAAGATTCTACTAGCTGTTTGAAAAATACAAAAGGTTATCATGATCAACTTCAATTAAAGAACTCTATAAGAGGTTTAATTCCGCTTGATTGAGGAACTCGACGAAGTCCGCCGCGAACCGGAACTTCTTCTTCTTTCCTTCTTCATCTTCGTTTCTCTTTCCACCACCACCACCACCACCATGGCCTGTAGCTTTATAACAAAAATATCAAATTGTTAGATGAAAAAAAACTAATTACGGAAAGATTACTAAATCAAAATCAAACAGAACACATATTCATAGAAAATATGAGATTAAAGATGAAAGTGTCACAGAAGCAACACCACAATTTTACAACAACTAAGCAGACTCTGCTAAGCAATAACTAAAATTAGGGATTGTGTCCACCTTAGATTTAATTTACACAAATAAGAGATTTGAGAGAACGAGCTTTTGTCGGCTTCCTAAATGTACCATTTTCCGTCCTAAATGTACCATTTTTCGTCCTAAATGTACCATTCTCCTTCCTAAATGTACCATTCTCCGTCCTAAATGTACCATTCGTCGTCGGTGTCCCTAACTAGATCGCCAGCAGCGGTGGTGTCATCTACATCGCCTACAGACCTGGACACACTGTATCCTTAGGGATTGTGTCCTCCTTGGATTTAATTTACACAAAGAAGAGATTTGAGAGAACGAGCTTTTATCGGCTTCCTAAATGTACCATTCTCCGTCCTAAATGTACCATTTCGTCGTTGGTGTCACCATCTAGATCGCCAGCGGCGGTGGTATCGTCGTCTACATAGCCTACAGACCTGGACACACTGTGTCCTTCCTTTCCGACCGACACACAATTATTGTTTTATATACGTAGTTGCACAGAATATTAAATTACCTGGACGAAAGAGAAAGTAAATATGAGTTAATTTAGGGTATTCATTGAAAAATTACATTGAAGAATGACCTGCTATAGCAAGTTAACAAGAGGTCAAAAGTCAAAAACAGTATTAAATGATGTCTCCTGCATTATTTCATCTGAATTTAATCTGAACCGTTGGATTAACATCTAACGGTCCAGATTTCGGATTTATCGATACATCCAAAATGGGTGGATGTATTGTAGAATTTTCCTATATATATATATATATATATATATATATATATATATATATATATATATATAAAATATATATATATATATATATATATATATATATATATATATATATATAGTTTCATACTTCTTAAATAAAAAGTTATAAATCCTAAACTTTTCCACCCAAACTCTTCAACTCCCTATCCTAAATCTTATTTCAGTTTGTATTTTGTAATAATTAAGACTTGATTGCTATTTGATTATGAGTTTAATATTACTTTTATTTAAAATTATTTCAAATATTATATTAGAGTCCGATAAACCCGATGGATCCGATCCAACCCGAGCCAAACCCGATCCTTCGGACTTGGTCTTGGGCTTCATATATTGAACCCGAGGTCAGGTCGGGTCGGGCTTAGGCTCGGACTTGACTTATGATTCATCGGATTGGGCTCGGATTGACCTCAAGCCCGACCCAACCCGTCCGAGTTGCACCCCTACCATATAAGCTTATTCACCACTCTAGAGTATAGACGATGAATGTAATGATTTAAAGAAGATTTTTTGCACAAGTTAGCTTCCACTCACGTTCCTTATAGCACACTTCATTTTGAAGTGTATTTTAAATCACCACTGTCTATTTACAAGCTCTAAATAATACATTGATACAACATCAACAATAATATATATATATATATATATATATATATATATATATATATATATATATATATATATATATATATATATATATATATATATATATATATATATATAATAAAGAGCGCTCTAGAACAAGCCGACTAGTTTTGTATTATGAAATTAATCTATATTATACACAATGGATTAAAATTACCTATAAAACATAAAAAAGTTCAATATACAAAACCAAAAAATATAGAGAGAGAGACTGTTGCCACCGTGTGTTACACTAAAATAGTCATGAAAACATTGAGAATTGTCAAAATAACAGTGGAATGTGATATCATTATGATTAGGAGTCCTTAGAGAGCAAATAAATCAATGAACATGAGAAATACTTAGAGAGCAAATAAATCAATTTTTTGACATTTTCTTTTCTTTAAAAAATTACAATTCCATGTGGAAAAGTAATTCCTTAGATGAAATCACTTTTTTTTTTCCTAATTTCTCTTCATTGAAGATCACTTTCCTTTTCTCCTCAATTCCTTAAATGTAGTAAACCATGATCAAACTAAATCTCATCCACAATATGAAGTTTAATGATATTTGTACAAACGTTGGACGGAGACATATCCACTACCAACAATTTCAAATAAGAAATATACAATGAAGAATTTGTTAAGTGAAGCAAGCACAGTCCGAGAGCAATCGTCACGAAGGAAGGAACGACTTTAGCTAGGGCACCTGTAAGAAATCATGAAACACACACCTGAAGAGATCACCAGGACCTCAGAGGGACATAACAAGATACATAATATCATGCCAATAAACTGAATAATAAAAGCTCAATAGAAAAGTATGCATGAGTAAAGGTTCCTAACCATTCTATGTGGAATGCACTTTGAGGACAACGTTCTACGCAGGGGCTGTACGGATTCATGCAAGCAAGTAATAAAGAGTGGCTAACAAGTAGCGCTCATCCGAGACACTATCGGCCGGGTAACACGTAGCGCTCATCTGGGTCACTCTCTCCCAAATGTGTGTAAAAATAAATGTAGCCCCTACGCTAGTAGCTGTCCCCTCCCCTCCAATGATACTATACATGCATCGTCTCCACAATACTGTTTAATCCTTAATAACTGCCAAGTCTTCTATACAAATATATTAACAGTTATATCCTAACGCACGACATGTACGCACCAATGTACGGTCGGTACACAAGTCCGAAGCTAATTGCGACTCACAACTCACACAACCCGTGGCACATCGTGACGATTTATGAGATGCTCTAAACATATAGTAGTCCCTTAACTCTAAGCCAATTGCATGAAATATAGTAATTTGCATCTACATATAGTTTTGAAAGAACAACTTTATATTTGCTAAAAATAAGAAAAAGCATGCATGATATTGAGGAAGAAATTAAACAGTAAAGGCAAGGTGTCTTGTCTGATGGGTTGTCTAACATGGTGTGATGATCCAACTAGTTATGTTTGTCCAATAGCCATGGTCATTGTACAGTCCAAAGTCACAAGGGAAATAGAGATGTTGGATTAGTCATGAGTATGAATCTAATCTAGGAAAATTTGATTTAGAAAAGTTTTAATTAGAGAAAATTATAACCTTATCTAGAATCTAATATATATTTATAAACTACTTTGAATCTGTTACATTTACTAAAAATGACACCTGAAAAGTATTTATATTCACAAAAAAAAAACAATTTATAAACACTTAAGACATATATCGAGTTAGAAAAATATATTTATAACTAGTCATATTGATTTATATACTATATATATATATATAAATTCACTTAGGAATAATATATATAAGAGTCCAAAGAATATGCACTCTTAATATAAGAAGTCCATGATTTACAAGTTTAGATCTATTGTTAATATTCCAAAATATACTTTACGCAAAATAATAATAATAATAATAATAATAATAATAATAATAATAATAATAATAATAATAATAATAATAATATAGGAGAGGCCCAATATAGAGCCCAACCCAAATCATATATATATATATATATATATATATATATATATATATATATATATATATATATATATATATATATATATATATATATATATATATATATATATAATATTTTCAACCCACTTTAATAGTCTAAAATATTTATTATCATTATTATTCACTACTCAATAAATTTATTTAAACATTTTTCAAGAAAAATCTATTGTGGGTTCTGACCTAATTATTTAGCCCAAGTTAATGTAACCCGAAACACTTATAAATAGAAAGAAAAATTAAAAAGAAAATATTTTTCCGTTAACAAAATAACTTAAGGTTCTGATTGCTCTTCCACTAAGGAAGAAAATGCTAAAGTAACAAAATGAACGGAGTATAGAAATAAGTAAGAGGCGGAGAGAGAGAGAGAGTAAAAGGGGGAGAGTGTAGATTTCTTAAGAAAGAGAGTGGAAGAAGACGGGCTTACACGAGTTCGTCGGGGCTCGGCGGCACGACAGTCAGCGCTCACAGAGGGCCGCAGGAGTTAGATCTCGTCGGCCGGATGTCAAAATTCGCACGCGCGGGCGGCGACTGTCCTCCGGTGAAGACGGAAAGAGCGGCGACGCGGGCCGGTCTGCACGGAGTGGTGCGTCGAGCGCGGCGGATCTGAAGGGGGAGTAGGTGATCGAGGGAGAGGAGATCTCACCGGAGGGGTTCTCCTGGTGAGCGCCTCCGCCCGGAGTGAGGAGCTCGGGCGGGCTCGTCGGAGCTCCTACGTGCAAGAGCGGCGCCGGTGGTTTCGACAGCTGAGACGGGGTTGGCTCGGTGCTCCACGAGGGGATGCACGACCCCAGCGCCGTCAGGCGGCGAAACGGTGGTCGTGCGGCAGAGGGGAGGCGGAGCTCACGGGGTGGCGCGTCTTAGCGCAGGTGGAGGGAGGTTTCAAAAAGATAGCGACCGGGTGGAGGTGAGCAACTTCGTTCCCCCTTCTCCTTTACTTTGGGGTTTTTGGGTCGATGGCGGGACGGTGGTCCGTCGTGTTGGCAGAGTTTGGGTGGTGGTTGATGGTGGTTGTTCTGGTGGTGGTGGGTTGGTGTAGATGGTGGTTGTTCTGGTGGTGGTCGAGGCTGTGGGGATGAAGATGGCGGTTGATGTGGGTTCTGGACAAGGCCGTCGTGTCTGGGGTGTCGGGTACGGCGTGGATAACTGTAAACGAGACTGGAATAAGATTTTGGTCGTCACAGGCACGATGCACGATGCGATTGTGGTATGGAAATTGGATGCTGAAATTATGGAGGAGTGACTCTCCTTATATAGGATGTGAGAATTCCCATTTAGATAAGGATTAGAAATATTAAACTCCGCTTAGATAATTTCCACCGCTAATTTAAATTAATTTAATAATTTCTAATCCAATCCAAATTGATTTAAATATAATTACATTCCATCTTCTAGTTTAAATTCATATAGAATATTCGAATTTCAAATATAGATATTAATTACATTATTTAAATAAATCAATAAAATCAATCAAGATTTTTTAAATTACCACAATAATTTCAAAAATATATTTTCTAAAAATACCAATAATAATAATTTCAAAAATTGTGATAATTATCTAAATATTAAATCATAAATCTATTTTTATAGTAAATAAATCCATTATATTTAGTTTTTGAAAAACAAGTAAACATGAAATAATTTCATGTTGCTCGCTCATAATAATATATCAAAAATTTCTAAACTACTACTTATTTTTTGAATAGCGAAATAAATAATCCTTTTATATAGAAAATAAAGTTTTGGTAACAACTTCAAACAATCATATTTATTATAAAAACCGTACTTCTAAAATAAAAATAATTTTACAAAAATATGTACCTCGCACATATTCGCACTCGTCGAGCAAATACGAAACGCAATTCTCGCACGCTACGCAAAATACAACAATGCGAACTCGTATGCGACGTGTAGATACGAAGTGCAAAATAAATACCAAATATATTTATATAAAAAAACTCTTAGTAGAAATTTAGGGAATTTACATCCTATCCAACTTACAAGAATTTTGTCCTCGAAATTAAGAATAAGTAAGGGGTGAGTAGGTGCGAGGGTAAGGCAACACAAATCATTGGGCGAGGCAACAAAACGACAAATATGCTTTAGAAAAATCGTGATTTCGATAATGACAAAATAATTCACGATTATGGAATGAACGAGGGTTGCTAGTCAAGGTAAAAAAATTATGATAATACGATGGGAGTAGCTTAAGTGGATATTTTGGGGACTTGGGGGATAGGGCTCTTCGAAGATGGTTGCATGGTAAGTGTCTAGGTTGAGGGCACGAATGAAAGGATGATAGGAATCATTCAAGTGATTAGGAGGTCACGATATTAGGTTTTAGGGTCGAGGAAGGGACGAGTGGTTTAAGACAAAAATATAGTCACATTGAGTGCTAATAGTCAGTGGCTAACTATCTCCTTATATACAATATCATGGTCATAGGAGAATGGTTTGGCCTATCTATCAAGTACAAGCTTTGTCTAGAATAGGTGAAAGATGAAGCCAACAAGAGTTCAAGGATTATGTTTTGAATACCAATATTGGTTCGACGACGATTGAATAATTTCAAGTAGAATTGTCAAGGCAGTCGCGGATGAGACTCTAGGACAAGTTTAACTACGTCTCCATCTACGTAGAGTGATATACGAAAAGCAAACCAAAGTGAAATAGGTTGATCAGACCATAATGCACCGGTTCTGATTAGATAACATGTTAGTAGGCGCGTCCAATAAAATATGTCATGAACAAGCTCGATAAAAGAATAAGCTTATAAAACTAAGGCTAAATTAGCATCATAAGATAGTCAACTATAAGTAGGGGGTAATGATGAAGGAATTTACATAGTCCAAGATCTTCTAAAACCGAGTCTTGCCCAAAGTTTGGGCCTATTTGGATTGGTTGGCTAGATAAGTTAGGGTCCTCTGAATTCTATGGTCTAAGTGAACCTATCAATGTGGTCCACAAGAAAAAGGTTGGTTAGGTCGTGAGGTATTCTACCCAATTTACAAGGGTTAAACTAGTAGAGTGATGGGATAATGAGTTAAGCAATCAAGGTAAGGCACAAAATTAAGCATAAAAGGAAATCGCATATCGGGTTGAAAAAAATTTAGTCGAGATTGAGTCCCTATCTGTGGTTGAAAAGTATATCGGTACCATGGTAGGGTTATGGTTTAGTCTTTATGACCCGAAAGTCATGTCAAAAAAATAGAGTACAAGGGGTATGTTTTAGTGGGACATGATATACCTATATGAAGGTGGGCTCGTCTAGGTCTTGCATATAAATTTTGTTGGGAGGTAACAGCTAGTATCACGCTCCAATTATCAAGGTCATGTCAAGGGACACCAAAGATATAAAATAGAAAGTGGGAGTTCATAGGATAATGATTAACGCACAAAATAAATGACCAAGTTAAAGCATGAAATAAAGATAATTTAGATTCTAGTAGATCAAGGTAAAATGAGTTAGGAATACAGTTTCTAGAGATATGATAGCCACATAGATGGAGTATGATCAAGGAACAATCTAATTATTTCTCAAGTTTCAAATGGTTAGAAAGTCACGATAAAATCTAAATTTGAGGGAATGTTGAGTGAGTCAAGATTGAAATATAACCACATGATTTTGTGGATGACTAACAACACTTGTAATATACTACTATCATGGCCATAAGGGATATAAAAATTAGCGTGGAATCCTTCTAACCCATTAGGGTTATCTTGGTGGCCTATCATTAAAATTTAAAACTCAAGTTCCCTTCAAAAAGTTTCTAAATATGTTTTCCAAAATGAACAACCATAAGTTGTATTCACTCCAAGCCGTCTAATTTAATCATGGTTAAAAGTTTAATCCCTTTCATAAATCTCCAAGTGAACTTTCATCACGTTACTACAAATAAATTTTTTTTTTCTCAAAATTTAACATTTTCACTCCAACTTTCAAACTCGAGAGTTCATAAATCGTGACTCTATACAAATTTCAATATTACTTTATAACTTTAAAACTCCAAATCTTCTCAAATAATCCTCAAGATAAATTCTTAGCATATCATGAGCAATCTAAAATTTACCGCTCAATATTATAACGCACTCAACAACCACAACTTCTATTTCTAAGTCATTCAAACATAATCACAACTTGTAAATGGTAAATTCCTTTAATCAATCAAAATAACTTTTCATCACATCATTAGTAACTTTTTCTAAAAATTGTAATATTAGCAATCAAACTTTAAAGTCAATATTCAAATGATCTTATCAGTCATCAAATCATTTTTTTTTCAAAAATTTTCAATCAATCTCGAATAAACCTTTATTTTGTCACAAATCATATATATATATATATATATATATATATATATATATATATATTCTATTATTAATCCAAATCTTAAACTCAAAATTTAAATAGGTTTTAACAATTGTAATTCATACAAGAGTTTAAAATAGATCCTCAATTTGATTATAAATCCTTCAATATATATATTTTTTTAACTAAAATTCTTAAAAACCGAACTTATTAATTTGGGAACCATACAACCCAATTTAAAACCAAGCTTTATCAACCGCCCTCATAAATCTTACAGCAGCATTTAAAATTAAAAATTCTTTTCAACTAACTTTATATCCCTTCAAGGATATATAGGTATAATCAAATGAATCATAAATATTTTTCAAAGACCTTCAAAATCAAAACTCAAAATCAAATCAACTTCCTTTCTCAATTGTATATAGATCCTACTATCCTTTTGTAGATCCAAATAAAGTTCTAACAATCCTTCGAAGTTATTAATGTTGCTACTACCCAACTTGGAATTAACTAATCCTTAAGTTCATACTTCTAGAAAAATATGGTTCCTCTTATCCTTATATCTTTATAACTCAAATAGGATTTCAATGCATACTAGTTGTCAATGTAATCCTACTAGCCATGGGGTTGACCTGTGAGCATATACTAGTATAGTCATCTTCCTATCAAGTATGGAAATAAGGATTACGGTAGGAAGAGCTCAAGCAATATGTAGATCAGTGAAGTTGAACAAGTGATTCAAAAAATTTAGTCTAGGAAGAGGGTCAAGCAGGTGGATGCGATCCTAGACTCTAATCCTATATTGCAGGCCCATTCGGTACAGCCATGTAATCGAAACGACAAACTCGACCTGCATGGGCCACCACAAAAACATGTAACGTCCCAGTCCCAAAATACTTGGGACCAGATGCGTATCATGCCAGCTATATACATACGAGTAAATGAATGGCTCGTATGTATACATAAACTGTAAAATATAGTAAACCATGATCAAACTAAATCTCATCCACAATATGAAGGTTTAATGATATAATCAACTAGTTATTTTGTACAAACATTGAGCGGAGACATATCCACTACCAATAATTTCAAATAAGAAATATACATCGAAGAATTTGTTAAGTGAAGCAAGCACAGTCCGAGAGCAATCGTCACGAAGGAAGGAACGACTTTAGCTAGGGCACCTGTAAGAAATCACGAAACACACACCTGGAGAGATCACCAGGTCCTCAGAGGGACGTAACATGACACATAATATCATGCCAATAAACTGAATAATAAAAGCTCAACAGAAAAGTATGCATGAGTAAAGGTTCCTAACCATTCTATGTGGAATGCACTTTGAGGACAACGTTCTACGCAGGGGATGTACGGATTCACGCAAGCAAGTAATAAAGAGTGGCCAATAAGTAGCGCTCATCTGAGACACTATCGGCCAGGTAACACGTAGCGCTCATCCGAGTCAATATCTCCCAAATGTGTGTAAAAATAAATGTAGCCCCTACTCTAGTAGCTGTCCCCTCCCCTCCAATAATACTATACATGCGTCGTCTCCACAACATTGTTTAATCGTTAATAACTGCCAAGTCTTCTATACAAATCTATTAACAGTTATATCCTAACGTACGGCCTGTATGCACCGATGTACGATCGGTACGCAAGTCCGAAGCTAATTACGACTCACAACTTACACAACCCGTGGCACATCGTGACGATTTATGAGATGCTCTAAACATATGGTAGTCCCTTAACTCTAAGCCAATTGCATAAAATATAGTAATTTATATCTACATATAGTTTTGAAAGAACAACATTATATTTGCTAAAAATGAGAAAAAGCATGCATGATATTGAGCAAGAAATTAAACAGTAAAGACAAGGTTTCTTGCCTGATGGGTCGCCTGACATGGTGTGATGATCCAACTAGTTCTGTTTGTCCAATAGCCATGGTCATTGTAGCAGTCCAAAGTCACAAGGGAAATAAGGATGTTGGATTAGTCATGAGTATGAATCTAATATAGAAAAATTTGATTTAGAAAAGTTTTAATTAGAGAAAAGTATAACCTTATCTAGAATCTAATATATATTTATAAACTACTTTGAATCTGTTACATTTACTAAAAATGACACTTGAAAAGTATTTTATATTCACAAAAAAAACAATTTATAAACACTCAAGACATATATCGAGTTAGAAAAATATATTTATAACTAGTCATATTGATTTATATACTATATATATATATATATATATATATATATATATATATATATATATATATATATATATATAAATTCACTTAGGAATAATATATATAAGAGTCCAAAGAATATGCACTCTTAATATAAGAAGTCCATGATTTACAAGTTTAGATCTATTGTTAATATTCCAAATTATACTTTACGCAAAAATAATAATAATAATAATAATAATATAGGAGAGGCCCAATATAGAGCCCAACCCAAATCATATATATATATATATATATATATATATATATATATATATATATATATATATATATATATATATATATATATATATATATATATATATATATATATATATATATATATTCAACCCACTTTATTAGTCCAAAATATTTATTATCATTATTATTCACAACTGAATAAGTTATATATATATATATATATATATATATATATATATATATATATATAAATATTTATATATATATATATATATATAATATATATAAATATATATTATATATATATATATATATATATATATATATATATATATATATATATATATATATAAATATATATATATATATATATATATATATATATATATATATTTTCAACCCACTTTATTAGTCCAAAATATTTATTATCATTATTATTCACAACTGAATAAATTTATTTAAACATTTTTCAAGAAAAATATATTGTGGGTTCTGACCTAATTATTTAGCCCAAGTTAATGTAACCCGAAACACTTATAAATAGAAAGAAAAATTAAAAAGAAAATATTTTTTCGTTAACAAAATAACTTAAGGTTCTGATTGCTCTTCCACTAAGGAAGAAAATGCTAAAGTAACAAAAGGAACAGTGTAAAGAAATAAGTAAGAGGCGGAGACAGAGTAAAAGGGGGAGAGTGAAGATTTCTTAAGAAAGAGAGTGGAAGAAGAGGGGCTTACACGAGTTCGTCGGGGCTCGACGGCGCGACAGTCAGCGCTCACAGAGGGCCGCAGGAGTTAGATCTCGTCGGCCGGACGTCCGAATTGGTACGCGCGGGCGGCGACTGTCCTCCGCTGAAGGCGGGAAGAGCGGCGTCGCGGGCCGGTCTGCATGGAGTGGTGTAGCGGTCGCGGGGCTGTGGCCGCGTCGAGCGCGGCGGATCTGAAGGGGGCGGAGGAGATCGAGGGAGAGGAGATCTCACCGGAGGGGTTCTTCCGGTAGGCGCCTTTGCCCGGAGTGAGGAGCTCGGACGGGCTCGTCGGAGCTCCTGCGCGGAAGAGCGACGCCGGTGGTTCGACAGCTGAGACGAGGTTGGCTCGGCGGTCTACGAGGGGATGCACGACCTCGGCGCTGTCAGGCGGCGGAACGGTAGTCGTGCGACCGAGGGGAGGCGGAGCTCGCGGGGTGGCCCGGCTCAGCGCAGGCGGAGGGAGGTTTCGGGAAGGCGGCGGCCGGGTCGAGGTGAGCAACTTCGTTCCCCCTTCTCCTTTACTTTGGGGTTTTTGGGTCGATGGCGGGACGGTAGTCCGTCGTGTTGGCGGAGTTTGGGTGGTGGTTGATGGTGGTTGTTCTGGTGGTGGTGGGTTGGTGTAGATGGTGGTTGTTCTGGTGGTGGTCGAGGCTGTGGGGACGAAGATGGTGGTAGATGTGGGTTCTGGACAAGGCCGTCGTGTCCAGGATGTCGGGCACGACGTGGATAACTGTAAACGAGACTGGAATAAGATTTTGGTCGTCACAGACACGACGCACGATGCGATTGTGGAATGAAAATTGGATGCTAAAATTATGGTGGAGTAACTCTCCTTATATAGGAGGTGTGAATTCCTATTTTGATAATGATTAGAAATATTAAACTCCGCTTAGATAATTTCCACCGCTAATTTAAATTAATTTAATAATTTCAAATCCAATCCAAATCGATTTAAATATAATTACATTCCATCTTCTAGTTTAAATTCATATAGAATATTCAAATTTCAAATATAGATATTAATTACATTATTTAAATCAATCAATAAAATCAATCAAGGTTTTTAAATTACCATAATAATTTCAAAAATATATTTTCTAAAAATACCAATAATAATAATTTCAAAATTTGTGTTAATTATCTAAATATTAAATCATAAATCTATTTTATAGTAAATAAATCCATTATATTTAGTTTTTGAAAAACAAGTAAACATGAAATAATTTCATGTTGATCGCTCATAATAATATATCAAAAATTTTTAAACTACTACTTATTTTTTTGAATAGCGAAACAAATAATCCTTTTATGTAAAAATAAGGTTTTGGTAACAACTTCAAACAATCATATTTACTATAAAAATCGTACTTCTAAAATAAAAATATTTTTACAAAAATATGTACCTCGCACATATTCGCACTCGTCGAGCAAATACGAAACACAATTCTCGCACGCTACGCAAAATACAACAATGCGAACTCGTATGTGACGTGTAGATACGAAGTGCAAAATAAATACCAAATATATTTATATAAAAAACTCTTAGTCGAAATTTAGGGGGTTTACACGACGAGTCCAATGATGCCGCCGACGAAGCAGAAGCTGTAGCCGTCACGGAAGGACCCATAAGGGTTCGACTGAAATGGAAGTCACCTAAGACTCCAGCCCCCCTGGTCGTCAAATTTTGGGACAAGGCTCCAGCATGGCCATCTCTGACGGCATCAAGCCAGGAGCCCCTACAAATAAAGCTCTCTCGAAAGGTCCCGACACCCGTTTCAAAGCCGCAGGATACTATGGCTGCGCCTCCCGCAGTGATCAAGATGAAGCAAAAATCTCCTCTACCTCCTTATGCAGCAGCTCTTGTCCTCGAGAAATTACAAGATGACGTCTGTGCCAATACCGAGGCACATTCTTTAGATGATGTAATCCATTAGGATAAAATTTTGCATTTTATTAATAGAAAGTTGTCTTAGAATTACTCCTGTGCGCATTGGAACACTAAGTACTTCTTAGACAACGCTCTATGTACTCTACAAACACAAGTGACAACCGCCAACCTTGTAAACCGAGTTGTCTCCTCCAAAGACTCATACTTCCTAGTCCCGCTAAGGAACCCGAAGGAGCAACCTATCGTCTTGGGTCGACTGGAACATCCATAATGGCCAGCCCCAGGAGAACCGAAACCCGACGACAGCAAGATCCAGCTCTACCGTTATGCTATTCAAGCCAAATATCTCATCCAGAAGATGGGTTACGACCTGAACATCAACAAAGGACTGAACTACGACAAAGGTCGACAGCTTTCCTTACGAGTTTGTACTCCGAAGGGGAAGCCTCAGAACTACTACCAACGTACTCGCCGGGAGTTGGGGTGTATTACTCCTACAACCACTTCAGTGAGTTCATAACTGGAGGCTCCACTACACTCGTATTCTTTTGACTCTTGAACCTGGGATTATGATACCAGTATAGGCCGGGACCTGCATAAGGTACATTCCGTCAATATGGAGCGAGAGCCTCCCACCGAGGACGAAGTCGTCCAGATCGACTTAGGGTATAAAAATTCCCCTAAACCCATCTTTGTCAGCAAAAGCCTGACATGATACGACAAAGATTCTCTGGTACAGTTAGTCCGGGAGTATGTAGACGTCTTTGCCTGGAGCTATGAAGATATATCGGGTTTGGACCCACAAGTCGCCATGCATCGGCTCAATATTCTACCTGACGTCAAACCAGTCAAACAGCAGCATCATCGCTTCTATCCCAATATTATGGACGCTATCGAAGAAGAAGTCGATAAACTCCTTGAGAGTGGCTTCATTCGCGAAGAACAGCACCGGGACTGGATGGCCAATATCGTGCCGGTTACCAAGAAGAACGAAAAGGTTAGAGTCTGTATAGACTTCCGGGATCTCAACTCGGCCTGTCCAAAAGATGAATTTCCACTCCCAATCACAGACGTGATGATCGACAACACTTGTGGCTTTGAGCGTATGTCCTTCATGGATGGCTTCTCAGGCTACAACCAAATCAAGATGTTCCCCGAAGACGAAAAACATACTTCGTTCCGGACTCCGAAAGGGATATACTGTTATACAGTTATGCCCTTCAAATTAAAGAATGGGGATGCAACCTACCAGCGGGCTATGAGTACCATATTCCGCAAACATCTTCGGAAGACGGTGGAGTGTTACGTCGATGACATTGCCGTCGAGAGCAAAGTCAAGTCCAGCTACTTGGACGACTCACGAATAGTGTTTGACATAATGCGGGCGTACCAACTAAAGATGAATCCGGACAAGTCCTTCCTAGGCGTCTCCAGCGGCAAGTTCTTAGGCTTTATCGTCACGGCGAAGGGAATCCATATTGACCTGAAGAAGACGAAAGCAATCCTGGACATAGCTCCTCCGAAGAATCTTATGGAACTTCGAGGCCTACAAGGTCGTCTGGCATACATCAGAAGATTCATAGTAAACCTCTCTGGTCGATGCCAGCCCTTCACTAAACTGATGAAGAAGGGAGTCTCCTTTGTATGGACCGGAGAGTGCTAGCAAGAATTCGACGACATCAAGAAGTACCTCACCAGTCCCCCTGTTCTGGTAGCTCCAGTAATAAGAAGACATTTTCTACTCTATGTCCGAGCCATGGATCACTCTCTCGGGGCATTACTGGCCTAGAAGAGCGATGAAGGACACGAGCAGACCATCTATTACCTCCGCAGAACTATGATTGGAGCCGAGCACCGGTACAATCCTGTCGAGAAGGAGTATCTTGTTTTACTCTTCGCCATTCAGAAAACACGTCACTATGTGACCGGACAGACGATCCACGTCGTCTCCCGAATCAACCCCCTCAGGGTCCTCATGACCTGTAAAACCCTTAAGTCAATATTTTCCTAATTTTTCTCTGAAAGTATTAAATGGTTTAAAGTTTTGAATAATGTTTCATTCACACTTATTGAAAAGAATTATAATTTTACAAAGGTTGTTTTCCCAAGGGCCTTAGTGCATAATTCCCCAAATTCAAATTACATATCGGTTTCCCCTGATATGGCCGAACATTCAAAACCCTTATCACCTCCAATTCAAATATGATTCAAACTGGATTTAGATCTATATATATATATATATATATATATATATAAAGGAAGTCATAGCCGACCCTAAATCCTTCTTGCGTTTCCGTTCGTGAAGGTCTGCTAGCGAGGGAGTGCTCAGAACAGTTTCGTTTTCCTCAAATCAGGTAATCCTTTTCCTCCACCTATCATCGCTTATGATTGAAATAGAGACCTATTTTGTTATCACATTTAATTGGGATAAAAGTATTTGAGTAAATTTCTAAGTGAAAACCGGATTAAAGTATAAGGTGATATGGGATCAAGGGAGATGGGGGTGTTGTTTGAGACTTGGTTGTAGAACCATAGGGACATATGAATGTGTACCAACCCACACCACATGCATAGGGCTCTATTCAGTAGACTGACCAGGATACATCCATGTATCCGGATACCCAAGACACACGGCCCTGTGTCTATTAGCATGTTCAGCAGTTGAGGTCTCTATCTCAATATCCTCAATGAGGTTAAACAGGAGAGATATGCAGTAGTATTTTTGTCATTTATGTTTTTTGGTTAATTTCAATAGAAATAGTCAAGGTCTCTATCTCAATATTCTCAAGATGCTTCTCTGGCTTTTTCGTGCTCTTAAACCTTAAGAAGACTTGGACCATGAATTCTCTTTGCCATTAGATGCTAGACGACTTCTTTTTCCTAAGCTATCAAAGCTGCACAAACAGGTTACTTAACTTTCTAACACACAGTTAATTTGTTCAAAGTAGTTGAATCCTGGATATATATATATATATATATATATATGTTTGGTTTTGAGAGTTTGTGGACTTGTATCCCGTTTGTCCTTTTGACTTCGGTATTCTTAACAGTTGAGAAGTTGGCTCAACCTAAATGACATAATTATTTAGAATGGGGATTACATATATGTATAGGCGAGGGTAGCCTATGGGTGACTTGTGTAACCAGGTAGCTAGGACAGATAGCCAGGGGGAGTGTAACGATTCTGTGGGTTCAAGGTTGGGTAAAGATTAGAGGAATTGGGGGCTAGATACCCGACTGTATAGGTATCTGATGAATACAAGAATATAGGCAATTGCTAGGGGTACATTCGACTACTCGGAATAGATGGTTGGTACCAGTTGATACATGAGTCGCACATCCCGTATCAGTATACACATGAGGTATCAGCCATTGTATCCTGCAGTTGAGGGATAGTGTGGTTAAGTGATTGAAGGATTCAAGGGAGGAAACAAACATATCAATCACTGAATAGGTGCACCAAGTATCCAGTTAGGGGTATCAAGTTCTATACGTATATGGTTGAGGCCTATGATAGAAGGGTTTCAGGAATCATGTGCACATAGCATATGACACCTGTGATATTAGGGTGAATGTTAACTCTTGACATGATAAGGAATGTGAGTGACCAGTTAGAATGTAGTCAATTGGTGGGAATGGGTAATTTTGAGGTTTGGAGAATAGAGGGATAGGGCTAAGTAGGAAACCAGTGATAGGAAAAAACCCACTCGAGTGCCAAGTAGAAGCATAATAACTGATACAATGAGGTATCATGTATAAGAGGGAGAGCATACAGTTGAAAGGCTATGAGTATGGATGATACATGTGTAGGAACAGGTCAAAAACCAGTAGCTATAGGGTTATGAGTGTATGGAACAAAGTGGAGGTGTAACTAAGTGACTAGCATAGACATGAGGTTGGAGTGCTGGAAGACTACAGTTAACATGAAATAAGGGAAGACAGTTAAAGAGAGTATAGTTAATATCATAGGGACATCAACTGGGAGTAACCTACTCTGACCCAAGTTGTAACTAATTAAATGACCAGAGGAGGGTGTCCATGTACCTGTGTTGTGATTGCTGCTATTACAGTCTTCAAACCTAGGTGTGGTCATAGTGTGTCAGTAATCGGTGGGTCCTTTGTGGTATTAGGTGTATGGGAGTACTGAAACCAGGTGGTATAGGGTACCAGCCTTGGCACATTGCATCAGTTTGTATATGGTTGGTAATAAGAGAGAAAAACAGAGAGCAGTAGACTACTCGATTTGGTATTAGATAAAGGATGATAGGGTTGTGGTTGTGTGTGTTACTGATCCTTAGTAAATACCAATTTTGACTTATATCAGACATGCTAATTGTTCAGTTAACACTTGCATTAATGTTCACTTTGTATTAACTTCATTGGTATCAGTTGCACCTGCACAGTTGCATTTGGTATCAGATTATACTTTGTATCAGGTTTACACACAAATGTGTCTGGTTATCCACAATGTAACAGGTAGTGCCAAATATGGGATGTACAAACATGATGCACCAAGGGAAAACCAGAGCCTTACTCTAGTAACATACGATTTTATCACCAGGGGATCGAGTGCCTTGCGTGCCCTGATGTGCATCAGTTTGCACTAGGCATTAGGCAACACTAATGATATTCCCATTTATAGCAGTTTGACACTTGACACCATGACTCCAGAGTAAACTTGCCATGGGGGAAACCAGAGTTGCATGTCCTAGTTACTTAGCACAGTACAGTTGGTAGCATACGGAGTTAAGGACATGTGTAGGGAATACGGGTGTAAGCTAGCAAACCAATAAATAGACCACCAGTATGTATCCATGTGTGGCTATATATGTATATAGGTCAAATCAATTTGGAAAAAGAGTGAGAGTACTAAGTGTGCATGATTAGTAATAGATATTAAGGTTGTTACCAAAGAAGGGGATTACAAGATAGGAATTGGGAGACTAATAACACAAGAATAGAATTAAGGGTTATTTTCATATTACATCTATTAATCATAATGATGCTATAGGTTTTGTGGACTTGGATTCAGACTCTGAAACTTACCAACAACTCAGGACCACAGGCAAGTGCATATACTGATTGTTACCGTTTCTGATACTTTCCTTTACATATTATACATATGTCTTGCTGCTTGTTGACACGTTTGTCGCACGAATATTAGTACCATGGATTTATAGTACATCTTGATTGTCTTTTACATGTTTACCCCACTATGATTGATCCTATGAGTACTAGCTGGGCGGGGAAATATCGTAGTAGACGTGTGAACTACCCATTCTATCCCCATGATGTCTATTCTTGAATAATAGCAGCTGCACACGACACATGCAGGGTGCCAGATTTACCCCTTAGCCGTTCACACGTCGAAAAAGATATTTCAACACACGTAGATAGTTCTTATTCCAGTCATTTCATCTTGTTTTGCCACTTGCCATGTCACCATGATTTACATAATTGCTTTCTTGTAGCTAATTCTTTTTGATAGAGTTTACATGTCTTTTTCTATTGTACCATGATGCTAGTTACTTTCTAGTTTCATTCTCATATGTTATATACATATTCTATGATTCTCTTGGGGCTCGGATAGCGGTCATATGTGTACTTGTTCCATTACTGACTGAAAAACCAATATTTTAGGTGATGAGTTAGAGGAGTTTTGTACCACTTATTATGAGCAGACCGTGGATCTTGATCTGAGCATGCATGAGGACTTGGATGCGGGGCTACCCTCCGCAGGAGATATTTAGCTGGATGTTATTCTATAGAGCATGAGCTGCCTCCGAAAACTCTTTTATTTATTGTATTTTATTTTATGGATTATGAGAGTTGAGTAGTGGACATCTACCTTAGAACATTTTGTTCTCTTGAGATTATTTTTATCTATCATATTTTGGTCTCTACCTTTGAGACTATTCAAATCAGTTATTAGTTTTCTCTTACCATGGTTATTGTATATATATCTTATTGCCGTAGACTGATCTGCGAATTTGGTTGTATTGTGGAAATCTATAAACTGCATGGTTGTATTTGATAAAATGTGGAGATGACTAGACTGCGTTCTACCGCTGATACTGCGGCGTAGGCTGGACGTACCCACGACTCATACCCAAATATTGGGTGCGGGTCGTGACACGACCAAGCCAGGGGCTTTGAACTCGAGGTTAGCCACCTGGGCCATACTCTTAACTCCTTATGATATGGTGTTCGTCCCTCAGAAGGCAGTTAAAGGCCAAGCGTTGGCCGATTTCCTAGCAGCACACCCTGTGCCAAAGACGTCAAAGCTCTACGACAACATCCCCGATGAAGTCTTAGAATCTAATATTGTCTCAGACAACCCCGTATGGCAACTGTTCTTTGATGGTGCTTCAAGACAGGACCTAAGGGTGAGATTGTAGCGGGAGTGGAGGTTGTCCTCATTAGCCCCGACGGCCTGATCATCTATCGTGCCTACTCCCTCGTGGAGTCATGTACCAACAATGTTGCTGAGTACAACGCCCTCATCATCGGGCTACAACTCACTAAACAGTTGGGGGTTGACAACACCGAAGCCTATGGGGACTCAAAGCTGATCATTAGCCATGTTCGAGGACAAAATGAGGTCCGTCATGAAGACCTAATCCCCTACCATTAGGCGGCCATCGACATCATCTCCACGTTCACAGGTTTCTTTATAGAACATGTGCCATATTTACAAAATTTGGAGGCCGACGCCCTCGTCGGTCTCGTCGCCTCTCTCGCAGCTCCTGGAAGATCCCAATACACCGTTACGGTGATGAGACGAGAACTCGTTTGTCCAAAAAATGCTCTACACACATGCCAAAGTTACTCAGTCCAAGCGGAGACTAATGTAGACGTATGGGACTGGCGTTTCCCGTTCATCAACTACGCGGTCCACGGGATTCTACCCGAAGACCCAAAGGAGGCAGCTTTCGTCAGGAGATGTTCCCTTCGATTCTTTTATGACACAGCTACCAAAATGCTGTACCGTCGTTCTTACGACGGACTCCTCCTCAGGTGCCTATCCCAGACAGAGGCGCAGGAAGCACTCCGAGAGGCATATGATGGGACCTATGGAGCTCATCAACCCGGGCCCAAGTTGTAAAACCGACTACGCCGCATGGGTTATTACTGGCCCACCATTATGGCAGACACCGTAGAATATACGAAGAAGTGCTGGGCATATCAGTTGCATGCAGACTTCATTCACCAACCTTCGGAGCATCTACACCCTACTGTGGCCTCCTGGCCATTTGAAACATGGGGAATGGATATCGTTGTGCCAATCAGCCCGCCTTCCTCCAAAGGACATCAATTTATCCTTGCCATCACGGACTACTTCTCCAAGTGGGCGGAAGCAGTGTCATTGGCAAAAGTAAAAGCCTCGAACGTGATCAGCTTCATCAAGCACCACGTCATCTACTGGTTCGGGGTCCCCAGAAGAATTGTCCATGATAATGGCCCCTAGTTCGTGAGCCATGCTTTCCAGCAGCTCTGTGACAAGAACCGAATATAGAACGTGGCATCAACGACCTATAAACCGACGGCTAATGAGTTGGCCGAAGCATTCAACAAAACTATCGTCAAACTTCTCAAGAAAATCGTGTCCTCTAATAAACATGACTGGAACGAGAAGCTGGGCGAATGCCTATGGGTATACCGTATGACCATACGGACACCAACGGGAAACACACCATTCGCCCTGGTCTACGAAAGTGAAGCGGTGCTCCCCTTGGAGATTCAAATCCCATCCTTACGAGTAGCTATCACCAATCAACTGACTGATGAAGATAACCAGCATAGACAGTTACAAGAGTTGGAAGCATTGGATGAAAATGCTTGCTAGCACAGCAAAGAATCGAGCTTTACCAAGCTCGTATTTCTAGAGCCTTCAATAAAAGAGTTCGAAAAAGATCATACCAAGTGGGCGACCTCGTCTTAGCAGTCCGAAGGCCGATGGTGATGACTCACAAGACGGCTGGAAAGTTCTAGCCCAAGTGGGAAGGACCGTTCATCATAGAAATGGTATACTCCAACGGTGCTTATCGACTAGCCAAACCCAACGGTGACTTGCTAATGATGCCCATCAACGACAAGTTCCTAAAGAAGTATTACGCCTGAAGATGAAACCGACATAGGTTCTCGCATTCCCTTCTACATCTTTCCTCCAGTAGATGAAGCACTTCACATCCATATTACCTCTGGATTGCTTCTTTACACCCAGACGATGCGGCTACCACGTCCATATTACCTCTGAGTAGTCGTTCTCTCCGTATTGATCCTATGATTATCATGGCTATCTAGAAAACAGTTCACGTTCATACTATCTCTGAATTGTTGTTCTACTTCCCAGCAAAGATTAGGTCTACCATGTTCATATTACCTCTGGTTAGGTGTGTCTTCTATAATGACCCCTCCTTATGTTGAAAAAAAGTGAGGGAACAGAAAAGTTTTTATACAGAAACATGTGGCTATAAAGATCTATTACAGACTCTTCGTAGTTACATACACAGAGACGAGAATCTGAAACATCACC
Organism: Iris pallida; assembly: GCA_029216955.1. NCBI lineage: Eukaryota > Viridiplantae > Streptophyta > Magnoliopsida > Asparagales > Iridaceae > Iris > Iris pallida. The sequence continues at coordinate 6,224,314 of JANAVB010041420.1, forward strand.
AAGCACGCACGCTCATGCCACATGTTCATGCTTCTGTTCAAAGTACCCTGAGCTTAACCCATGTTCGGGACACTTTGAAGAAGGTCTTGTAGAAGCATGAAAAACTCAGCTGATAGCATTCCTCCACCACAGCGCAGATGATACAAAGGCGCAGACCGAATATTAAAAATACAACATAAGATATGGAAAGAAGTTCTGATTTTATTATGCCTACAAAGATCTAGTACAGATTCATCAAGGCTATACGTAAAGGACTAATCCTACTTCTTCTACAAAGGATCGATCACAGGTTCAGCAGACCCTAGAGGAGTCCATAATAGACTTAGTCTTCATCAAAGTGTAGGCATCTTTCTTCTTGGTATGCATACTAGAAGATTGATCTCCATCAAGGCACATTCTGACTTTTTTGTACACGCAACGCTCCAAATGCGCGTCAATTGCTCGGCCAAAACAAGTAACTTCCTGAAGCAACTATTGGCCTGAGCTCCCTGAAGGCACAGTGGAAGACCCAGACCATAGCACGGCGAAGCCCCGCCGCCCTCAATGAGTGGGGCAGAGCACGGCCGGCTGCTCATTGGATGAGCAACCAATCCTAACCCCGTAGCTTGGACCTCCAAGACGTCGCCCAGAGTCAAACTCCTTAGGGAGGATACTTGGATACTTCTGAAGAACGGTGACGGCTCCTTTTACAGAGAGTTCTTCTACAAGAACATGGCAATTTCGAACGAGAGAAGCCCCAGCCAATAGCCGACTTATGCAAGGCCAGCGACCGTCTGAAGCTAAGTCTGGATCAAACATGGTGGTGAAGGGTGCCAAGAAGAAGATAGTAATTCTTCAGAGGAACACTTCCCCTTTTTATAGGACCAGGAGTGGTCCAATATATAGGCCACTTGGCCGACGGTCAAAATTCTTTCATTAATGGAATGAGCCTAAGACTCGGCATAATGGGTCTCAATTAATAGGCCCATTCAAGTGAGTCTCCAAACTGTTCAAATGCTCATTGGAATTTCCCAATTAACGGTGGCAATTAAGAAAGAGTCTGCATTCAAGGGTAGTCATTTACTTCTCCTAAAAAGAAGACTTAAAAGCCAAGCTGTCTCCAACCAGAGGCGCATGCACCCCACTGTGTTCCTTTGCTTCCAAAGCATAGACAGTACATCCCCCTCTCAGAAGCACAGACAGCTGCTTCGATCCAAGTACCCGGCTCGTTCAACGACCCCTTTTTCTCAGCAAAGACATGTGAGACACCGTTTTTCTCCAGCACAAGCCCGACTGCAACTCTAAAGCACGATAAAATGGTCTATCTGAAGGCGCAACATACTTGTCGTCCTAAAGTACAGTGACTTTACCCAAAACACAGCCTACTCGTTGCCCCTAAAAGTACAGAGGCCCCATTGTCTTCGAAATATAGTCCACTTGTCGCCCTAAAGCACAGAGGCTCCATCGTCTCCAGAAGCACAGTCTACTCGTCGCCCCAAAAGTACAGCCAGCCTTGCTTGAAGCACAGACGACATGGTCCCACCCAATCGGTTTGCTTAAACCGCCTCTCTCAAAGATAGGATTAGGATTGATAAAGTTGATAAATGCGAATATCTTATCAGATTGATTTAAATCTCTGACGAAGATTACACAGAATCCAAATCTGAGTTGAAATCCCAAGATTTGCTCGGTTACATCCGAACAAGCAAATTGGTACACGCTACGTGTCACCTCCTTCGATTATTTTGATAACCACCAGAGCTCGTTTGTGGGAAATCTCAATACCCGCCACGTGTCAGCACCACAGAAGCCCGCACCATACAAGGACGACAGATTCCTTCATATCTTGAAACCCTTATGCACGTTGTATATGTGCCCCTCTCTCCTATAAATAGGAGAGGTTTTCCCCTAACCACATGATCGATAAGGAGAAGAAGATCCAAAGAATTATTAAAATCTTCAACTTCGACATCCTCCTGATCGGCAACCCTAGGGTTCCATCGAAGGTACCAGAAAGTCAGAGCAAGTCTCATATCATCATCGGATCGTTAACGAAGTAAAGGAGCCGCTGCAGTGCTCGATCTCCACCATCACAGTTTTCTATAAATTTTTGTACATAGATTTCTTCGCATAAGAATCGATTGTACTCTTTTTTACGTTCAATATACAAAAAGTTTGTTCAACCTTTTGTCATATCGAACAAGATGTTCATAGAAGATGTTGGTCGTACGCTTCGACCAACTAGCTTTTGAAGATCTTCTTTCTGAAGAGAAGTCGAGCCCTTCGATGCGGTTTGTAAAACCGAAGAAGACTCGACAGACCTGGGTGCCTAAGGCGGCTGCGACAAGCAGCACGACGGAGGGGACTGCGTCTCAGACCCCCCTCGTCGATGAAGCCCCGAAGATTCCTTCGACCGCTGATGCCAGGCCATCTCTCTCAGATCCCATGCTTAGGAAATGTAGAGAAGATCATGGCTATCCTATAGCAAGCATAATAAAGGAGCAACGCTGAAGGAGAGATGACGGCTCGTCCACTCGTGGAGGATGCTGTACTGGTGAGAACTTCTGTCTTTGACAGAATAACCAATCCATCAGATATGGCCATATTGGATTCTGAATAGTACACATCATCTAATTGTGGTAGGAGGAGATCCAAGGCATCACTCGCCCCATGCGATCAAAGTGCTACACCAATGGCGGACCGGAGGCCCGCGTTGACAGTAACGCGCGCAGCCGATGGAAAGCTATACAAGACCATCCTAGACTCTCCGAAGCCTCGTCCGGTAGAACCCCGTCATTCCTTGAGCACCCACTCGCACTACTCAAGGCCGGGGGCACGTCATCAACGACTCTATAATCGAGGCATACTCGAACCTCACCTACAAGAACTCGAAGGAAGAATGTCTTCTCCATATCTCTTCGGCTGCGCACAACGCTCCTGTGTACATGAAAGAAATAGAGGTATGAAGACTTCGTCTGCCCCCTGTGAGCGTAGGATGAGAGAAGAATCTGAGATGCAGTTGGTGTCTAAATTAAGATCCAACTGTCCTAAGATTACGATCAACTGCTGCTGTTGTCAAGCAGATCCATCACCGCCAAAGTGGAGGTCTGTCTTTCAAAGGCTGCGACCAAGAACTTGTGAGGAAGAAGAAGGGCTCCGCATTGCTTCATGCAATATTGCTCAGGACTCTCCGTTCCAGAAGAAGCTATCCAAGAAACCCCTTTCCTCGGTTGGCAGGTCCAAAAACCGGCCCGGGGGTAGCAAGAAGCATGTGCCCAAGGAAGGCATGTTCCAACACACGTGCTCTAAGGACGGATCATCGTCACAAGAAGACGGTTCATCGACCGCTGCACCTATTGGGGTTAGCCAGCCTGCTACGGTGCATAAAAACCCTTCGTTTCGGCATGACGAAGGGACGTATGACATCGACACTTTTGCGGGCACAAGCAGTGTCACGACCCGCACCCTAGAGTAAGGGCATGAGAAGTGGGTACGTCCAGCCTACGCCGCAGTGTCGGCGGTAGAACGCTGTCCTAGATCACAACATCTAACAATATAATGCTAACAGTTTATACTCCCCGAATGGGGGTGACATAGCAGAAATAAACTCAATCACAACTAAGAAAGAAGAAGCACGATATGATATAGAACTCAAGGAAATACAGATGATCAGAAGAGTCTAAGATAACAACTCAGCAAATATCCAGAAATACAAGTCTATCTACTGAATATGAAAGAATATATACAACCCAGATCTCAAAGACATAAATAGTAAAACCTAGACTAGGAAGCCTCAGTCTCTATAGCTACTGGATCCGACTGTAAGTCTGGGTCACAAGAAACATCTACAGCTGTCCCATAGTAGGTGTCTACGTAGGCCTTATCCTCTGTAATATTTTCAACAGGTCCAGTCAGGACATGAAGGAGCACAAAATATCTCACGCAGTTCATATCAAGTTAGGAAATATAAAGCATGCAATAGAGTAAGGTATAGGAAACGCTGAAAGAGAATGTATATGAAAAACAACAGAGATTTGATAATAGGAAATATCTATATATGATACGTAAGAACTATAAGCAATGTGTGATTTAGAGTACAATATGGTTATGTAAACCGTCTAGGACAATGCAATGGTAACTCCATTGTACGTGAGTATACAATAGACATATACAATAGTTATACAATGTTGTACAGTAGGTTTTGAGTACATAACCAATTCTACTCCCCCTCCCCAATCAATACACAAGGATCCACTCCAGTTACGTTATCTTGTACAATGGTGTACAATATTATACAATAGATGTACAATATTATACAATAGATGTACAATGCTATACAATAGTTGTACAATGTTATACAATAGTTGTACAATGGTCTATCCCTGGAACTCATGTAATAATGAGAGTACAATATGCACAATGAGTATACAAGGATATGGGTATTCAATAAATACAATATATAAGTGAAACGCACATCACAATATGTATCTAGTGAATACAAGGGGATAACATCTCAAAAAAAGATCCATATAGTACCAATCCATGATAACAATCGTGTCAGCATCAAGTACAGTAATCTAGAGCAAGAATGTAAATCCAGACAAGTATGAAACGGTCAGAGAATATACTCGCCTGTTGTCTGAATGTCCAAAGTAAATATACTGTCCGAGGAGAGGTGTCTGGCTCCTAATCAGAACAGCACAAGTCACAACAAGTCCAAAATGGTAATATGAAGTTCTACTATGCATTCTACATGATTCTAGGTCAATCTAGACCAAAGTCAACTCTTGGTCAACTTGGTCAACCCTGAAAGTCAAACCTAGGTTAACTATGGTCAAACTAGGTCTAAGAAGTCTAAATTAGGTCAACAAGTTATTCTAGGTCTAAACAAACTAAGTATATGCAAATCAAATGTCCAAGATAGCTACTAACTCATAGCCTAAGTCACTTGCTAAACCAAGCACAAAACTAAACCATAAGCTAACAGGGCACACAAACTTAGTCATATAATGTATATATATTATTCACATTCACATATTCATATACATAGATATATATATAGGAAAGCTATATATATAGGCACATACATATATATATATATATAGAGAAAGAGAGGTAAAAGAGTAAGTGAGTATGTGTGTGTTTGGCATGTGTGTGAAAGGATATGTGTTAATGTTCTAAAATTTAGTGATAGGTAGGTGTATGTGACATGGGATACATGATGTCAAAGGGTGTATGAATGCATGTGTGTAAAAGGTTATAGGTTAACTCAGTTTATAAAAATACATACATATACTTACCTTGTATACATGCATACATACATATCATGTATATTATATTTACATGATACATACATGTATACTTGTATTATATTATACTTACATTCATGCATATTAGATACTTGTATTTATATTAACATATTACAAACATCTATTTTATTCATGCATCTATGCATTACCTACTTGTTTTATACATATGCATATATTGTATATTCATATCATTTCATACATTAACATAGAGACATACAAACATGCACACATCATATATTTTATACCTTGTATTACCTTACATATCATGTTATATATTATCATTCATTCCTTTCATATATTATATTATCTTTAAGTTTAATACATCATATATGGATACAATACATTATCTTGCATGCTTGCATTCATATATTACATTCTATATTACCTATATACATGTATTTTCTTCATTCATTCATGCTTGCATCATATACTCTACATTACCATACATGTTATCATTATGTATTGCATTACAATATTTATACATTATGCATTCATATCTATCATTACATATATATCTTCATGCATACATTGTGTATCATTCTTTCATTTATGCATATTACTTATATGCATTATATTAATTGCATTTCTACATGCTTGTATTCAACCATATATACATTAATGTAAAGAGAATATATATCATATATATATATTATTTCATTCATCTAACATATCATGTATTACATACTCTATATTCATTTAATATCCATACTACATAGGTTCATAGGTTACACAAAATGCATATATCGTATAGTCACTCTTCTACTTAAAACCAATACTGTACCAATTGGGTATTCACTAAATTCTAGGATTACAGCATGTTGTAGCCCTTTGTGTTAGCTTTCCGAAACTTTAAGCGGATCGCATTTTCGTGTCCGGAAGCTCCCGAAATTGCAAAAATACCGAAATACGTTCGTCTTTCGTACAGCTGACACTCAAATAATTCTACAGAAAGTTACAGAAAGAATTTGGCTTACTAAAATATATATTTGGAAAGCTAACTTCGATACGGTTCTTTTAAAAAAACAAGAGATAAATCGGAGTTCTAAGCTAAAAATTATGACATTTCTAAGTTGTTTTGGTTAATAAAAACGTGGATAAAAATTATGACGGATTTGACAAAAGAACACATATAGGCCAAGATACTTGGATACAAACATAGGTATCCAAATGAAACTCATTCTAACCATCCTAACTAAGATCAATCCACTCTCTAACTATTATAAAACTGAATTTGAATATCTATTTAAACAATTATCATACATACATACACATGGAATGTCCTAATTTGGGATCTATGATCAAGTAGGACACAAGACACATATCTAAAATCCTCAAGAGAGCTCCAAATGGCCTCAAATTTGAATCTAAATGGGACACATGCATGAGGATGGATCCTACGGATTCAAAACTAATTTATATGCAAAAAAAAATCGATTTAGAGGATGGATTTTACCTATTGGGAGTGGAATCCCAATGAAATCCTTTAGGACACGGCTCCGATACGAAGATCCCTCACAGTGGACACTCCTCCTTGCACTTCTCTTCCAATCCTTGGTAGCACCCTTCCCTTGGAGAATGTGAATGATTGAAGGAAGGTTTGGTGAAGGAATGATTTGATTTGGAGATCAAATCAATGGGAAGGCTCTCTAAAATTAGAGAAGAACAAAAGAAAAATAAAAGAGGCAAGATTGTAATAAATGAAATGAATCATTCTATCCTAAAGGTGGCTGCCAGAAAGAGTCCATTAGGGCTAATGGGAAATGTCCTAATTGCCCCTCTCTAGTCTCATATGGTTAAGTCTAGACTAGGTTCAAGTTTGGGGTCAAAATGATCTAGTTTTGAGTCTCTAACTTAACCATTCTAACATGATAAAAATTAGTTTAATTAACTAACTTAATGTTGGGTCTTGTGAGCCATACTTAACTTAATATTGGGTCCCATCTAGAGTTCAAGCTACCCGGGTCACAATACAAGTCGGAACGAGACGAAACTCAAACCCGATTAAACAATCCAATAAAAACAATATTAAAAATATAAAATTTTCCCAAAATATTAAAATATAAAAAATGACCAAAATCATAATACATCAATTTAAATATTATTAAAATAATCTAAAATTCACCAATTAATCAAAATCCTAAATAATTTAAAAGTCATAAAATGACCAAAATACCCTTAGCCTAAAAGTTGTAAATAGTCATTCTAATAACATGGTTAGGTCCCCATGGTTAGTCTCTAAGCTTAGCAAAACTAGGGATTAACTAGTTAACCATCAAAATCATAATTCAACATTTTAAATAGTTTTAAATTGATTAAAAAAATTACCAAAAATCACAACATGAGTTAAATCTTATTATCGATTAATCAAAATTATAAAAGTTCAAAATTACCCTCATTTTAGAAAAGTGGGTGTTACAAGTCTACCCTCCTTAGAAGAATTTCGTCCTCGAAATTAAGATTGGTCGTACTTTTTCTAGAGTCTCGTCCCCAACAATCATGGTCTCAGAACTTACCTAAATCATACGATTAAAAAGGATGGCATACGGGGTCATGGCATATGGTGGTAGTGAAAGTCTCATCTAGGTATACTAGTCATGCTAACCAAAAGGGTCATAGGATATCAAACATACAAGCAATCAGGGGGTGTTAAACTGGAAAAGATACAGAAATAACAAATCATCAAAACTGTAAGACAGTCTACCATCCTATATAAAAACTCGTACTTATCAGAAAATAAAATAAGATAACTACCAATTATCTATAAAGGGGTACTATTCAAAGAAAAATCAAAATCAAAAGTTAAAGAATGAAAGTCAATTGCATTGAAATCCAATCACAATATATATATATATATATATATATATATATATATATATATATATATATATATATATATATAGCGTTAGAGAGGAAAAAGCTATATATATATATATATATATATATATATATATATATATATATATATATATATATAGAGCGTTAGAGAGGAAAAAGCTAGAATTATGTAAAGGTTATGTGGTTAGTGTGTGTATGGGTGTATGTGGACATGTTCATAGGGTTAGATAGTAGACGTGTGTGTGTGTGTGTGTGTATGTGTGTGTGTGTGTGTGTGTGTGTGTGTGTGTGTGTGTGTGTGTGTGTGTGTGAAATATACATGAAAGTGTATAGGAGGATTTGGGTTTCAAAACAATAGCTATCACGTTACACTACTCATAGCATATTGGTTAACAATCTACAATACACAACCTATTTACTCATAACATGCATGGCTAACCATATATATATATATAAATATATATATATATATATATATATATATATATATATATATACACACATATAAGGAGGTAGAGATTTAGTTATGTATCTATATACATTGTAACATGTATGCATAAACTCTATATATCTATACAGGTATATGAACATAACATAGAGAGGAAATGTTAGGTTTACATGGCAGTTGTGAACATTAGTGTACATTAGTGTAGAGTGTCAAGAGTACAGGGGTTATAACTTAAAATGAAGGGTTCAATCATTCAGTTCAGTTTAACATTACATATTAAATCTGAAATTGAACTAAACATTTAAAATCAATGTGAAAAAATGTTAACATGTATTAAGTTTTAGGATTTTGGAGAAATTCGAACATCAAACCAACCCCATGTTTATCACAACCTAACATGTAAAAATATGAAACCTAACATTATATCCCTACATACAACAATGTATATACCTCAAAATATTACATTTAAAAACAACAATTTGAACTAATATTTAAAATCCAGTATTAAGGGTTAATATGCACACAGTCTCAGATTTGACAAGTTCAAATACAAAACTCAACCAATTTTTTTAAGAATTTAAACCTTGTGTATAAGATACATGTGCCGTGATGTAAGCAAAACTAATAACATGAAATTTATATTTAAATTATGAATTTAAACTGGAAAAGCAGAGAACCAGTCTCTGATACTGTACTGTATCAGAATATTGGGGTTTTGAGAATTTAAACATCAATAATATATTAATATGCATTTAGATGGGTTGATAATCAAAGTGTAGCATGCATACGTGTCAGACAAAGTGTCTGTGTCCACTATATATATTCTCATGTCCCAATATAAAAATCAAATTCTATATCAAGACCAACATTTAGATTCCTACCAAGATTGCAAAGCAGGTGATTGATGTAATCAAGACAGTTTTATTATTATTATTATTTAATACAAGAATAATAGCAAGAAGGAAATAACGATAAAATCGGTTCTGCTTATCTGTTTAAAAGAAGGAACCATTTGAAACCAGAGTATAATATCAAATCCAAGATAAGGTCTAGCAAAATCATCGATTTATTATTTTAAGAAGAGATTCATAGTAAGAAGTTACACAAAGGTTTATAATACAACTAAAGCTACTCCTACTCCTAAGTTAAATAATGAGAAACAAAACAAACAAAACAAATAAAACAATTTTTTTGAAAGACTGAACAAAAGTAGAGAAAACTTGTTCAAGAGCATTTAAGGTACAATCTGATAATCATATGCGTCTATCCAAAATCATGGTGCTCCAAATCCTCGTCATATTAGTAAGCAAGGCTACGATAATAACAAAGTCCTTAACTAAGGTACATACCTCTAGGTTCATGGTATTTAAAATTTATGCATTGCCGCATGCAACGACGAAAACCTTAAATTTCTACACCCGAGAAATAGGTCGAAAATCTGACTATATGTTCTCACTATGCCAGCTAACATGACTCGAAGATTCTAGATCCCATAACTGAGGTGACCTAGCCCATATGATTTTTTTTTTCAAAAAAAAACAAACATAACACAGGAAGAACAAATTGATCAGTCAACAAGGAACAGATGGAGTCGAATTTCAAGATAGTTATAAGAGACAATTGCGGAAATGAAATAGAGAAAAACGGAACTTGCAGCAAGATCTCTAATGGTCTGTGCATCCTCGACTGTCCTGACGATAGCTCACCCTGCTGGTTTCTCCTGGTCTGCTGATGCTGCTGCATGAACTGCTGCTGCTGAGAGAAATCAAAAATGACGGAAGAAAGTCTCTGTACAAACAGAGGTGCACCTCCAATGTAGCAGAAACGCCAACCTGAGTCGGCACAACAGGAGCTGCGGTCTCGAGGCCTGATGAACATGACGAGAGGTGGCCAGCCTCTCGATAGTATTCCCCGGACCGGAGCGATGAGATTATGTCTCCATAACCATCATAAAGATAGATCAAAACAAGAAGCAATTACTGGGAATGAAGCGAAAATTCAAAGGAGGACAGTTATATTCAAGGGAAGACAATAAACAGCAAATTTAGATAAAATAAATCTGATTAAGAGTTTTCCTAGTATGATTGAGTACCCTCAAAAATATCATAATCCTACTGCAGGCTGTAGTGATACTCTAGTTCGAATACCACTACATAAACTCGACCTGCATGGGGCACCACTAGCAGTCAGAAGACCGGGGGTAGGAATAATGTCGAGTCAGAGGACGATCGCAAATTGCCAGTCTTCCCACAAGACGATGAACACCAGCACTCCGAACCAGAAAGAGAAAGATCTACCACCCCTTCTACTTACACGCACATAGCATCAGTGCACATGGCGACTGATAATAATAAAAAATCAAGTGGAAGTGCTGATCAGTAGAAACACATTGAGGCTCTCGAAGGAAGTCTTAACGCATTGAACATATCCATGCAGACTTTAGCCTATGTCATTCTGGAGATCAAGGACATATTGGTTCCCACTGCCTCCACACCTGCGGCTCCGACGGTTCGTGATGGGTCTAGTACCCTGCCCGCTATAAACCAAGTCGCACAATCGTCGTCCACTCCGTCGACCATCAATCCAGCGGTATCCAAGGAAATACAGCAAGAACTCGAGGAGTTATACGCTCGCTATGATGCCAAAGGAAAGTGAGCCACACTCTGAAAGATGGGCATCCGACAGCCTTATCCTGCTGAGTGGGACAATATGGTTTATCCTCCCAAATATAAACCACATACTATCACCCCTTATAATACTAAGGAGTCGCCCAAACGATACTTGAGGTACTTTGCCTCAGAAATAGGATACCTACCAAAGGATGATGCCCTTCTCACCAGCATCTTTACTGGAGCCCTATAAGGGGTGGACTATGAATGGTTCTGAAGTTTGTCCGACAACTGTATTAAATTATTTGAAGACCTGAAGAACATGTTCCTGGAACGGTTCTACGAAGGAGGGCAGGACATAACGATATCTACTCTCATGGACATCGTTCAGAAAGAAAAGGATCCCGTATGAGCATATATTGAACGCTTGTGCCAGGCCACCCTAAGGCTACCTCCAGGCATACCTGAGCCCATGCTCATGGATTCATGCCGAAAGAATATGCTCCCTGCCATCAAATGGTGGCACAGTGCTCCCTGTACCGAGTGGACACCCTTCATTACTGAAGCAGACGTAGCTCAAAAGAAGGTACAGGACGTATAACTCCTGGGTCTGATCTTTCCCTCTATTGAATATAAATGGAAGCGAGTAAGAGACGGTAAAGGCAAGCAAGCTATAGCCATCAATATTACAAAGGGTCCAGTGCTCGTGAGATCCAAGCCAGTCAAATCGCAGAAGCCGAAGGAAATCTACTCCTTCAATGACGAAGACACGCTCGAATTATTCGAGATGCTAACCAAGGACAGCAGGCTGCAGCTTCCACCTCCCAAGCGTCCTGATGAAGTAGGAAAGGTGGATAATCCTAAGTACTTCCATTACCACTAATACATCCACCACTCAACACGCGACGGCTACGTGTTGAAAAGAAAGATTCAACATCTTATCAATGCCAAAGTCATCTTCCTCGATTACAAAGAAAAAATTGACGGCCAATATGGTCACGATACAGTTCGATAGCTTTCCGATAGCCGAAACTCAAGACGGCATCGTCCCTATCCCAAAGGCAATAATGGAAGTCATCAACCTTCCGCCCGCCAGGGACAATGCTCAGGGCCTCATCCCTTTCACAATACCGCAAGGTGAAGTGATGTGGGTTAATGCAGATCTTACTGATGACATGATTATGCCAGCAGTGTACCCGGCTAAAGGGAGGAAGGTCAGGACATGTCGCATGGTCTCCTCCTCGGTAGAAGACACCAGGGTGACCACTTGTTCGGCTCTCCAGCGAGAGGAAAACCAAGCTCCTGAAGAAAAGATACCCCTCCGGCGATCCATTCTACTTCCAATATAGCACAAGCCGGACCTTCTTAACCTCCTGCCGCAGATAAGCAGAAACAGAAGGAGGTCCGCTTCGATAAGCCTCTACGAAAGGACTCGACAGTAGGCCAGATCAAGCCCTACAACTTTGATATACTGGCACAGCTGGCCAACACGCCAGCTCGGTTATCACTCTTTGAGCTTCTCCGGCTCTCCAAAGCAACTCAGGACACCCTCAGCGAGGCGCTATAGAATGTACTGGCTTACCTCGCACAGGTGAAACAGCCCAAGGAAGACCCTGCAGCATGTCCATATTGCCATAGCGTGGTCGAGATGATTTCAAACATCGCCTTCACGTAGCACGATATGCAGCTAAAGAACAAACGGCACAACCGACCCCTCTACTACACATCATACGTGGGTGCCATCAAGGTCGATCGTATTTACATCAACCCGGGCTCATCTCTCAACATCATCCCTCGAAGTCTGCTCCAAACTCTAGGGATCCCGATGTACCATCTCACGGTATCGAACACCACTATCAGAGGCTTCAACACAGAAAAGAGTGGGCCTCTAGGCAAGATCCGATTGAAGTACCAAATAGGTGATCCTCATACTGAGGTTACCTGTTACGTCATCGATGCAGACATAAACTACAACATATTGCTTGGACGGTCATGGATCCATGAGTATATGATCGTCCCCTCCATCCTTCACCAGTGCAAAAAGTACGTGGCCAGTGACTCGACCGTCAAGACAGAGTTTGCTGACATCGACCAGTTTCGAGGTCTCGAAGGATACTGTACGGATGCCGATCCGTACCAACCACTTCCATGGGACGACGAGTCCAACGATGCCGACTACAAAGCAGAAGCTGCAGCCGTCACGGAAGTGTTTTCCATCGAAAACTCGATAAGGTTTTGTTGATTAAAACTTTGGTATTTTAATTACAAACAAAACAATATACAATGTAGGACTTAGACGTAGTCCTAGGAGTACACTTTTTTTTTATCTGGGAACTGTATCGGTGGAGCGAGTGGTAATACGTTGACTCCGTTGACGATCTGACGACGATCTTGGATTCTCTGAAGGTCTGGACTGCTCTGGATGTCAGAGCATTTGGAAGAGAAATAGACGTTACGTGTCTTTTCTCGTCTTTGTAAGTAGATATGATAATCTATCTGTCTGTGTGTGTGTCCTCCGGATGAAGGAATGATCCTTCTATTTATAGGCAGCAGACTGGTCTACTCATACATGCATATGTAGGATGCGTCTGTACGTGGGAACGTCACGGGGTTGATGCTGTGGGGCGCATTGATGATGCGCCCTGAGTTGAAGCTGAATCTTGTTTGAACTGCACTGTTGGGCTGCGGTAGAGCTGACACGTGACAGTTGTAGAGATTCGGTTGTTGCTGAGATATTGGGTAGTTAGCACCCATTCGTAGGCAGAACTGAGTCAAATGACATGTGGCGCGTGTTCGTGGCTCGAAGATCTCGAATTTGGTGGAGGGTGATTTGTCAGGATGCGCCTAGGATCTGGTGCATGGGGTGACTTTGTCTATGACTTTTAGAGGTCACAGACAAGTCTGGGCACATGGCTTCTGAGGTACATGCAGAGCCTCGAGTGCATGGCTGTGGAGGCGCATGCAGGGACTTAGCTTCTGTATTTTGGGATTAGGAGTAAGTTGGAAGCGCATTGCTTTTGAGGCGCATGCAAACTTCTGGGCGTATGGCTGTGGAGGCACATATGAGTGATCGGCCAGCCACATGGCAAGGATAGCTTTAGCCGACAAAAGTAAGTATGATGATGTTGACGTCTGCAACTCTTCATTTTCTGCAAAAAGCTGTCAACCGTTTAGTCTTCGGGAAATGTGATGCCAACTTTGTCACATAGCTTAAACGCTTGACGGACGAGCCTGAGTGGGACCATCTTCGTACACTACTGGGTGCAAGGGTCTATGTTCCACTAGGCATATCAGTACGGAGCACATGATGTTGACGAGCACATATGCTGTGTGGCGCATCCTCATTGGTCAGTCTTTGTTGGCTCTTCTGAGGCATTTAATAACTTCTTTGATCCTGAATTTGAGGGGAAGATTCATCATCATAAATGCAAGTTCATTGTACTGACTTCGGAAAAGTTGCCACTTGGCGCATGGGTTTGATTTGCCGTGGCCTATAAGTTGCAGCGTGAAGAGAAGTTTTGTTTTTTATTTCACTTTTCTTCTCAAATGGAGATGAACTCGACCGGTCCCCCTTCTTGGCGAGACGCTGTAATATGGATTGCTGATCTCCTAGTTCGAAGAATCTTTGACGACGAACTTGTAGAAGCATGGAAAATATCAGAATGATGGTCTATGCGGCTCGGAACAGGAGAACCCCATGCGGCTCATACAGGGGCAGTCCCATGCGGTTCAGAGAGACTCTCAGTCTCATGCGACTCGGGGCAGGAGAATCCATGCGGCTTACATAGGGACAATCCCATGCGGTTCAAAGAGTCCCCCAGCCTTATGCGGCTCGAAAGTACATGCGGCTCACAAATGACTAACAGAGATATGCGGCTCGATCAACACCACGTGCCCCTGTGGAATCCCTTCACATAGCTGGCCATCAAGTAATGGCCTTATTTAATGCTCTGCCATGATTTGACAGCTGACGGCTTTAACATAAAGTGCCATGATGGTCCTGTCGTAATGACAGACTCTTCGGGAACAGGAGAAAATCTCTGACACGATCCAAGATTGCCACGTGGCTACTCCCATGTGGCTCAATTGAATAACAGCTTCATGCGGCTGGCAGGAATCATCTTCCTGCGGCTCACCAAGAAACCATCCCATGCGGCTCGCAAGTACTATACCTATGCGGCTCACTGAGACGCTGTCTCATGCGGTTCATGGATATCATGCGGCTCTGGAAGGGCCCACCATTAAGACACATGGCAGAGATTCAATTGCCCCCATGACTTGACAGCTGGTAGCAGGGTGATTATGGGACGCGTGGTATTAAATCAATCAGAGATTTACCAGATCCTAATAACCATATTTAACGCTATCCTCATAATTAATGAGATCATATCATATCATTCATGATCAAGCCAATGGGACACGTGGTGAGAAATCCAATCTTGACACAACCAATCATGAAGATTTAAAGCAATCAGCATTAATCACTCACAGGATTCAATATTATCCACATTTATGGCCCAGATCCTTCATGATTAAGACTAATGGTCCAGATTGATTAAGTATCAGGCCGCCGCCACTTTGTGAATGGACAATCATCCAAACCCTAATGATGCCCCCACTCCTATAAATAAGCAAGGTGCCATTCCCTTGAAAAAAAAAGAAAAGAGGATAGACAGAGAGGCTTCCCAGATAATCAGAGAGAAAATACGGAGAGATCAATCCAGAGAGAGAGAAGCCAGAAGAGTAATAGAGGGAGAGCAAGAAGTGCGTTTCTTCGTCAACGCCAAGCATCTCGTCGCAAGAGCCGAGGCTGCATACCGATCGTCCAAGGAGTAAGGCAGGGCTGCCGTCGCCTTCCCGAGCCTCTATTGTCACCCCCCAGAATCTAAAATAAACAATTATACTTAGACTGCTGTACCTAGGTTTTCGTCCCTAGGCTTTCGTTGTACAAACGAGTTTGTAACGTGAAGTAAAAGTCCGGTCCTCCGATAATTGTTCTGTTCTTTTATATTTCATGGCAAACACGATGGCGACTCTGCTGGAGACAAACTTCTCCACGGCTGAGGAGTTGGTGACGCAGTCGGATGCAGGAAAACTTGGCTCCACGCAACAAAAGATGGTCGTCCGCTTCGACCAACAGGCGTTTGAAGAGATGCTCTCCGAAGGAAGCGCTGGCCCGGTCCAGAAGCACACCCGTACGACGAAGGCTCGCAAAGAGTGAAGGCTAAAATTATTTGCTCCTCCCTAAGCCCTCGATGGGATACCCTCTATTGCTCAAGACGGCGAGAAGGACTCTCCTGCGGCCCCATTTCAGACCGTAGACAACTCTGCTGTCCCCAAGTCCGGCAGAAGAAAACACTATGATGCTGGACTTGTAGGGGCAGAGAGAAACTCTATGCGATCCGAGCCGCATAAGGGTATTAGCCACAGGGAGAAAGCTCATGCGGCTGCATCCGCCAGCCGTATGAAGAAAACTCATGCGGCCACATCTGTCGGCCGTATAGTTTATGCGGCTACAGTTGCCGACCGCATGGATGAGACTCATGCGGTCACTGAAGTCAATCGCTTGCAGAAAACCCATGCGGCCACAGTTGCCAATCGCATGTGGCCAGCCTGCACGGTCGTGACTCCCAGTCGTACAAGAACAACTCATCCGACAGCAGAAGACAACCGCATGCAGACAGCCTGTACGGTTTCCAATCCTAGCCACATAGCGTCCGATCCACGCTCCTCTCGATCAGTCTTCGACCGTCTCTCATACGGTCCTGACCCTGATGGTTCTCTGGATGATAAGCCAGACTCTGTGGTATTCAACTTAGACTCTTCCTATTACGCACCCGTAAGTGCTAAAAAGAAGAAGTCTAGGGCAGCACGGGCTCACCAAGCCCAGTCAGCTGCCCCAACCTCTGACTATCGGGGCGTCCCGTTGACTATCACGCGGGCCTCTGATGGAAAGTTGTATAGAACCGCTCGAGTCCAGCCCCCGGCGGCAAAAGAACGAAGTGGTTCCTCTGACTTGCATGAGGTGATCCTCCACAAGCGCAAGGAAAGAGAAGGGGCTTCGGTGTGCAAAGAGTCCTCGCTTGGACATTACTGCACCCAAATCATCGTCAACTGCTGTTGCAACAATACGGCAGTGACGGAAGACCGGCCGTCAGTCTTCCAAAGACTACAGCATTCGAGCTCAGAGGACGAGGCACCTCCTGTGGTCTCCTGCAATTCCACTCAGAAAGTTCCCGTCGAGAGGAGCAGGAAGAAGACAAGCATCTCCAGCCCCAAGATATCAACCACTACAGCTAAGAAACTGTCGTCTAAACGGTTGTCCTCCACCGGAGTATTCCAACACACCCGTTCAAAGACAAAATCTGCTGTAATGGGAAATTCATTATCCACATCGCTGGGGGTCGTGGGAATTGGGGTTAGCACTCCTCCGAACATCCACAACAATCCGATGTTTCAAGGAGACGAGCCCGGGGAAACAACTCTCCCATCAGGTACAACAGACGCTGATGTCCCCGAGGACATCCATGGCTCTCAAGACGAAGCAAGCTCTGAGGCTGGGGGTACCATTCCCTCCGAGTCTGAACCAGAAAAGAATATTCCTACATATTCTGATGACTTCTCGGTACATGGGTATGACTCAGAGGATACGTCCTCCACCGTCCCTTCCGTTTCTCATCATATAAGGACGGTGTTCATGACGGACATCAATCAAAGTGGTTCCAGTGATCGCCAACACATCGACACTTTGGAGGCTATACTGCAGGCCTTGGTCAAGTCTGTAGATGAAATCAAAGCCGTTCTTCTAACTCTGCAAAGAGGGACGCCTGGCCAAACAAGCACGGGTCCCGCGGTCAATACGGACTCAAACTCAGCGGCACCGAACCCGGGCAATAATCCTCCCGAAATAACAGCCCCTACCATGACAGATGAGGCCCGAGAAGTAAGAAGAGAGGTTCAGGAGCTCCGAGCCATGTTCCATGCCCGAGAAAATGCTTAAGACCTCAGAATGCGGCAACCATACCCTGCTGAATGGAGGGATGTTCCATTCCCACAAAGATATAAGTCGTTCAATATCAACCCGTATGATGGCAAGACCTCAGCAAGTCGGTACATCACTTACTTCGAGGTCACCATCGACCATCTGCCCCATGATGATGCTATCCTCATACGATTATTCATTAGGGCATTGGAAGGAGTCGCCTTCGACTGGTACCGCAACCTGCCAGACAACTGTATCCACTCCTTCGCTGGCTTCAAGCGCTTGTTCTTGGAGAGATTCTACGAGGTAGGACAGGACGTCACAATGTCTACCCTCATGGACGTCGTCCAGGGAGAGAAAGTGTTGACGAGGAATTATATTGAGTGATTTCGTCAAACCGCAATGAAGTTACCGTCTGGTAATCCGGATTCTTCCTTAATTGAAATTTGCCAAAAGAGATTGCTCCCAACAATTAGTCTCTGGATGGGCGAGAGTCAATTCAAGGACTGGAAGGCATTTATCATCAGTGCCACAAGTGCCGAAGAACGGTTGAAAAAGGCTCGCCAACTGGGGTTGCATATTTCGGAGGGAGAGAACAAGGGCAAGCGTCCCAACACCAACAACGACAATGGGAGTAGCCCCTCCAACAATCGGGATAGCAAAGGAAAGCAGGCTATGGTGGCCGATACAACACAAAAACCTGAACCAAAGCCAGCAGACAAATAATGGCCTCAAATCACTTATTCTTTCGAAGACGGCCATGTCAAGCCTATCTTGGACATGCTCATACAAGGAGACAGAATTCAGCTTCCTCTACCGAGATGGGAGCCTCGGCCGACAGATCTAGAGAATCCAAAGTTCTGCCACTACCACCGCTACGTCCACCATGCTACACACGACTGCTACCAACTGAAATGATACATCCAAAACCTCAGCGATTCGAACGCTCTGGCCATCGATTTCAAGGAGGTAACCGTAGCAGCCAACATGGTGTCCGTACAATTCGGCAGCTTCCCTCCAACGGAGACTCAAGACGGTGTCATACCCATCCCTCTGGCGACGATGGAAATTGCTAATCTTTCGCCTGCTCGTGATCAAGCTGCTGGTCTAGTACCCCTCACCACATCGCAAAGAGAAATCATGTGGGTCCATCCGGACCTGGTCTACAAGGTGACTCAGTCTACGCCGCCTCCCATTCACAAGAAAAGAAGTAGAAAAGTCAGATCCTGCCGTACCATCTCGGCAGATGTGGAAGAAGTCACGGCCATCGTTACTCAATCTGGAGCACAATCCCAACCTGTGGCTGAGAACTCGACTGATGATCATCCTCCAGCTACCACTGACGCTCCAGGGCCCCCTCAGCCTCCGACGACCGACAAGCCTAGGCCGAAGGAGACTCGCTTCGACAAATCCCTCCGGAAAGAGATACCTCAGGGGCTGGAGAGGCCCTACAACTTCGATATACTAGCGCAATTGGCCAATACACCGGCCAAATTGTCCTTATATGAACTCCTGAGGCTCTCGAAGGATGTCCGTGTAGCCTTGAGCGACGCACTCCAAAATGCCGATGCATACTTGGCTCAGGTCAACCTCATGGGAGATAATCAACCTGCAGATCTCCAAGACAGTACGTGTACGGGAGCGATGCCCAATATCGTCTTTTCTCTGCAGGACATGCTCATCAAAACCAACCTACACGATTGCCCGTTATACTACACCGGATACATCGTCGACGTAAAAGTAGACCGGATGCACATTGATCCTGGGTCGTCCATAAGCATCATTCCGAAGGGTCTGCTATATCATCTTCGTATTCCAATGCATCGCCTAATGCCTACAAGTACCGCCATCAGCGGTTTCAATTCGGGCAGGAGCTACCCAATTGGAAAGATTCGCCTGAAGTGTCACATTGACGATCTCCAATCAGAAGTCACCTGCTACGTCATAGATGCCGACACTTCTTACAACATCCTCCTGGGGCGCCCTTGGATACACGATTACATGATCGTGCCCTCCACGCTGCACCAGTGCTTCAAATATGTCGACAAACACGGCTTCGTGAAGACGAAATTTGCTGATATCGATCCCTTCAAAGGGGTCGAATCTTACTACTCAGACTCTTGCCTATACGAAAAGTCGAAGAGGCACCTTGATGAAGGAAATGTGCAAGCTCATGCCAAGACGGCCACAGGATCAGAGGAACCTCTGACGATCCACCTCCAGGCTCGCAAGCCAGGCAAGTCCGCACCCCTTACGGCCACTTTGCGTAAGGACGCGATCAGTCTCTCGGCACAAGAAGAATAGATGATAATCTGACTGCCGAGGTTGGGCCAAGTGCCGAGACCTACAACGGGGCCACTAACAATCAGGCTGCCAAAAATTGGTCAGCAGCAAAAGGAGAAGCTCAATCCCTCAGACAAGCCAATGACGATACATCTTCCCAAGAAGAGTCATCACCCTGATCAAGGCCTGGGACTTCTAGCGAACCAACCACTCCCCACCCAGCATCGAGTACCAAGCTGGGGGTTGCTAGTCTGCCGACAAATCCACGTTCTGCTCCACCAGTTGAACCTCTGAAGATCAAGTTGACCAGGTCGTCCTCTCAGTCTTCATTTATACAGGGGGTCGCCGAAGAAGAACCAGAGCTAGCCAAGTATGTGGCTGCCCATACTGATGTTCCCTCCGCGGATGATGTAATCCCCCTAGAAAAGATACCTTATTTCATCAATAAAGGGCTATCTTTGAACTACATCGAGCATAATAAGCTTTGTACAATGTACGCTATAGAATATGGTATAGGCACCCACCTACACAAACAGGTGACAAATGTGTATACCACAATCCAGCTTATTCCAGCAGAAGATGCGTACCGCATAATCGATGGAGGAGATCATCCGATCATCTTCGGCCGGAAAGACGATCCGCGTCCCTTCACCATAAAAAAGTCGATCTTGGGTCAGATACAGGAAGACTGCCTCTGTATCTTTATAGTCCCCAGGCCAAATATCTCATGCAAAAACAGGGATATGATCTGGAGACTACACCAGGCTTAAACTACGGCACCGGACGGCGACTACCTTTGAAGCCTCCAGTCCCGGCTGGCAAGCCACGGGACTACTATAGCAAAACTCGATGTGGACTAGGGTATGTAACTCCCACGACAACACCTGAGAGTTCGGATGAAGAGTGTGACTGGCAGTCACATTCAACCGGGTCACCAACCTCCGACTCAGATATCAGCATCGAAGACATATTTAGACAAGTCCTATCAGTCAATATGGCATTCGCCGACGCTTACGAAGAAGAAGAAGACATTCCTGAAATCCTCGAACTAGAGCCGTAGGCCCAACAGCTGGATGCACAATGGGAAAAGCGGTTCGAGCAGATAGAACCTCCTACCGAAGATGAGGTTATGTAGGTCGACCTCGGCAACGAATCCTCTCCAAAGCCAATCTTTGTCAGTAAAAGCTTAACAGACGAAGAGCGAAAATCGCTGCTGGAACTTATCAGAGAATATATTGATGTGTTCGCATGGAGTTATGAAGACATGTCGGGGTTAGATCCCGATATTGCTCTTCACAAGCTCAACATACGGCCAGATGCAAAGCCAGTCAAGCAGCATCAGCGACGCTTCTGCCTAGGCATCATGGACGCGATCGAAGCCGAAGTCAACAAACTGATAGCCAGCAGCTTCATTCGTAAGAAACAACATCCCGATTGGATCGCCAATATAGTACCCGTCCTCAAGAAGAATGGGAAGATTCGAATCTGCATCGACTTTCGCAATCTGAACGAGGCGTGCCCCAAAGATGAATTCCCCCTTCCTATCACAAACATCATGATCGACAATACCTGCGGCTTCGAACGTATGTCATTCATGGATGGCTTCTCGGGGTACAACCAAATCAAAATGTCTCCTGACGACGAAAAGCATACATCATTCCGAACACCGATTGGCACATACTGTTACACAGTCATGCCTTTCAGTTTAAAGAATGCTGGCGCCACATATCAACGAGCCATGAGTATCATCTTCAGAGAACACCTGCGCAAGACAGTGGAATGCTATGTCGATGACATCGCCGTCAAGAGTCGCTGTAAGGGAGATCATCTGCAGGACCTGAGGACGGTATTCGACCTGATGCGAGCCCACAATCTGAAAATAAACCCTACGAAATCTTTCTTGGACGTAACCAGCGAACAATTCTTGGGATTCATCATCACCGCTCAGGGCATTCATGTAGACCATGAGAAAACGAAAGCAATCATGGAGATGGGTCCCCCGAGAAATCTCCGCGAACTCAGAGGCCTCCAAGGAAGGCTAGCTTACATCAGGAGGTTCATTTCTAACCTCTCCAGGTGATGCCGACCGTTCACGCACCTCATGAAGAAAGGAGTCTCATTCGTATGGGACGAGGAATGTCAGCGTGCCTTCGACAGCATCAAAGAATATTTGTCAAATCCTCCAGTCTTGGTGGCCCCGGTTGCCGGAAAACCATTTCTGCTATACATACGAGCAATAGAACACTCTCTTGGGGCTCTGTTGGCACAAAACAACAAGGCAGGCCATGAACAAGCCATATACTACCTCAGCCGAATGATGATTGGGCCAGAGCAACGATACACTACGGTAGAGAAGGAATGCCTCGGCCTTGGTGTTCGCTATTCAGAAGACGCGACACTATGTCACAGGACAAACCATACATGTGATCTCACGAGTCAACCCTCTCAGAGTCCTCATGACTAAACCAGGGGCACTCAGCTCTCGCCTCGCTACATGGGCAATACTGCTATCCTCCTATCATATGATCTTCATCCCGCAGAAGGCTGTCAAAGGTCAAGCCTTGGCAGACTTCTTGGCAGCCCACCCAGGCTCGAAGTCCTCCAAAATATATGAAGAGATGCCAGATGAGGTTGCCGACTCGCATGCAACCTCTCACGATGGTATATGGCGAATGTTCTTCGACGGTGCTTCGAGGATCGGACCCAAAGGCAATATAGTCATCGGAGTCGGGGTAGTGCTGGTCTCCCCTTCCGGATTAGTGATTAACCGCGCTTATTCCCTCACAGAGCCCTGCTCTAACAATGTGGCCGAGTACAACGCTCTGGTCATTGGCCTCCAACTTGCAAGAGAGCTGGGGGTAGAATACCTTGAAGCATACGGCGATTCCTAACTAATCGTCAATCAGATCCGGGGCTCATACGAAGTTTGCCACGAAGATATGATCCCCTACCACCAAATAGCGATTGACATCGTCTCGTCGTTCGAGGGGTTCTTCATCGAACATATCCCTAGACTCCGAAATATCGAAGCTGATGCCCTAGCTGGTCTTACCGCTTCCCTAGTAGTTCCGAATTATGATCGCCAATCAGTTGATGTGATAGGCCACGAATTGGTCTGCCCCAAGAACAACGTTCAATTCGTGGCAAGCTATTCCGCCCAGGCGATCGACGAAGCACCAGACTGGAGATAGCCATTCATCGACTTCGTCGTCTACGACATCCTCCCAGAGAATCCAAAGGAAGCCACCTCCATCAGACGGCATTCTCTCAGATTCTTCTACGATATAGAGACAAAAATGCTGTATCGACGATCCTATGACGGGTTGTTGCTTCGGTACTTGTCAAACGCAGAAGCCAAAGAAGCCGTACGAGAAGCTCATGACGGTATCTGCGGGGCCCACCAGCCCAGTCCTAAATTGCAAGACTGTCTTCGACTAATGGGCTACTATTGGCCCACGATGGTGGCAGATGCGATAGATTATGCTAGAAAATGGAAAGCCTGCCAAGTCCACGCGGACTTTATTCACCAACCATCTGAATTTCTTCATCCGACAGTGGCGTCCTGGCCATTCGAAGCATGGGGAATGGATATCATTGGTCCAATCACCCTACCTTCCTCCCGAGGACATAGCTTCATACTTGCGATTACTGATTACTTCTCCAAATGGGCGGAAGCTGTCCCACTCGCAGAAGTCAAGACTTCAAACGTGATCAGCTTCCTTAAGCATCGCGTCATCTACCGCTTTGGACTGCCCCGAAGGATCATCCATGATAATGGTCCATAGTTTGCAAGCCACGCATTCTATCGGTTTTGCGATAAGTACCGTATTCAGAATGTCGCTTCGACACCGTACAACCCGACAGCGAACGGGTTGGCAGAGGTATTCAATAAAACAATCATCAAACTCCACAAGAAGTTTGTCTCCTCCAACAAACACGACTGGAACGAGAAGCTCGGCGAATGCTTATGGGCTTATCGTACCACAGTTCGAACAGCCATCGGGAATACACCATTCTCACTGGTGTACGGGAGTGAGGCAGTCCGCCCATTGGAGACTCAGATCCCCTCACTACGCGTCGCCCTCATATATCAATTGACGACAGACAAAAACTACCATCGTCGGCTACAGGAATTGGAGGCACTAGATAAAAAGCGCCTCTTGGCTCAGCAACGAATTGAGCTATACCAAGCACGCATCTCTAGAGCCTTCAACAAGAAGGTTAAAATCAGAACATTCCAAGTGGGCGATCTCGTTCTGGCAGTTCGGAGGCCGATGGTCATGACTCACAAGACCGCCGACAAATTCCAGCCAAAGTGGAAAGGCCCATTTATCATTGAGGCAGTATTCTCCAACGGTGCTTACCGCATCGCAAAACAAAACGGAGACTTGCTCATGTTGCCCGTCAATGGCAAGTTCCTGAAGAAATATTATGTCTAAACGACATTCTCTCCAGATCATCGAGTCATATACCCGCTGGTACCGCTGAACTCACATCCACAACAATCCAGATTATCGAGTCATGTACCCGCTGGTGCCGCTGAACTCATACTTTCTTAATATTCTAAATTACCGAGTTATGTACCCGCTGGTGCCTCTGAACTCACATTCCGGTCACTCTTTCAGATAGTAAGTCACGTATGATTATACCTCTGAACTTTCTTCCTGGAAGAGATCCTCCCTCATGATCCACTACCCGCACTCCCAGTGCACAAAAAGGGTAATCGATCCACAAATTTCCAAAATGGCCATGTCCTCATTACCTCTGAGTCGTTTCACTTCCGCCAAAAATAAACCACCCCTTTTCCATAGAACTTCCATGTCCACATTACCTCTGAGTTGTTCTATGTACCCTCCTTCATTGAGTCCACTCCTGCCATATCCTCATTACCTCTGAGTGGGAAGGCTCCGTCGAAGAAACCTTCATGCTTGCCATGTCCTTATTACCTCTGAGTAAGTATGATGATTCCTCTTTCAACTTATTATCTGTACCCACAACCGGAGTACGCCAAGGATAATAGGTCCACAAATATCCCTGCTGAGTTCGCTCCTGCCATGTCCTCATTACCTCTGAGTAGGAAGACTCTACGGTAAAACCTCCGTACTTACCATGTCCTTATTACCTCTGAGTAAGTAAGTCGGTCCTCTCTTGTCTTATTAACTGTACCCTGAACCAGGATACGCCAAGGGTAATAGGCCCACAAATGTCCTCTATTGACCACACATATCCTCCGTTGAGTCCACTCCTGCCATGTCCTCACTACCTCTGAGCAGAAAGATCTCACGGTAAAGAAATCCCCATACTTGCCATGTCCTCACTACCTCTGAGTAAGTATGATGGTCCTCCCTCCACTTATTATCTGTACCCATGACCTGAGTACGCCCAAAGATAATAGGTCCACAAACGTCTTCCGATGACCACAAAACGTCCTCAGTCGACCACAGATGCTATACTGGGTTTCCAGTACACACCCATCCCTTCCCCATCATGCCGGGGAGCCCTGTTGCTCCCTGGCATTCTCTCGAATACCAAGAACTTCTATGGCTATCTTACCGCGAAGTTGTTCTAGGTATTCCTCTCCAAAACTTGTTACTCGTACCTAAAACCAAGGCACGCCCGGGGTAACAGGTCCACAAATAATCCCCCGCAGGATTTACTGGTAGATTCACTGAAGAAAGACAAAAGAAACAAGGTCAAAAAGATAACCGAAACACAACTACTCGATGCTTATGCGGGTTAGTTCAACATAGCCTTATGCGGCTCAATTTAAAAGAGCTCATGTGGTTCAGTTCGAATGAGCTTATGCGGTTCGGTTCAAAATGAGCGTGTGCGGTTCAGTTCGGATGAGCTCATACGGTTCAGTTCGAATAAGCTTATGTGGTTCGGCTCGAAATGGGCTTATGCGGTTTAGTGCGAATGAGCTTATGCGGTCTAGTTCAAATGATCTTATGTGGTTCAGTTCGAAATAGGCTTATGCGGCTCAGTTTGAAAGAGCTCATGCGGTCCAGTTCAGATAAGCTTATGCGGCCCTGATGGTGAAGTAATTATGCGGCTGCAAACAACAACTTTCATGCGGCTCAGGTCTGGGTCATATCCCATGCGGCTCGAACATGAGTCGGACATGCAGCACACTTGGAAATACAGGCTCGCGCATAAGATATGCGGCGTAGCCATGATAGTTCATGTTGATGGTCCTACCAGCAATAGGCGGATGAACGTCAGGGTGAAAAACAGGCACGTCAGCCGGCAAAGGAGCCGCCACGTTCGTCGCCACAGTCGATGAAGACCCGACCTTCTTGCCCTTCGCTGCCGCAGACGACGACGCGGCCTTCTTGCCCGTAGCAGCGGTAGTCTTCTTGGGAGCCATTGCCGATCGTTGATGGGAGAAGACGAAGAGGAAGTCGGTAACAAGGAGTTCGAGCAAAGAGAGAAGATAAAGAAACCCTCAAAGAATAAATTACTCCTATTTAAAGGCGAAGGAGGCTCGTAAATCAACAAACGCCTCGATTCACACGCCGCCTAAAAGAATAAAGGTAAAACGCTTCGGTCAAAGCAAAACTGACCCTTGGGATCCTCCCCCAAAAGGCGGCGTTAATTCAAAAAACGAATCAAGGGCATTTAATGCAGAAGATTTGCACACGTGGTTGGGACACGTGGCAAAAAGTCTATGCGGCCTAACAGCTCATGCGGCCAGATAAATCTATGCGGCTGAACCATCTGTACGGTTAGCAAAGGCCATGCTTCTTATTCAAAGTATTTCAATTTTGCAAATTGAAAACTTTGAAGGGGGTCTTGTAGAAGCTTGGAAAATATCAGAATGATGGTCTATGCGGCTCGGAACAGGAGAACCCCATGTGGCTCATATAGGGGCAGTCCCATGCGGTTCAGAGAGACTCTCAGTATGCGGCTCGGGGCAGGAGAATCCATGCGGCTTACATAGGGACAGTCCCATGCGGTTCAAAGAGTTCCCCAGCCTCATACGGCTCGGAAGTACATACGGCTCACAAACGACCAACAAAGATATGCGGCTCGATCAACACCACGTGTCCCCGTAGGATCCCTTCACATAGCTGGCCATCAAGTAATGGCCTTATTTAATGCTCTGTCATGATTTGACAGCTAACGGCTTTGACATAAAGTGCCATGATGGTCCTATCGTAATGACAGACTCTTCGGGAACAGAAGAAAATCTCTGACACGATCCAAGATTGCCACGTGGCTACTCCCATGCGGCTCAATTGAAGAACAGCTTCATGCGGCTGGCAGGAATCATCTTTCTGCGGCTCACCAAGAAACCATCCCATGCGGCTCGCAAGTACTATACCTATGCGGCTCACTGAGACGCTGTCTCATACGGTTCATGGATATCATGCGGCTCTGGCAGGGCCCACCATTAAGACACATGGCAGAGATTCAATTGCCCCCATGACTTGACAGCTGGTAGCAGGGTGATTATGGGACGCATGGTATTAAATCAATCAGAGATTTACCAGATCCTAATAACCATATTTAACGCTATCCTCATAATTAATAAGATCATGTCATATCATTCATGATCAAGCCAATAGGACACGTGGTGAGAGATCCAAGCTTGACACAACCAATCATGAAGATTTAAAGCAATCAGCATTAATCACTCACAGGATTCAATATTATCCACATTTATGGCCCAGATCCTTCACGCTTAAGACTAATGGTCCAGATTGATTAAGTATCAGGCTGCCGCCACTTTGAGAATGGACAATCATCCAAACCCTAATGATGCCCCCACTCCTATAAATAAGTAAGGTGCCATTCCCTTACAAAAAAAAGAGGATAGACAGAGAGGCTCCCCCGATAATCAGAGAGAAAATACTGAGAGATCAATCAAGAGAGAGAAGCCAGAAGAGTAATAGAAGGAGAGCAAGAAGAGCGTTTCTTCGTCAACGTCAAGCATCTCGTCGCAAGAGTCGAGGCTGCATACCGATCATCCAAGGAGTAAGGCAGGGCTGCCGTCGCCTTCCCGAGCCTCTATCGTTACCCCCAGAATCTAAAATAAACAATTATACTTAGACTGCTGTACCTAGGTTTTCATCCCTAGGCTTTCTTTGTACAAGCGAGTTTGTAACGTGAAGTAAAAGTCCGATCCTCCGATAATTATTCTGTTCTTTTATATTTCATGGAAAACAGAACTCCTTCAGAAGACTGAGATGTGCCGAGAATGGACACGATAGTTTATGTTCGATCCCCTTGTCGGCAGTATTCTTCTATGAGATGGCATTGGGTACCAGGTTGAATGCGTTTGATGTGCCCAAGCCCTATTATGATGGAAGATCCCCAGGCTGGCAGATGTGCCTGTGCAATGACGAGGAAGTGATTTGCTCTGATAGGGGAGAGTGATGCGCTGGCAGACTAATACGTCGGGCTGAGATGATGCGCCTAGCTGAGACATCAGAGTGATGCACCAAGTTGAGAGTAGGATGTTACAAAGTCTTCAATTGGCATCATGTTTTTGAGATAATGTCAGATAGGTACAGCAGATTGAAGTCACTGGAACACAGACTGCCTTGGTGGTGGAGCCTCTGTTTTATGGCAGTAGCAATTAATGGCGACCGTAGCAAAAGTATGCCCCACGAGGGGCGTATAGTGCTTAATGGTCATCTCTCCTGATTTGCGTTTGTGAGTGATCACATTACGCAAATCATGAGGAAAGAGTTTCATGTTCACACCCCCTTCAGGCGCATGGCGAGGCCAAGTGCCGGGGTAGTCATGTGAATGCTGTACCCCCTGATCCAGTTCTAGCGCATGAGATACGCCCAGATCATTGGTGGGGGAGCAACATGTATTGCGACTTGAACCCACTTCATGTGCACAACCCACCTGGGCACATGGGTTCAAAGTTATAAGTTTTGCCTCGCACGACTTGGTTCCAAACGCAAAAGATGCGCCCAAGCGAGACGGGGACTTTGAGAGTAGACCAATTTCGGGTATGAAAGCACATGAGTCAACTTCTGTACATCCTGCTATTAGTCGTGTGCGTGGTTTTCATCGCACGTTTCTGGCTGGTTGCTGGCACAGCACATTGAGGGTGCATGGCCTGTGCCATCTTGGATTTCTTCATAGTAGCCTACCTTTTCCTTGCCAAGATGGCAAGTAAAGAACTTGCAGCCGATCCAGAAGAAGAAGAGGCACTGTTGCAACTTTTTTGTGGCTCAAACGGGGTTCCTGGAAATGGGCTCTCTTTCCTTTTTTTTTATTTTGATGCCCCGTTCAAAGAAGGCAAAGGGGCTCTTTATATAGAGTGAAATAGGACTTCTCCTCTTCTCCTTTCTGATGTGGGATTAAAAAATAATATTCCTTTTTCATGCTTCTACAAGACCCCCTTTAAAGTTTTTAAAACTTTTGGACAAGTTTTGAAATACTTTGAACAAGAAGCATGGACAGTAGAGCTGTTTAGGTGCGACAATCCTATCAGAGGTAGTATATTTGGATACTTGTACTAGAGATTTTATGTGGACTTATCAACCTTGGCGTACCTTGGTATTTAGGTACAGATAATAAGTTGCTAAGGGAGAAAACTGACATATTTACTCAGAGGTATTGTGAACGTGGTAAATACGGGTTAATGGTAGAGCTTTCCTACTCAGAGGTGATATGGACATGGTAGGAATGAACTCTGTTGGAATGTATAGAATAACTCAGAGGTGATGTGGATATAGATGTCCCATGATTGACGTGCAACAACACGGGGATTGTTGTATGGGATGTTTACTCAGAGGTAATATGGACATGGTAAACATAGTAATGAGCATGATACTACATAGTATAAAATTCTACTTTGTGGGGTATAGAGAAGCAACTCAGAGATGATGTGGACATGGTTGTTCTCCTACTAGGATGCAACGGAACAACTGAGTTCCAGAAGCACTTGATTGTCAAGGAAGGGAGGCGAACTCGGTTTATCAAGTTCACAAATTTTCTTGCTGGGGAGAAGGAAGTAAATTTTGAAGGATGTCAAGAGTAGTACTTCCCATTTGGGTTTGAACTTTCTCGGTGTCATGTGAGTCATCACCATCGGTCTCCTGACTACCAGAACCAGGTCGCCTACTTGGAAAGTCCTCTGTTTGACATTTCTGTTGAAAGCCTGTGAACTGCGGGCTTGATAAAGTTTGATGTGTTGTTGAACTAAGAGGCATTTTCATCTAGCACTTCCAACTCTTGCATACGGCAACATTGATTATGTTCTTCCGTCAGCTGGTTTGTGATCGCAACTTGGAGTGAGGGTATCTAGATCTCTAGAGGCAGTACTGCTTCGCTTCTATAGATAAAAGAGAATGGTGTGTTAACCGTCGGGGTTCGTACCGTCGTGCGATAGGCCCAAAGGCATTCATCGAGCTTCTCGTCCCAGTCGTGATTGTTGGATGACACGACCTTTTTGAGTAGCTTAACGATGGTTTTATTAAAAGCTTCAGCCAATCCGTTTGCTGCCGGATTATAGGCGGTTGATGCCGCATTCTGAATACGATTATTATCACAGAATCTACTGAACGCATGGATGATGAATTATGGACCGTTGTCTTGGATGATCCTCCGGGGTACTTTAAAACGGTAGATGATGTGATACTTGATGAAGCTGATCACCTTTGAGCTTTTCACCTCTGTCAATGGTACTGATTTTGCCCATTTAGAG
Source organism: Iris pallida (assembly GCA_029216955.1). Taxonomy (NCBI): domain Eukaryota; kingdom Viridiplantae; phylum Streptophyta; class Magnoliopsida; order Asparagales; family Iridaceae; genus Iris; species Iris pallida. Next base: position 6,255,428 of record JANAVB010041420.1, read on the forward strand.
AAGTAGTCGGTGATTGCTAGGATAAAGTGGTGTCCCCTGGATGAGAGAGGGATGATAGGTCCCACTATGTCCATGCCCCAGGTTTCAAATGGCCAAGAGAAGACCGTAGGATGTAGAGGCTTTAACGATCTGTGGTTGAAGTCGGTGTGTAGCTGGCAAGCACGATATTTCTTTGTATACTCGACAGCATCGGCTATCATGGTGGGCCAGTAATAGCCCATGCGTCGAAGTCTATCCTGTAGTTTAGGACATGGTTGTTGGGCTCCGCATGTTCCGTCATATGCTTCTCGAAGAGCTTCGGCTACTTCTTTGTTTGATAGGCATCGGAGGAGAAGTCTATCATAGGAGCATCGGTACAACATTTTAGTAGCCGTATATGTTTGCCATAAAATCAACGACAGGTATTTTAGAATACTGAAATTGATTGCAAACTCGCTTGTACAAAGAAGAGCCTAGAAAGAAAGCCTAGGAAACAATCTAAGTACAATTGTTTAGTTTTGATTTTGGGGGTGACGGTGGAGGCTCGAAAAAGTGCTATCAACTCTGTCTTACTCCGTGGACTATTTGATGCAGTCTCTAGCTCGTGAAGATATTGCTTTCTTCTTGAAGGTTGCCAGCCTCTTGCAGGGGTGTGGCACCCTACTATTTATAATAAGATATATTTTGAGCCGTATAGAGGGCTTACGGCCACGTGGCTGATTAGCACGCAAAGATCCGCTCTTGGGCTGCCATCTGTCGATTTGTTGGGATTTTGCTGCAGCAAATCTGGGTGGTTAAGGAATTGGTCAGATTGCCACGTGTCCCGTTGCGTATTACTTTCTCAGTCTTCGATCATGCGGGGTCGCATGAGACTCATGCATGCGGCTTGGATCACAATTACTCCTGGCTGCATGAAGTTTTGGAAATTTTGGGGCTGCATAATCTGAGCCGCATAAGTTTCATGCGGCTTAGATGGCACTCTTCTGGCCGCATGGACGCATACGAACCCTACTTTTGGATGACACCTCACGTCTTATCTTTCTTATCGAAGTGTCAGAACTGTTATATTTTGTCAGGACTTGTCAGCTTTATCAGTCGAACTGCTTCTCTTTGGCCGTATATTTTTCTTCTACAGCTGTTTGTCGACGGGCCGCATATGTCTTTGAACAGTCATGCGGCTTTCCTTCATGCGGACCTATTTGGCCCAAAGTACCTACGCGGCAATTTGTAATCCACATAAACCCTATATTTTTCATGCTTCTACAAGACCCCCTTCAAAGTTATTAAATTGTAAATTTGGAATACTTTGAATAAGAAGCATAAAAATATGTCAAGCTATTGGGAGCCTTCAAGTTGCAGGAAGTTTTTTCGAACTACAAAGAGATCTTGAGTCGTCGAGAAATATTGAGCCGTAGGGAGATCCCGAGCCGTAGAACAAATCTTGAGTCGCAGGGATGCTTCGAGCCGTAGAGAGTCTGCCAGCCGTCGCTGCTGTATTTAATGTTCTTGATTCGATTTCGGATTTGGGTTCACTTTTTTCGAGATAAAGCTAACGGTTACTAGGGATAAATTCCCCAAACGTCATCATTATCTTTAATGATCTCGAGAATCGAAGCGGCACTCTTCTTGGAAAACCCTATAAATAGAAGTTATTTTTGAAGAGAAAACTTTTTTTACCTTCTTCTCTTTCATCTTCGTCTTTCTGTCTTTTAATGGCTCAAAAAGCCTCCAAGTCGACTGCGGCCAAAGGAAAGGGGCTTGCGTCTCCGTTGAGAGCGGCAGACTCTCCCTCCATTCATTTCGACGTGCACCCTCCCATCAAATGTAAGGACTGAGTGAGAAGACGATGGCCATGTCATATGTTTTTTTGCGCAGGCCCGTGCTATATCATTTTCTGTGCAATAGGCTTGGTTGATGTGTGCCCTATCTCAGTTGGACCACATGTGTTCTGTATGATAGGGCCGTATAAGCTGAGTTGCATAAGCGCTGCATAAATAACAGTTGTGCCACATAGGTGTCTTCTGGTTGAGCCGCATGGGTGTTTCACATCTCGAGTCGCAGGAGTCACTTTGAGTCCAAGCCGCATCAGTGCCTAATTACTGAGTTACATGAATACTTTGTGACTGAGCCGTATAAATGCCTCATAAAATTCTGACTGAGCCGCATGAGCACCCTTGCGGCCTAAGTGTCCCCCGACTGTGCCGTATGAGCATATGACCTAACCGTATGCGTCTTATGTTCTTTTAAGCCGCTATGCCACATAGGTTTTGTTTTGGCATGATTTGAAGGGATGAACTTCTAACTTTTACCTCTCTTTCTGACTTTTGTAGTGAACTTGCCCCTAGCTCCCTCGAGAGAACTCTTGATAGGGTATGCTCAATCTTTGTTGGGTGTAAGACTTGACCAAATAGTCGAACGTGTGTCGACTCAGATTACCCGAGATCAGCCCGAAGATCGGCTGAGGGAGATCAGAAGCCAATCTTTCTTTTTCTTACTTAACATGATGAACTCCAGACAACTAAATGGTATTCATCCGAAGCCTATGTTTTTATTCAGGGATGCCCTGGCTATTTCAGATCCGAGCATCATAGAGACTCTTGAGGGTTGGGACTTCTATTTCATGGAGAAGGAATTTATGTACCCTTAATGGAGCGCCACTTTCCCTTATCCGGTTTCAATATGGTGTCTTTTGAGAGAAAGATGTCGAGTTCTCTACCTCTGGATTAGTAGGGGATTTTTGTGGCCCATATCCATTTTAATAACCTTACGAGGTCAGTGGTCGCAGTAAAGGAATCAATGAGCTACTCCATTATTGGGCTGGCTCCTGGCAGTCTCATCAACGAGCTGAAGCTCAATATGTTTTTCACTGAAGCTGACACCTTTTTGAATCAGATTGCTCGCAAAGGGTCATACCCCACAAGATGACTGTCCTTATTGAACTGGCAGCAGCGTTCCCCTCCATGGGTTAACCTGACTTCTTAGCTCCTGGCGAAGTATAAGGGTACCCTATGACGGATTGGCCTCTATTACGCCATCAGAGGCTCCTGCTATGGCTTGTTTATGAACCCGAAGTTGTTTATGGCTTTTCTTAAGATGTACAACTGCCAGACGAGGACCTTTTTTTACTCCAGGTGGAGAGATGGGGGTTGCTCTCCACGAAATGCATAGTGTGTCCAGATTGCCGTGGGGCGATGAAGCTTATGAGGAGTATACCCCGACAAACAAAGAATTCGAAGAATTAGAACGACGGTATCCTGGGTTCCTAGCCGTATATCAGGAATTGCTATGTCACCATAGTACCTGTCAGCAAATATCCAAAAAAAGGATGATAGTTCAGAAGGGAACCTTCCTCATATCACGGCTTGGATCGGCTATCTTTTTAGCCTTAGTGCATCCGGTCGAGTTGCTGTTAGGAGCCCCCAATCTCTGAAGCAGGTGGATGCTCAGGTGCGAAGTACTAAGAGGTCCCGTGCTGCTGGTGACAGATTTGGGAGTCCGAGTGACGCCTTTAGCTATTTTTATCATGATACTCGACCTCTGTTTGTTAAGGCTGTCTTGGCCGGATACCTGATGATATGGTTGAGGGTTTGCGTTATTTCGGCGGGTTCTGGTGTGTCATGACCCGCGCCCTAGAGTTAGGGCACGAGAACGTAACAACGCCCAGCCTACGCCGCAGTGTCGGCGGTAGAACGCTGTCCTAGGTCTCAATGCATCTAACAGTATAAGACGAAACAGTTTATACTCCCCGAATGGGGGTGACATAGCAGATACAATCTCAATCACATCTAAGGTAGAGCATGATAAAGATAGATAAAACATGAAATCCAAAATAAATACAGGAGATAGAAGTCTAAGTGTCTAAGATACATAAACCCAGAAATATATCTCAAAACTCAAATACAGATACAGTAATCCACAAAGTAAATACAACTCCAGGCAAAATGAAATAACTATCTAAACAACCTCTACTGTGTCTCCTCTAGGCTAGCAGGCAATCCCAGGCCATCTGTAAAATTTATCAACAGGTCCAGTCAGGACAGGAGCGAGCACATTACATCTCAACAGTTCATAGCAGGTTAGAAAATATAATCATGCAGTAAAGTAAGATACAGGTACTGAAAGAAATACTGTATGTAAACAGAGAGAGAGCTGTAATAGAAATATCTACTATAAATAAAGAACTAACATGTGGCTAGTGAGTCAGAGTACAATATGAACATGTAAATAGCATAGGAGATTCTGATAAGACACTATGGAAGAGATTCTGATAAGATACTACTTGGGTATTATTCACATGTCCATTTCTACTCCCCCGTACCCCCAATCAATACACAAGGATCCAGCCAGGTTATGTTATATGATGCTATGTAACAGCCCCCGAAGGGTAGTAGACCCCGAAGGTGATAGACCCCGAAGGTGATACATAGTAGTCCCATAAATGGGATAAGGATTCTAGGAAGACTCTACGATCATAAGAGTATATGTCGTAAGTAATCAAAGAACCAATGAAGCATAGTGATACGCCATGTAAGTAAAATGCACAGAACATGTAGTACCCGATGCTCCCTAAGGATAACATCTTAAGAAGGGATCCATATAGTACCAATCCGTGTGACCAACGTGACAGTACAAGTAAAGTAATCTACTGCAGGAAATAATTCTAAGCAGGATATGAAATGATCAGAGAATGTACTCGCCTCGATTGGGTTGGAGTCGACGTGCACGACACGAACGTGTCGACACGAGGTAGGTACTATGCTAAGCTCCATAGAGGGTCCCAGACGACGACACGGGCAGTCCCAAAGAGTCCAGAATAGTCCAAATAGCCTAGTTTGGTATATAAAAGTCTAAAATCAGGGTTTGGTACACTAATCAAATTAAGAATAGAAAATGACTATCCTAATCACGATTTACGATTTCAGAAAAATATAATAAATAAATATAATAAATATTTGGAAATCCTTATAATGTTAAAAATATATCTACATTAATCAACATATTTTAAGTAGTATTCCAAAATCCAGAAAATTATTATGTACCAATATTCCTATTTTATCAAATATGAATTTAGGCCAAAACTCAATAAACCAATACTATTTTAGAAATATAATTATATATTTATATATTTTCTAAGTAAGTGATTATGCAATAGAGTAATACCAATAAAAATAATGATAATACTAATAATAATACCATCATTATATACTATGTATAAACTGATATACATTTATTAAACTAATATACATTATATAAACAAATGTACATATATTATACTAATATACTTTATTAAATAATATACATTTTATTTTATATATATATATAAACCAATACATATTATAAATACAATTATATAATAAACTAATATATTATAAACTAATATTATTAATAAACTATATATAATTAACTAATATAATAACTAATATCATTTAAGTTAATAAATAATATAATTAATTAATAACTATATAAATAACTAATATAATTGGAACGGGGGGGGGGGGGGGGGGGGGGGGGGGGGGGGGGGGGGGGGGGGGGGGGGGGGGGGGGGGGGGGGGGGGGGGGGTGGGGGCTCTGTCCCAAACAACCAGATGAAAATATGTGGGCTCACATCGGGAGCGGACGGACTGCTCACAGGCGGCGGGGTTCAGGTCGAGTGCGGCGGAGCGCCGGAAGGCGAGGAGAACTCGCCAGGGGCGACGACGGAAGGCTCGCGCCGGCAGAGCTCGGGCGGCGGTCGGTCGGCTCGCGCGGCGGCACGAGCTCGGCCAGGGCGGCGACGCGGCAGTCCATTCTTTTTCTCTCTTTTCTCTCTCTGGTTTGGATTTTGGAAAAAGGGGGGGTTTTTGATGGCGGTGGTGGTGGTGAACGGTGGATCTGGTGGCGGTGGTTCATAGTGGTGAACGTGTGGGCAGGGGTCGTTGCAGAAGGACGACGGTGGTTGATGGTGTACAGTGGCGTGTGGTGGTGGATGATGAGTGAACGGTGGTGGCGATGGTCTTTGCAGGAGGACGGCGGTGGTGATGGTGTACAGTGGCGGGGTGGTGGTGGATGATGAGTGAACGGTAGTGGCAGTGGTCGGTTGCAGGAGGACGGCGGTGGTCGGGTGGTGGTGTTGGCAGTGAAGGTGGTTCGGAGTTGGCCGGTTCTGTGGTGGCGGTGGTTAATGGCGTAAGAGGAAGGGTGGTTGTGTGCTGGTGAGGGCCGCCGGAGTTGGCGATGAAGGTGGTGGCGAAGGGTGGATCTGGTGGTTCGGCGAGGCATGGGCTGGGTTGGATAGGCGACGGCGGGATCTGATGGTGGCAGCTAGGAATTTTAGGTTTTTGGGGATGTGTAGGGACTTAGACTGGTTTTGGGGATTTGTCCAACTTGGGGATGTGATATTTATAGGGGAGTGGGAACCCTAACAAATGTATAATGTAATAGAAATTAGGAAAAATAGTGAAAAAGACTGCTAATCCAAAACTAACTACTACTGCTAATATTAGTACAAAATAAATTAGCTATAATTAATAATTAATTTACTAGTAATACTAATTTACAAATGGCTAATTACAATTTAGCCAATATTTTTCTAATTAATAAAATACTATATATTCACTTAATTATTTAAATATATTTAGAAATTATTTATTTAGTAAATAATTACTTTGAAATTCCAAAATTCAATAACGTTTTCCATATAGAAAATAATTAAAACTCATGATTCGAGAAAATAACAGGGAAATCGCAATAGGACAAAATCGCTTAAAAATAGTAAGCCGAAGCCAACAAGGACCGATAGCAATCATGGTCAAATTGTTTTTCCAAAATTTTAGAAATTACACGTTTTTCGAGATTCAGAGAAAATTTGGAGTTTTGAAAAATACGAACTAAAATAAAAATACCAATTTTCGAAAATATCCAAGATTTAATTTACGGAGGTTACATGGTGCGATTGAGAGGATGACGCAACCTAATCCTTCCAGCGGTGAAGTTGGTTTTTGGGAGCAAGTTGGCTCTGCTTCCTGCTATAATATGCAGCATCCATAGGGTTTTCGTTCCTTTACATCGAAAGTCATCGCTCGTGATCTTACGAAACCCTTCAACAGAATCGAGCTACCGTATCATTATTTAATGGGGGGTTATGATGCATTACCCCTCTGATGCGACCTGGTCCGAATGGCAATACACAGTGACGATGCCTTCATCGACCATTATCCTAACATGCCCTGGAACTGTACCAGCTTTCCTGATTGTCGAGTCGCTCTCGTGCGAGTGGATAGATACTCTTTTTTTGTGTCGGTCCCACCTTTTATCGAGGAGGAGATGGACGGGTTCACCTTGATAGTACTGTTGCACCCGAGTATTTATCTGATAAACTATTTTGCTGGTTGCAGAGTATCCGTCCTTCCTATCTGGTGTACCGCAACCGTAATGTTGTATACCTAGAGCCATACTTACCTAGCCGGTACTCTCGGCAATTTGGGTATAGCCAATTATATTTGGATAGCCCTAACCCTTGCCTGGGTTTCGAGGGGAGTGTCTTGGATGGCATCCGAGCCTGACAATATTATTCGACGATTCATACTCAGGCCAGCTTCGTCTAACCTGATGCCGAGACTTCGGAACGCATCGCATATATGGCGGCCCTTCGTCACGTATCTGTGAATGGCCACCCAACGATTTTGATCCTCGTACCAGTTTTATTGTTGGTACAAATTGGAGAAGAACGACTGGGACTCTCGAAAGAGGACGAGGACGGGAAAGAGAAAGCTTCTGATTCTGACTCTGATAGCATGGAGGAGGAGGAAAACGACTCTGAAGGTCTCAAGCCCTCTACAAATCCTTTGGCTATACGTGTGCCTTCACCTGTGTTGAACCCTCCATGCACACAAAGTGGACTCGAACCTCTTGTTGCTGATAGACCTCGTTCTCAGAAGCGAGTAGCGACTAGGTTCCATAGGCTTGGCATCGAGGAAACAGGTAGTGGTATGGAGGTATGTTCTTTCACGACAAGCCCCCATGTTGTCCTTGAGATGTTATCTGAAGGCTCTCCTTTATAGGCATCGGAGGAGACAAGCCTTTTATCCCCAGATGTTACCCATGCGGTTTCTCTTCGGGTTCCAACCCAGGAGTTGCGAGATTCTCGCAAACTGGTGTTGATATCATTACGTCTCTGCCCGGTGCAACATAGGCAAAAAAGACAGACATTGATGGTTCAGGTGCCGTCGCTGACCTCGCTGGGGTTGTGGAAGCAGTGGAAGGGACTGAGACAACTCCGGCTGAGCTTCAGCCTTTGTCTTTTACCTCAGGTAAGCTATGTCACTTTCTTTTAACTTAATCTTTTTCGTATCAGGCTGATTGTTGGTTGTGCTGGACCTACAGGACCTGCCTCTCCGCTATCGGTGGTAGATATGGCCACAGAGGAGAAAATAGTAGAGGATCCATGGGCTGATCTGGTACAAGTAAGGAGCATTCCTTCTCCCTTATCTTCTCGAGTTAAGGGGCCTTCCACCGTGTTGAGTACAGACATTCCAACTGCTTCCCACGCGAGATCGATTGGAACTGTCTCTTCCTCGGGACTTGAACCCTCTGCCCTGCCCTGCCCAGCCTTCAGCTCCTCCGGGCTACAGAAAGAAGATTGGCTGTACGGGAGGCTCATCACTCGGAGTTTGCTTCCCTTATAACAGGATCTTCGAGCTCAAGTGTGCCTCCTTTCCGGAAGCCTTCAGCTCCCCTAGGTGCTATCCTGCCGACGCCGTCCTCTCTAGAGAACTTGGACGAGTCATCAAGGGATGTTATCGAGAGCTTTTATCGCCATTTGAGACGGGGTATCGAGGCTGCTTTAAGGAGAGGGACTCCATTTGCTATGGCCCACCACTGCGCCCAAGGCCAGATTGCCCTGCTGAAGATGCTTCCGGGTGGAGAAAGGGTGACCGTCCTTCTGGAGCACAAGCTGCAGAGGCCAATCAGTGCCTAATCCAGTTACAGAAACTTCGACAAGACGATGTGCCAGCCGTGGTGGAGCAAGAGCGTGCTTTCCTTGTATTAGCCGTGGAAAAGGTGAAGGCTGTTCAAGAGATGAACAAGCCTGCCTTGGAGAAGGACCTTCGGAGTTGACACTCAAGGATGACAAGCTGAGCCGGGAGGGGAGAGATTTGCTTGACTCGTGAGAAGACCATTACTCGTGCTATAGCCGAAACTAACGAGCAACTCCTCCAGTTCCAGGCCAGACTAACTTCTCTGGGGACTGAGCTCTAAGCCACTCGTCGGGAGAGTGAGAAGATCCGGAAGGAGACTGATGAAGTTACGCGAGCCTCTGCTGCTTTTGAGAGAGCATTGAAGAAATTAGAAGAAAACTGGCAGGCTCATGCGCATCTGGAGGACGCCGAAAAGTTATCGCAGGAAGCTGAACGTCAAGCCAAGCTGAGAATTGAGTTCTCATCTGCACAGCTGGAGGGCATTCTTAGCAAGTTGTGTGTCGCTGATGAGTAGTGGACTTTGTTCTCTCTTTCTTTTTTTTTTGATAGAGAGAATATATTCACTCTGCTCTGATGAGCTTGTAATGGCATTTTGATGAAGAATGTCCCGTGGGGGGACTTTTTGTGGACCTATTGTCCTGTGGTGCATTTTTTTTTTGAAAATGCGAGCAAGTAGATTTGAAAGATATTTGTGGACCTATTACTCTTTGATACATCGATGGTGCGAGTAATAGATTAGGATAATTTTTTGGGGGACTTATTACCATTTTTGTGTATTGGCGAGGCGAGTACTGATAACAAGTGAAGAGAAGACATATTTACTCAGAGGTAAGGAGGACGTGGTAAATATGGGTCTGAGATATAGCCTTCCTACTCAGAGGTAATGAGGACGTGGTAGGAGTAGGCCAGATGGGGGTACACATAACAACTCAGAGGTGCTATCAACGTGGAAGTTCTTATGTATTGGGTGATTTGTCAATGATGGATGGGAAAACAACTCAGAGGTAATATGGACGTGGTTGTTTTTCTTTTCGGGGGAATTTTGTGGACTTATTACCCTTTGGTACACTGATGGTGCGAGTAATAGATTAGGATAATTTTTGTGGACTTATTACCATTTTTGTGTACTGGCGATGCGAGTACTGATAATAAGTAGAGAGAAAACCAACATATTTACTCAGAGGTAATGAGGACGTGGTAAATATGGGTCGAAACAGCAAAGTGAAAGTTCAGAGGTATCAATACACATGACTTGTCACTCGTAGAGATGCAATACGAGTCCCAGAGTGTAAGTTCAGGGGTACTTGATGTACATAACTCGACACTCTAGGTAGTATTCTCTCTTTTTTTTTACCGGCAGCCTTTTATTGATGAGATCCGTCCATGGGGATTACATCATCAGGAGAGGTACCATCCATCTGTGCCACGAGGTATTCGGCGAGTTCTACATCATCTTCGGCTACCCTTGCAACCCCAAAGGTTGGGATGCCGTCTTGGGCAACTTGACCACCAAGGGTCGAACTTTGAAATATTGGCTTGCTTGGGTACGTCGGATCGACTTTTAGTTGCCGATTCGTCTTGGAGAGATGGATGAAACTAGCTCGGCAAGGGATTCTATGTCTTCCGATGGTCTTCAGATGGATTTTGGTAACTGGATCACCATTGGCCCTATGATGGGCCTTGGCTTTTGAATTTGGGAGTCGGCTGACCATTGGTTCCGACTCTGTAACTTGAACGAGAGAACCAGGCACCTCCTCATGCAAGGTTGCGACAAGGGGTGCTGTTTTGCCTGATTTACGAGTTTGGAGGTGAATTATCAAGGGTTCCTTTGGCCCTGTGATGGTCTCTAGTTTGTTAATGATGTACTTCTTGGATTCTTCGTATGAACAAGCCTCCGAAGAATAATAAGACTCAACCCCTTTTGAAAGTATCGATGTCAACGAATTCGGTCCTCACGAAGCCATGTCTATTGACATACTTGAAGCATTGGTGGAGGGTGGATGGCACGATCATATAGTCATGTATCCATTGGCGCCCCAAGAGGATATTGTAAGGTGTGTCTACCTCTATGACATAGCAAGTAACTTCCGTCTTCAGGTCCCCAATCTGGCAATTCAACCAGATCTTTCCTAGGGGATAGCTTCTCCCTGAGTTAAAATCACTAATGGCAGTGTTGGTTGCTGCTAGCCGGTGCATAGGGATGCCAAGAAGTTGGAGCAGGCTTTTCGGAATGATGCTTATTGACGAGCCCGGTCGATATGCATCCTATCCACCTTGATGTCGCCTATGTATCCAGTATAGTACAAGGGGCGATCATGCAAGTTGGTCTTAATCAACATGTCCTGCGGAGTAAATACGATATTGGGCATTATATCTGTGCTATCACCACCCTGTAAATCTGCTGGCGGGTCTTCCCCTGGAGGCTTGACCTGAGCTAAGTAGGCATCAACATTCTGGAGTGCTTCGCTTAATGCGACATAAAGCTCCTTGGAGAGCCTTAGGAGCTCAAATAACGACAACTTTACTGGCGTATTAGCCAATTGTGCTAATATGTCAAAGTTGTAAGGTCTCTCCAGTCCCTGAGGTATATCATTGCGGAGTGGCCTGTCGAAGCGGGTCTCCCTTGACTTGGACTTATCTGCCAGTGGAGGCTGAGATGGCCTTGGAACGTCAAAGGGAGGCAACGTTGCTGGCTGAGGATCTTCGGCTGGACTTGTCACGACCCGCACCCTGATTATGGGTACGAGAACGTGGGTACGTCCAGCCTACGCCGCAGTGTCGGCGGGTAGAACGCTGTATAGGTTATCTAACAACTAACATCTAACAATAAGACATATAAACCTGTCATCTCCGCACGGAGGTATAACAGAACATCTCAACTCTATATCTCAAATACAAGTCTAGGAAAGATAAAGATAGAACATGATATGGAATCAGATGAAAGGAAGAACTGAATATATATAGAGTTATCACACCACACAAAGTAGATGTCCAACACAATAAGTACAAGATCTGAAATATAACTAAGTCACAACTAACAATCGGAACAATCCGATACAAAATGAAAACTGTAAACACTAGACTAGACTAGGCACCCTCTACTGAGCTAGATGCTCCTCAGGATCCTGAAGGTCACCCTCATGTGTCCCATAGAAGGTAGGACAGTCACCATCATCTGTAATATTTCAACAGGCCCAGTCAGGACAGGAACGAGCACAATACATCTCACGCAGTTCATATCAGGTTGGAAAATGTAAAGCATGCATAGCGTAAGATACATGAACTGTAAAGAATATATGTAAACGAGAGAGATTTGATAACTGGAAATATCTATATATATGATAAGTAAGAACTGTAGGTAACCTGTGATTTAGAGCATGATATGGTTATATAAACGGGCTTAGGACATATACAAGATTTCACAAGATTTCACATGAATTTGTACAAGATGGGATTTGATCACATAACCATTTCCTACTCACCCTCCCCAATCAATACACAAGGATCCAGTCAAGTTACGTTACTTTGCACAAGAGGTTTTTATCATGTTTGCTCGCGTGATCATGAGAGTACAAGATTGCACAAGAGTATACATGAAAGCGGTGTACATGAAATACAAGATGTTCGTGAAAAGCACATGACAACTGTATCTGATGCACCCCGAGGGAGATAACATCGCATAACAAGATCCATATAGTACCAATCCGTGATAATGACGTGACAGCATCATGTAAGGTAATCTAAAGCAAGAATATAAGTCCTAACAAGCATGAAAAGATCAGAGAATGTACTCGCCTGTCACCCTGTATGACTGATATGAATAGATGTCCGAACTGGTGTCACAGAGTCCTATTTAGAGTAAAACAGGTCACAACATATCCACAATGGTAAAAATAGAGTATACAATGCATACTACATGATTCTAGGTCAATCTGGTCAAAATTCAACTCTTGTCAATTTTCTAATCAAACTAGTCAAATACTAGTCAACATGATCAATCTGGGTCAAGTCTAGGTCAATCTACGTCTACTAGTTAGGGTTTTAGTCAATCTAGCTAAAACTAGTTGTTTTAGGTCATTCCTAGTCATTTCTAGGTTAACTAGGTCACTTTTGACCTAAGGTTGACTTTGGTCAACCCTTAGTCAACAAGGGTCAACAAGTTGGGTTTTGGGTCATTAGGGTTAGTTGGGTTAGCCTCTAATGCCATAGGCTAATAATCTTGGCCATAGGCTAGTGTTTAGGTTTCTATATAAACCTATACCTAGTAGTCATACATATATATATATAGATATATATATATATATATATAATATATATATATTATATATATATATATATATATATATCTATATATAAGACATACACTATCTATCTACTACCCAAATACCAATATGTAATACTCTATATAATACAACCCACACTCACATATTATATATCTTACATATATATATATATATACATACACATAACTATATAGGCCTATAGACTAAGTATACACATATATCATATAGGTACCTATATATAGATACCATATATATATATCATATATATATATATATATATACATATATATATAAAACTTATATATATATTACATATATATAGAGAGACATAGAGAGAGGGACATAGAGTGAGAGAGAGTGAAAGAGAGAGGACTGAAAGAGAGAGAGAGGTCTGGACAGAGAAAAGGGGGGGATGTTCCAGGTTCTGGAACCCAAACCCAGACCCTAACACACACACACACACAGCCTACATATACATACATATGTATATATATACAACTACACATATATACAACTACACATATATATAACCAAATACTCCCAAAATTGACCCACACTCACATATATATATACTACACATATACATACTAAAATACACTAATACAATGCATAAATCATTAACAAAATCGATTCAAAGATCGATTTTGCAAAACTGGAAATTCCCAAAAAACTGGAAATTTGGACTGTGAAAACCCGATTTGGGTTAGCTCAAACATCACCTAAATCGAGCTAAGGTGACCTAAGCTCGGTTGGTAATGATAGCCCCTAGGTTAGACTAGGTCCCTAGTAGCCTGACACGGTGTCACGACACGACACGGCGTGTCCACAGGGTTTCAAAGTCACACGGGTAAATTAGTATACACTGTTACAGTGTAAAACCAATAGTGGTCTAGGACACGACACAAAGCGACATAGGCCTCGTGCTCGTGCCCGAAGGTGCGCCTAGGGTTGGGCTTCGTGTCCATGGGCCTGATACATGTCCACGTGTCGTGTAGAGGGGACACGACACACGTATCAGAAGCCCTAAAATACGTGTTCAGACTGCGTGTCAGTGTTTTCGCGTGTCTCGTGTTCGCGACACGGGACACGTGACACCACGTGGTTGTGTCCAATGTGTTCGCCTATGGATAGGCTTCGTGCTCGTGTCAGTACAAAGTGTCTACGTGTCGTGTAGAGTGGACACGACACGTTCAAAGTCTAGTGTCTGTGGTGTGTACACTGTGTATAGAACGACCCTTGCGGGGACGATTCCGTGTCCGACACGACACGAGGTCATCCCAAACTTTGGGGATGACCTGTCAGTCATTGCCCCGTGCTCTGTGCCAATTTTGGCGTGTCCACGTGGCTTGTACAGTGCGTTGGGACACTGTGGTAGCAGGACACATTTCCTGTGCACTGCACTGTGTCCCGAGAGCCTGTGTGTCCAATTTTGGACACGACACAAGGTCAACTTGTGTTCAGTGACACAGGATTAGGGTTGGGGTTAGCTAGGCTAGGTTTTTGTTCAAAAAGTTTTGGAAAAACAGTGATTAAAACACAATGACAGTGAACCAAAACAGTGTACATAATTAGGGTTCTATACATGTAGGATACGTGTCCAATACGACACCAAACACATCAAAATCCTACCAAACCTTACCCACAGTATTGTTATTCCTATATGAATGCATCTATGAAAAAAAACAGGAATTTGACTAGGTTTGTGAGAAAATACCTATTTGGTGAATTTCCAAGAAAATCAAGAAGAGGGGGGTGTGGGTCCTTCAACTTGATGGTGTCCAAGTCCTTGTGTCCAGCTTGCTAGCCTCCCTTAGCACCCTCTAGGTTGTAGGAACCCAATGCAAAAGACTAGGATGAGTTTGGATCTATTTTGAGGAAGATATGAAGGTTTAAGGAAATAGGAAATTTTCTAGGTTTTTAAAACATGTAATTATATGGAATGGATTATATAGGAAGGGGGCATGCTAGGGGGTGCCTTGGCTGGTCATGGCAGGGGGGGGGGGTGTGTCTTTGGCTTGCTTCCTAGCTAAGGAAGGTTGACTTCTAGGTAAGGGTAGCTTAGATCTTTAGGTTTCATGAAATATCTTATAAAGCAATATCTAAGATATTTCAATCCTAAGATATTTACAACATAAAGTAAATATTTACACTTAGTCTTCTAGGTTAGTGGCTAACCCCTAGACTAGGCCTAACTAGGATAGGGACTAACATGGTACTTTTCAAGAATTAAATAATATTAAAAATCACATAATCTCAAATAAAGTCTAGTAAATTACCAAAATACCCTTTAGGCTAAAAAGCCCTAATTTGATGTTCTAAACCTATGGTCAAGTTCTCATGGTCATGGCAACTTCTAGGTTAGAGAAAACTAGGGTTTACACTAAGTTATTCTAACCAAATCACAAAGTCATAAGTCATGACTTAGCATGACTTAGAAAATGGTTTAATCACACTAATAATCACCAAAAATCATATCATGACTAAAATACTATTAATTAATAATAAAAATAATAAATTTTCAAAAATCCCCAATTTCAGAAAACTGGGTGCAAGTCTACCCTCCTTAGAAAATTTCGTCCTCGAAATTAGAATGGTCATACTCCTTCTAGGTCAAACACTCAACAATCAAAGTCAGAGTTACTACTTAGCAGCATACAAGGTCAACAAGTAAAATGTGGATAGTAGACCTATACTGGGTCATGTCCAATAAATTGGGCTGGCTGGTTTAGGTCAAGGGTGTCCTCAATTTAAATTGGAATCAAAAGTAACTCTATGGGGTAATTTAGGATGAAGTCTTGTATCAAAAGTCGTACTAAGCAATTGAAGTATAAAATGGTGTGCCTTAGTGGGATACTAAGGTCATGGGTGTAGGTTGTCAAGTCTAGGTCATGCCTGTGAAATTGGTTTTGAGAAAACAACTAGTCTTGTGCTCCTAATTTAAAAGTCATGGTAATGTGCCTACGATGATCATAATTAGAGTGGGAATGGTCAATGGCCTAAATTTAAACCAGAAGTTGTGATGCAATAGTAGTACAAGGATAGGTTAAATGGGATAGTCTGTGACTATGGGTATTAGACTAGGTAGGTAAGAAAACAATGAATCAATAGGGTTAAGAGGTTTACCATTCTATGGTTAGAGCTACTCTTCTAAGTCAAAGGTATAGCACATACATCAATTCATTCCTAAAGGATTATATTAACAATTAGAGCTACTCCTACTCCTACTCCTACTCCTAAGTAAGAGATAAAATCAAAAGAACTATCAGGTCAAATTCATCAAAATAAGAAATAGGTAGGAGCATATGGAATTGGATTTCAAGACAGATATAATGAAACAAGATGGGAATGGATTTGAAAGAACAGAACCTGCAAGTGGCTCCATCCATGTAGAATAATATATGAAAGCGAACCAAAGTGCAATAGGTTGATCAGACCATCATGCACCGGCCCTGATTAGACAATATGTTAGTGGGTACTAGCCCCCAATAAAATATGTCGTGATCAAGCTCGATAAATATAAGCTTGCAAAACTAAGGCTAAATTAGCAGTAAAGAAGGTCAAAATATAAGGGAGGTAATGATGAATAAGGTTAAATAGTCCAAGATCCCTTAAACATCAAGGAGTGAGGGTGAATTAAAACAAGAGGAAAAGGGTTTTCAATATCGAAGTTCAAAATAAGATTCTCAAGGGTCGTCCCGGAATCTCTCATGAAATCCTAACAGTGATTGAGTATACTCTCATCCTAATACCTTAATTCCTATATTCTATCGCAGGCTCGTAGCAGTACAACTAAGTCGTCGTGCTACTACGAAATCGCACAAATGCGACTCTCGACCTGCGTGGGCCACCACAAAAACGTGTCACGACCCGCACCCTGATTATGGGTACGAGAACGTGGGTACGTCCAGCCTACGCCGCAGTGTCGGCGGTAGAACGCTGTATAGGTTATCTATAACAACTAACATCTAACAATAAGACATAAACCTGTCATCTCCGCACGGAGGTATAACAGAACATCTCAACTCTATATCTCAAATACAAGTCTAGGAAAGATAAAGATAGAACATGATATGGAATCAGATGAAAGGAAGAACTGAATATATATAGAGTTATCACACCACACAAAGTAGATGTCCAACACAATAAGTACAAGATCTGAAATATAACTAAGTCACAACTAACAATCGGAACAATCCGATACAAAATGAAAACTGTAAACACTAGACTAGACTAGGCACCCTCTACTGAGCTAGATGCTCCTCAGGATCCTGAAGGTCACCCTCATGTGTCCCATAGAAGGTAGGACAGTCACCATCATCATCTGTAATATTTTCAACAGGCCCAGTCAGGACAGGAACGAGCACAATACATCTCACGCAGTTCATATCAGGTTGGAAAATGTAAAGCATGCATAGTGTAAGATACATGAACTGTAAAGAATATATGTAAAACGAGAGAGATTTGATAACTGGAAATATCTATATATGATAAGTAAGAACTGTAGGTAACCTGTGATTTAGAGCATGATATGGTTATATAAACGGGCTTAGGACATATACAAGATTTCACAAGATTTCACATGAATTTGTACAAGATGGGATTTGATCACATAACCATTTCCTACTCACCCTCCCCAATCAATACACAAGGATCCAGTCAAGTTACGTTACTTTGCACAAGTGGTTTTTATCATGTTTGCTCGCGTGATCATGAGAGTACAAGATTGCACAAGAGTATACATGAAAGCGGTGTACATGAAATACAAGATGTTCGTGAAAAGCACATGACAACTGTATCTGATGCACCCCGAGGGAGATAACATCGCATAACAAGATCCATATAGTACCAATCCGTGATAATGACGTGACAGCATCATGTAAGGTAATCTAAAGCAAGAATATAAGTCCTAACAAGCATGAAAAGATCAGAGAATGTACTCGCCTGTCACCCTGTATGACTGATATGAATAGATGTCCGAACTGGTGTCACAGAGTCCTATTTAGAGTAAAACAGGTCACAACATATCCACAATGGTAAAAATAGAGTATACAATGCATACTACATGATTCTAGGTCAATCTGGTCAAAAGTCAACTCTTGGTCAATTTTCTAATCAAACTAGTCAAATACTAGTCAACATGATCAATCTGGGTCAAGTCTAGGTCAATCTACGTCTACTAGTTAGGGTTTTAGTCAATCTAGCTAAACTAGTTATTTAGGTCATTCCTAGTCATTTCTAGGTTAACTAGGTCACTTTTGACCTAAGGTTGACTTTGGTCAACCCTTAGTCAACAAGGGTCAACAAGTTGGGTTTTGGGTCATTAGGGTTAGTTGGGTTAGCCTCTAATGCCATAGGCTAATAATCTTGGCCATAGGCTAGTGTTTAGGTTTCTATATAAACCTATACCTAGTAGTCATACATATATATATATATATATATATATATATATATATATATATATATATATATCTATATATATAGACATACACTATCTATCTACTACCCAAATACCAATATGTAATACTCTATATATACAACCCACACCACATATATATATATATATATATATATATCTTACATATATATATATACATACACATAACTATATAGGCCTATAGACTAAGTAACACATATATATAGGTACCTATATATAGATACCATATAATATATATCATATATATAATATATAATATATATAAAACTTATATAATATTACATAATATAGAGAGACATAGAGAGAGGGATATAGAGAGAGAGAGAGTGAAAGAGAGAGAGACTGAAAGAGAGAGAGGTCTGGACAGAGAAAAGGGGGGGGATGTTCCAGGTTCTGGAACCCAAACCCAGACCCTAACACACACACACAGCCTACATATACATACATATGTATATATACAACTACACATATATACAACTACACATATATATAACCAAATACTCCCAAAATTGACCACACTCACATATATATATATATACTACACATATACATACTAAGATACACTAATACAATGCATAAATCATTAACAAAATCGATTCAAAGATCGATTTTGCAAAACTGGAAATTCCCAAAAAACTGGAAATTTGGACTGTGAAAACCCGATTTGGGTTAGCTCAAACATCACCTAAATCGAGCTAAGGTGACCTAAGCTCGGTTGGTAATGATAGCCCCTAGGTTAGACTAGGTCCCTAGTAGCCTGACACGGTGTCACGACACGACACGGCGTGTCCACAGGGTTTCAAAGTCACACGGGTAAATTAGTATACACTGTTACAGTGTAAAACCAATAGTGGTCTAGGACACGACACAAAGCGACATAGGCCTCGTGCTCGTGCCCGAAGGTGCGCCTAGGGTTGGGCTTCGTGTCCATGGGCCTGATACGTGTCCACGTGTCGTGTAGAGGGGACACGACACACGTATCAGAAGCCCTAAAATACGTGTTCAGACTGCGTGTCAGTGTTTTCGCGTGTCTCGTGTTCGGACACGGGACACGTGACACCACGTGGTTGTGTCCAATGTGTTCGCCTATGGATAGGCTTCGTGCTCGTGTCAGTACAAAGTGTCTACGTGTCGTGTAGAGTGGACACGACACGTTCAAAGTCTAGTGTCTGTGTGTGTGTACACTGTGTATAGAACGACCCTTGCGGGGACGATTCCGTGTCCGACACGACACGAGGTCATCCCAAACTTTGGGGATGACCTGTCAGTCATTGCCCCGTGCTCTGTGCCAATTTTGGCGTGTCCACGTGGCTTGTACAGTGCGTTGGGACACTGTGGTAGCAGGACACATTTCCTGTGCACTGCACTGTGTCCCGAGAGCCTGTGTGTCCAATTTTGGACACGACACAAGGTCAACTTGTGTTCAGTGACACAGGATTAGGGTTGGGGTTAGCTAGGCTAGGTTTTTGTTCAAAAAGTTTTGGAAAAACAGTGATTAAAACACAATGACAGTGAACCAAAACAGTGTACATAATTAGGGTTCTATACATGTAGGATACGTGTCCAATACGACACCAAACACATCAAAATCCTACCAAACCTTACCCACAGTATTGTTATTCCTATATGAATGCATCTATGAAAGAAAAACAGGAATTTGACTAGGTTTGTGAGAAAATACCTATTTGGTGAATTTCCAAGGAAAATCAAGAAGGGGGGTGTGGGTCCTTCAACTTGATGGTGTCCAAGTCCTTGTGTCCAGCTTGCTAGCCTCCCTTAGCACCCTCTAGGTTGTAGGAACCCAATGCAAAAGACTAGGATGAGTTTGGATCTATTTTGAGGAAGATATGAAGGTTTAAGGAAATAGGAAATTTTCTAGGTTTTTAAAACATGTAAATTATATGGAATGGATTATATAGGAAGGGGGCATGCTAGGGGGTGCCTTGGCTGGTCATGGCAAGGGGGGGGTGTGTGTCTTTGGCTTGCTTCCTAGCTAAGGAAGGTTGACTTCTAGGTAAGGGTAGCTTAGATCTTTAGGTTTCATGAAATATCTTATAAAGCAATATCTAAGATATTTCAATCCTAAGATATTTACAACATAAAGTAAATATTTACACTTAGTCTTCTAGGTTAGTGGCTAACCCCTAGATTAGGCCTAACTAGGATAGGGACTAACATGGTACTTAACAAGAATTAAATAATATTAAAAATCACATAATCTCAAATAAAGTCTAGTAAATTACCAAAATACCCTTTAGGCTAAAAAGCCCTAATTTGATGTTCTAAACCTATGGTCAAGTTCTCATGGTCATGGCAACTTCTAGGTTAGAGAAAACTAGGGTTTACACTAAGTTATTCTAACCAAATCACAAAGTCATAAGTCATGACTTAGCATGACTTAGAAATGGTTTAATCACACTAATAATCACCAAAATCATATCATGACTAAAATACTATTAATTAATAATAAAAATAATAAATTTTCAAAAATCCCTAATTTCAGAAAACTGGGTGCTACAGGACTATCCCGTACGGGCTGGACTTGTGCTACAGACCGGGTAACAACATCTACAGCTTCAACTGAAATTGTATGGCAGGCTCTAGACTTCCTGCCCTTCTTCGTTGGATGGAGATGACACCCCCTGGGTAACTTGGGCACCAAGTCTGGATGCACCCACATGATCTCTCCTCGCGATGTGGTAAGGGGTACCAATCCAGATGTCTGGCTCCGGATGGGTGAAAGATTAGCAACCTCCATCGTTGCCCGGGGGATAGGTATTATCCCGTCTGGTGTGCTTGTTGGAGGGAAGTCGTCAAACTGAATAAATACCATGTTTGTAGCCACGGTAACCTCTTCAAAGTCTATCGGCAGAGCCTTGGAGTCAATAAGACTCTGAATGTACTGCTTCAATTGGAAGCAATCCTGGGTGGCATGATGGACATAGCAGTGGAAGTGACAATACTTTGGGTCCTCCATCTCTGCTGCTTGGGGCTCGCGCCTTGGTGGCGGAGCTGGATTCTACCCCCTTGCAAGAGCATATCGAAGATAGGTTTGACATGACTATCCTCGAATGATTAGTTGATTTTGGGCCACGGACTTTCCGCCTGTTTTTGTTCGGGCTTCTGAGTCGCATCAGTGACCATGGCCTGTTTGCCCTTACTGTCCCGGTTGGTGGTGGCGCCACTGTTGTTGTTACTGGAGGTGGAATCAGGACGTCTGCCCTTATCTTCTCCGTCTGGGATGTGTAATCCCAGCTGACGAGCTTTCTTCAGTTTTGCCTCTACATTTATAGCACTTATGATGACAGTCGTCCAATCCCTGTACTGATCATCACCCATCCAGAGGCTAATTGCAGGGAGCAGCTTCTTCTGGCAGATTTCAATCAAGGAGCTCTCGGGATTGCCTTGGGGCAATCTCATTACGGTTTGGCAGAAACGCTCAAAATAGTTCCTTGTCAGCACCCTCTCTTCCTGGACGACGTCCATGAGAGATGACATCGTCACATCGTGCCCCACTTTGTAGAATCTCTCCAGGAACATGTGCTTGAAGACGTCAAAAGAGTGAATGTAGTTGTCGGGAAGGTTGCGGTAACAGTCGAACGCGATCCCCTCCAGTGCTCCGATGAATAATCGCGTAAGGATGGCATCACTGTGCGGCAAGTGGTCGGTGGTGACTTCAAAGTAAGTCATGTACCGACTAGCAGAAGTCTTTCCATCATAAGAGTTGATATGGAACGTCTTGTACCGATGTGGAAAAGGTACGTCTCTCCATGCAACGGGATATGGCTGCCGTATTCTAAGATCCCGAGAGGAGTCTCGGGCACTGAACATCGTTCGAAGCTCCTGGACTTTCCTTCTTGCCTCCTTGGCTTTATCTGCAGCTGAAGGCACGGATGGTGCTAAGGGATCATCACCCAAAGGAGGGGCGGTTGTGTTGGAGTCCGCGTTGACTGCGGGTTCCAAGCTTGTTGTCCGGGCGTCCTTGCTGGTTGAGCTGGCAAGGCGGCTTTGATCTCGTCCACGAACTTAACCAAGGACAAGAGCATGGCTTCCAACACTTCTAGTCGTTGTCGATCAGAAGGTGCTTCATGATTATCGTCAGCCATAAAGACTGTCCTGGCGTAGGTAGAGATGGAAGGGATTGTGGCACAGGTACTCTCGGTACCGTAACCTTGTATAGAGAAATCGTCAGGAAATGTCAGAATATCATCTTCCTCCGACTCGAAAGGGGTGCTACCCCCTGTATAGGAAGCCGCATCGTCTTGGCGAGGGTGGTGGTCCTCAGGGAAATTCGATTCTGTTGCAGAGTTCTGGGGGATCTCTACCCCCTGTGTGTGCTCTTGGTTCGCCAGGTTGTCACATATATTGAGGGGACTGCTACCCCCAGCTTCATCTACTCTCAAAGAGGCCGAGGGTGTTCCCCCGGGTGCCAGAAGCTTCTTTTTGGATCGAGGGCTGTAGCACCCAGTTTCCCAAATGAGGGAAATTTTGAAATTTCGTGTTTATAATTATTTTAATAATAATATTTAATTCATGATATGATTTTTGGTGATTTTAAATCATTTTAAAATTATTTAAATCAATGACTTGTGGTTTTGACGTTTTGCTAGTGAAACCCTAGAGACTGTTTGACCTAGAGCCTAACCATGTGATTATGATATTTTAATATCATTTTTGGCCTAAGGATATTTTTGCATTTGACCTCTTTGAATTATTTTGATATTATTTTATTATTTATGATATTGTTTTGGGGTTATTTGAGTCGGGTTCGAATTTCAACTCAATCCGACTTGAAACGGGGACCCGGGGGTAGTTTGACTCTAGTGGGACCCACACACTAGTTAGACATGGTCCACATGATATTAATTTTAGTCCACATGATAGAAATATTTTAGTTAGAGGTTAGACTAATTATTATGGATAAGGTTAGTGTGATTAGAGACTTTAGAATGACTAATTTAGCCCCAACCAATTAGCCCTTTCCTAATACTTATAGAATAGGTTAGTGGGGGCATTTTGGACCTTACCATAATAGGACAAATAGCCCCATATGGCCAGCCACTTTGGGAGAGGATAGGCTCAAGTTCATTTCATTATTCTCATCCACACTCTCTCTCTTGTTCTTCTCCAAATTCCTAGAGAGCAATCCCTAGCAATTTCTCCACCAAATCATTCCATTTCACCACCAAATCTTCTTCTTTCCTTCTCCATTCTAGCCAAGGAGGAAGCTACCCAAGTTCGGGAGGATTCGGAGCTCGTTCGTGTCCTTTTGGAATCTCTACGTGTCGGTGTCGCTCGGGAAGGCTTTTCTTCGATTCGATCTACCGGGAGGTATAAATCCCTTCTCCTTTTCATTTTCTCATACATATAGGTCTATTTTGAACCCATAGGAATGACTTCCATGGTTGTATCTCCATTTGTGTCTATTTCGTGTCTATTTGGAGGTCATAGGAGTGTCCTTTGTGTTGTGGTTGTGTCCATGTGGGAAAATCCCAAATTTGGACACACTATGTGTTGTTGTATGTATGAATGAATTATTATATGTTTAATCTCATATTTTTGTATTGGAGATGTGTTCTATAGTGTCTCATATATATATATTAGTGTAGAGAGTGAGTTCTTGATATATTATGTTATATACTTGTTCTTTTATCTCAAACTACCCAAATCCGTCATGATTTTATCCACGTTTTTAATTTCAGCCCTAACTTAGAAATGTCATAACTTCTAGCTCAAAGCTCGGTTTAATCTCTCGTTTTTTTAAAGAAGCGTATTGAAGTTAGGTTTCCAAAAACATGTATTAATAGGCCTAATTCTTTCTGTAACTTTCTAGAGAATTATTTGAGTGTCAGCTGTACGAAAGACAAACGCGTTCTCGGTGTTTTCGCGATTCCGAGAGTTTCCGGAAACAAAAACGCGATCCGTTTGAAGTTTCGGAAAACTAACACATAGATCTATAACATACTTTAATCCTAAATTTTATTTCATGCTGAGATGATACAGTATTGATTATTAGTAGGAGTTACTATTCGGCATATTCATTTTGTGCACCCTTGTGTGTAATATAATGTTCTATTTGATTTTAACCCATGTTAATGTATATACATTATGTAATTAAATAGAAAATACAAGCATAAGTAAATGGTTAATAAATAATGTATGAGGTATAAGTATCCTATCTAATGTAAGTATGTATAAGTATGGCTTGTAATGAATATGTAGGTTCCATAGTATGTAATGTATGGTGCATATAGTGGTGCAAGAGAATAAATGAATGATGAATGAATGCAAGCATGAATGTAATATAATAATAGATGTAATGTATGCAAATATAAGTTAATGAGATGTAATGTCTATGTTAACACAAATCCTATATTACCTCATGTACCCCCTTACACTATGTTGACACTATCACACTTGACACATTGTTCACTTACATTTTGACACTCTTTGATATGTATACACTATGTATGCCCATTTAACCCTCACTTGTCCCTTTGCCATGTTCACATACACACACATAGCCTCTTAAATAAGTATTTATGAATATAGTTAACTTAGCTATGTATGTATATTATATATATGTTAGTATATTGTGTTGTAATATAAGTTTATATAACCATTTGAAATGCCATGATTATAGACCTAATATTGAATACCAATATATGTATGTGTATATGTGTAGACATATATAGCTTAAAGTAATAGATTACCTAGTGTATATCCAATGTGAATTCTTGCCTATTTGAGTATTGAATAATTGTATGCTATATAGAGTTGGGTGTATGTTGGCTTGTATAGCCTTGTATTGATGTGTGCTTGCTAGGATAGTCTTGGTTAGGCCTAGTAAGACTTACTGGGTTAGGACATGACCTAGTTTGACTAGTACAGTTGACCAGAGTTGACCAAGGGTTGACTTTGGCCTAGTTTGACCTTGATTCATGTAAAATACATTGTAGTGCTTTATATTACCCTTCTGGACATGTTGTGACTTGTGCTGTTCTAATTAGGAGCCAGACACCTCTCCTCGGACAGTATCTTTACCTTAGACATTCAGATATCAGGCGAGTACATTCTCTGATAGTTCTCTCATTTACTTGTCAATTACTGTACTTCAGTTCTAGTTAGTTGTATACGATTCTCTGTTACAACACGTATAGATATTTCTGGATTCATGTATATGACACACATTTATTTTCTGGTCTCTATTACTGGTATCATTATTTCTGGAATCATTTACTGGAATCACTTTCTGTAATCATTTACTGGAATCATTTACTGGTATCATTTATTTGGCTGGACTCATCTTGAATCATTGTGTCGGAATTTTGGATTCACTTGCTGGGAGGGAAAATACTAGAGTAAGACATGTAGACATACCCCATTACTGGAATCACCCCTACTGAAATCTACTGGAATGATAGCCATCTCTCGCCTGATCAGTGAGAGGTGTGCCGGATTACCCACAGCCGTTTACATGTCGATCTCGGTATTTTAAAACACACTGTTAGAGTATAGGCTGGACTCACCCTGGAATCATTGATCATTATAACTGGAATCGTCCCTTACTGGATTCATCTTGTATTAGATTCATCTTGTACTGGACTTACATTGGAGTTACACTGGTCTACATTGTTGTCTGGACTTCAGATCATATTACCTTGGTTCAGCTAGTTCTATTTTTACAGACTTCATTGCTATGATTCTTCTCTTGTTTAGTTATTTTTTTTCTTGCACTTTATCTGTCTTTCTTACCATCACCTGAATATAAACTGCCATTTTCATCAATACAACTGCCTATAACTGCTTTATAGTTCTCTGTCATTTACTTGGGTTTTCTAGATGAGATGTGTTCGTTCCTGTCCTGACTGGACCTGTTGATAAATTTTACAGATAGCTTGGAGGTTGCCTGCTAGCCTAGAGGAGACACCTTAGAGGTTGTTTAGATAGTTATTTCATTTGTCTGGAGTTGTATTTACTTTGTAGATTACGGTATTTGAGTTTTAAGATATATTTCTGGGTTTTTGCATCTTATACACTTAGACTTCTATCTCCCGTATCTCTTTGGATTTTATGTTTTATCTAACCTTATCATGCTCTACCTTAAATGTGATTGAGACTGTATCTGCTTAGCATTATATTGTTAGATGATGTGACCTAGGACAGCGTTCTACCGCCGACACTGCAGTGTAGGCTGGATGTTGTTACGTTCTCGTACCCTAACAGTGGGTGCGGTCGTGATACGTTTTTAGTGGTGGCCCATGCAGGTCGAGTTTATGTAGTGGTATTCGAACTTGAGTACCACTACAGCCTGCAATAGGAATAGGATATATCTTGAAAGTACTCAATCACAGTTAGGAACCCTTGAGAGATTCCCGGAACGACCCTTGAGAATCTTATTTTAACTTCGATTTGAGAACTCTTTTTCCCTTAATTTGATTTATTTTTACTTACTGTTGTTAAATTTGATTTTGATAGATTATGGTTGAATTTGAGTTGTATTCATTGATTTTGATGAATGATTGTCGAATTTTGAATCTTGATGATAGCTGTTGCATCCGAGTTGTATTTTGATGGATTTTTGTTCATTTTGAATTTTGAAGTTCGTTGATAAATTTGATTTGATTTATGGGTATTCATTGTTGATTTAATTTTATTTTTTTGACAAGATAAAATTATATGGGCTAGGTCATCTATGTTATGGAATCTAGTCTTCTATAGTCACAATAGCCAGCATGGTGAGGACATATAGTCTGACTCTGGATATATTTTTCGGGTGTGGGAATTTAAGATTTTCACAGCCAAGCTAGCGGCACCGCAAAAATGTTAAATACCACGATTCTAGAGGTATGTGCATAAGTCAAGGACTCTGTGATTATCGTAGCCTTGCTTACTAGTATGACGGGGATTTAGAGTACCATGATTTTGGATAGACGCATATGATTATCAGATTGTACCTTAAATATTTTCAAGCATGTTTTCTCTACTTTGATGCAGTCCTTCAAAAAGAATTATTATTTGTTTTGCTTTGTTTTGCTTCTAATTATTTAACTTAGGAGTAGCTTGTGTAACTTCTTGCTATGAGTTTCTTCTTAATACAATGAATCGATGATTTTGCTAGACTTTATCTTGGATTTGATATTTAGCTCTGGTTTCAAAATGGTTCCTTCTTTTATGCAAATAAGCAAACAGCTTTTATCGTTATTTCCTTCTTGCTATTATTCTAGTATTGAATATAATAATAAAACTGCCTTGATTTCGTCAATCACCTATTTTGCGATCTTGGTAGGAATCTAAATGTTGGTCTTAACGTAGAATTAATTTTTTTTGGGATATGAGAATATATGAGTATATTACATAGTGGACACTTGCCTGATACGTATGCATGCTACACTTGATTTCCACCTATCTAAATACATATTAATATGTTGTTAATGTTAAAATTTTCAAAACCCCAATATTTCTGGTTTTCTGCTTTTCCAGTTTAAATTCGTAATTTAAATATAAATTTCATATTATTAGTTTTGTCTACATAACTGCACATGTATGATATCTGCAGAGTTTCAATTTTTAGAGAAATTGGTTAAGTTTTGTTAAATTTATAAAATCTGAGACTGTATTATGTTAATATTACACTGGTTTAAATGTTAGCTTATTTTCAGATTTTGTATGTAAATGCTGAACTAAAACTGGGTTTAACCTTTCAATACTAAGCTATAACCCTGTACAAGGACACACACACCCCTAACTTAGTATACGCTGTCATGTAACCTAACCTTTCCTCTCTATGTTATGATCACATACTTGTATAGATATATATAGAGCTTAGGCATACATGTTATAATATATGTATATACATAACTAAATCTCTACCTCTTATAGATGTTTATGGTTAGCCATGCATGTTATGAAATAGGTTGTGTATTGCAGGTTGTTAACCCATATGTCATGAGTAGTGTAACATGATAGCTCATATACAATTTCATGTATATTTCACATACACCCATACACACACAAATATAACATTACATAATGCTAGTTTTTCCTCTCTAACGCTCTCTCTGTATATATAATATATATTATGATTTGGATTTCAATGCAAGTGATTTTCAATTCCTTGATTTTTGAATTTGATTTTCTGTACCCTTTTTCAGATAATTGGTAGTTGCCTTTATTTTGTTTTGATAAGTACCAGTCATATAGGATGGTAGACCGCCTTACAGTTTTGATGGTTTGTTGTTTCTGTAACTTCTCTAGTTTAGCACCCTAAATTGCTTGTATGTTTTGATACCCTATGACCGTTTCGGTTAGCATGACTAGTATACCTAGATGAGACTTTCACTACCACCGTATGCCATGACCCTGTATGTCGTCCTTTCGATCACATGATTTGTTTTAATCTGGGACTTTGATTGTGGGGGTTTGACCTAGAGGGAGTATGGACAATTTAATTTCGAGGACGAAATTTTTCTAAGGTGTGGTAGAGTTGTAACACCCAGTTTCCCAAATGAGCGAAATTTTGAAATTTCGTGTTTATAATTATTTTAATAATAATATTTAATTCATGATATGATTTTTGGTGATTTTAAATCATTTTAAAATTATTTAAATCAATGACTTGTGGTTTTGACGTTTTGCTAGTGAAACCCTAGAGACTGTTTGACCTAGAGCCTAACCATGTGATTATGATATTTTAATATCATTTTTGGCCTAAGGATATTTTTGTATTTGACCTCTTTGAATTATTTTGATATTATTTTATTATTTATGATATTGTTTTGGGGTTATTTGAGTCGGGTTCGAATTTCAACTCAATCCGACTTGAAACGGGGACCCGGGGGTAGTTTGACTAGTGGGACCCACACACTAGTTAGACATGGCCCACATGATATTAATTTTAGTCCACATGATAGAAATATTTTAGTTAGAGGTTAGACTAATTATTATGGATAAGGTTAGTGTGATTAGAGACTTTAGAATGACTAATTTAGCCCCAACCAATTAGCCCTTTCCTAATACTCATAGAATAGGTTAGTGGGGGCATTTTGGACCTTACCATAATAGGACAAATAGCCCCATATGGCCAGCCACTTTGGGAGAGGATAGGCTCAAGTTCATTTCATTATTCTCATCCACACTCTCTCTCTTGTTCTTCCCCAAATTCCTAGAGAGCAATCCCTAGCAATTTCTCCACCAAATCATTCCATTTTACCACCAAATATTCTTCTTTCCTTCTCCATTCTAGCCAAGGAGGAAGCTACCCAAGTGGGAGGATTCGGAGCTCGTTCGTGTCCTTTTGGAATCTCTACGTGTCGGTGTCGCTCTGGGAAGGCTTTTCTTCGATTCGATCTACCGGGAGGTATAAATCCCTTCTCCTTTCATTTCCTCATGCATATAGGTCTATTTTGAACCCATAGGAATGACTTCCATGGTTGTATCTCCATTTGTGTCCATTTGGAGGTCATAGGAGTGTCCTTTGTGTTGTGGTTGTGTCCATGTGGGAAAATCCCAAATTTGGACACACTATGTGTTGTTGTTATGTATGAATGAATTATTACATGTTTAATCTCATTTTTGTATTGAAGATGTGTTCTATAGTGTCTCATATATATATATTAGTGTAGAGAGTGAGTTCTTGATATATTATGTTATATACTTGTGTTCTTTTATCTCAAACTACCCAAATCCGTCATGATTTTTATCCACGTTTTTAATTTCAGTCCTAACTTAGAAATGTCATAACTTCTAGCTCAAAGCTCGGTTTAATCTCTTGTTTTTTTTAAAGAAGCGTATTGAAGTTAGATTTCTAAAAACATATATTAATAGGCCTAATTCTTTCTGTAACTTTCTGGAGAATTATTTGAGTGTCAGCTGTACGAAAGACAAACGCGTTCTCGGTGTTTTTGCGATTCCGAGAGTTTCCGGAAACGAAAACGCGATCCGTTTGAAGTTTCGGAAAACTAACTCATAGATCTATAACATACTTTAATTCTAAATTTTATTTCATGCTGAGATGGTACAGTATTGATTATTAGTAGGAGTTACTATTCGGCATATGCATTTTGTGCACCCTTGTGTGTAATTAATGTTCTATTTGATTTTAATGTATATACATTATGTAATTAAATAGAAAATGCAAGCATGAGTAAATGGTTAAATAAATAATGTATGAGGTGTAAGTATCCTATCTAATGTAAGCATGTATAAGTATGACTTGTAATGAATATGTAGGTTCCATAGTATGTAATGTATGGTGCATATAGTGGTGCAAGAGAATAAATGAATGATGAATGAATGCAAGCATGAATGTAATATAATAATAGATGTAATGTATGCAATATACAAGTTAATAAGATGTAATGTTCTATGTTAACACAAATCCTATATTACCTCATGTACCCCCTTACACTATGTTGACACTATCACACTTGACACATTGTTCACTTACACTTTGACACTCTTTGATATGTATACACTATGTATGCCTATTTAACCCTCACTTGCCCCTTTGCCATGTTCACATACACACACATAGCCTCTTAAATAAGTATTTATGAATATAGTTAACTTAGCTATGTATGTATATTATATATAGTTAGCATATTGTGTTGTAATATATAAGTTTATATAACCATTTGAAATGCCATGATTATAGACCTAATATTGAATGCCATATATGCATGTGTATATATGTGTAGACATATATAGCTTAAATTAATAGATTACCTAGTGTATATCCAATGTAAATTCTTGCCTATTTGAGTATTGAATAATTGCATGCTATATAGAGTTGGGTGTATGTTGGCTTGTATAGCCTTGTATTGATGTGTGCTTGCTAGGATAGTCTTGGCTAGGCCTAGTAAGACTTACTGGGTTAGGACATGACCTAGTTTGACCTAGTTTGACTAGTGCAGTTGACCAGAGTTGACCAAGGGTTGACTTTGGCCTATTTGACCTTGATTCATGTAGAATACATTGTAGTGCTTTATATTACCCTTCTGGACATGTTGTGACTTGTGCTGTTCTAATTAGGAGCCAGACACCTCTCTTCGGACAGTATTTTTACCTTGGACATTCAGATATCAGGCGAGTACATTCTCTGATAGTTCTCTCATTTACTTGTCAATTACTGTACTTCAGTTCTAGTTAGTTGTATGCGATTCTCTGTTACAACACGTGTAGATATTTCTGGATTCATATATACGACACACATTTATTTTCTGGCCTCTATTACTGGTATTATTATTTCTGGAATCATTTTCTGGAATCACTTACTGGAATCTTTTACTGGAATCATTTACTGGTATTATTATATTTTGGCTGGACTCATCTTGAATCATTGTGTCAGAATTCTGGATTCACTTGCTGGGAGGGGAAATACTAGAGTAAGACATGTAGACATACCCCATTACTGGAATCACCCCTACTGAAATCTACTGGAATGATAGCCATCTCTCGCCTGATCAGTGAGAGGTGTACCGAATTTTTCACAGCCGTTTACATGTCGATCTCGGTATTTTAAAACACACTGTTAGAGTATAGGCTGGACTCACCCTGGAATCATTGATCACTATAACTGGAATCGTCCCTTACTGGATTCATCTTGTATTAGATTCATCTTGTACTGGACTTACATTAGAGTTACACTGGTCTACATTGTTGTCTGGACTTTATATTATATTACCCTGGTTCAGCTAGTTCTATTTTTACAGACTTCATTGCTATGATTCTTCTCTTGTTTAGTTATTTTCTTTCCTTGCACTTTATCTGTCTTTCTTACCATCACCTGAATATAAACTGCCATTTTCATCAATACAACTGCCTATAACTGCTTTATAGTTCTCTGTCATTTACTTGGGTTTTCTAGATGAGATGTGTTCGTTCCTGTCCTGACTGGACCTGTTGATAAATTTTACAGATAGCTTGGAGGTTGCCTGCTAGCCTAGAGGAGACACCTTAGAGGTTGTTTAGATAGTTATTTCATTTGTCTGGAGTTGTATTTACTTTGTGGATTATTGTATTTGAGTTTTGAGATGTATTTCTGGGTTTTTTGTATCTTAGACACTTAGACTTCTATCTCCCGTATCTCTTTGGATTTTATGTTTTATCTAACCTTATCATGCTCTACCTTAAATGTGATTGAGACTGTATCTGCTTAGCATTATATTGTTAGATGATGTGACCTAGGACAGCGTTCTACCGCCGATACTGCGGCGTAGGATGGGCGTTGTTACGTTCTCGTACCCTAACAGTGGGTGCGGGTCGTGACAAGGGCCTAAATAGACACCCCCTGTGGTTGATGGAAACCCCCTAGATGAGGGTCTCCTTGCAATAGTGGTCGAGATGGCCGGGCTAGAAGAGCCTGTCTTCTTTCCTCCTTTGCCAGGAGGAACTTTTTGAGTTGAATTACAGGAGACGAGAGGAAACTCTTCGTCCCTGGAATTTGTACCTATCGGACAGGTGCTGGCTGCTGCAGTCACTGGAAAACTGACTGCCAATCTTCAGGTGCTGCTGATTTATTGTAGCAACAGTTGATGATGACTTGGGTGCAACGACACCCCGAGAGGGACTCATTGCATGCCGATGCTACCGTCTCGCGTTTATGAGTAATCACATCATGTAAGTCGGTAGGAGGCTGCTCTACCTTTGCACTAAACTTGTGAACTCGGGAATCCTGAGCGCACAGGTGCTTAGGTATCATGTTTGCTCCCTGATCTGTGGCTAGTGAAAGCACTTGCTCTGGATCTTTAGAGGGAGACTTTAAAGACCCACCATGTCCGTTGGCCGTGGGGGACTGGACGCGAGTGGTTCTGTATAATTTTTCGTCAGGAGCCCGTGTAACAGTCAACGGGGCCCACTGACAGTCAACAACTTGGACAGTTGACTGGGCTGGTTGGGCCCGTACTGCCCTAGACTTTTTTGACTTAGCGCCCAAAGGCGCGCAGTAAAAAGAGTCCAGATTGATACATCCCGCATCCTCGGTGGGCTGCATGGCGTCGGGCCCGCATAAGAGGCGGTCGAACACAGAGCTTCTGATAGGGCCGTATGAGACGTCCTGTTTGAAGCCATGATTGGTCGTCACATGGACCATCTTCTTGCGGCTGGAGCTGGCTGTCGCATGGATCATCTTTCTACGGCGAGAGTTGGCTGTCGCATGAGTTATCTGCCTGTGGCCGGAGTTGGCCGTTGCATGGACAGACTGCCAATCTCCTCTCTACGGCCTCTTCTTTGTCCGTATGGAGTTCCCTTGTGCCCTCCAAAACTTAGCATCGTAGTATTTTTCTCTGCTGGATTTGGGGACAGTGGGGTCCTCTGCGGTCGGAAACAAAGTTACGGAAGAGTTCTGGTCACCGTCTTGGGCCGTAGAAGGAGCTTTTTCGAGAACTTAGTTGGGGGCAACAGTTTGGCGCTCCGATGCGTTGCGAGTCCTCTTCGGGTTGGCTTACTTCTGAGACGGGCTAGCTCTCCCTTCAGAGAGCAATTCTTCGAAGGCTTGTTGGTCAAAGCGAACCACAAGCATCTGCTGTGTAGAGCCGAGCTTGGAGGCATCATATTGCGTCACCAACTTCTCATCGGAAGAGAAGGAAGTTCCCAACAGAGTCGCCATCGTGTTTGCCATAAAAATCAACGACAGGTATTTCGGAACACTAAAATTGATTGCAAACTCGCTTGTACAAAGAAGAGCCTAGAAAGAAAGCCTAGAAAACGATCTAAGTACAATTGTTTAGTTTTGATTCTGGGGGGTGACGGTGGAGGCTCGAGAAAGTGCTATCAACTCTGCCTTGCTCCGTGGACTATCTGATGCAGTCTCTAGCTCGTGAAAATATTCTTTTCTTCTCGAAGGTTGCCAGCCTCTTGCAGGGGTGTGGCACCCTGCTATTATAATAAGTTGTATTTTGAGCCACATAGAGGGCTTGTGGCCACGTAGTTGATTAGCACGCGAAGACCCGCTCTTGGGCTGCCATCTGTCGATTTGTTGGAATTTTGTTGCAGCAAATCTAGGTAGTTAAGGAATTGGTCTGATTGCCACGTGAACCATTGCGTATAGCTTTCTCAGTCTTCGATCATGCAGGGTCGCATGAGACTCATGCATGTGGCTTGGATTACTATTACTCCTGGCTGCATGAAGTTTTGAAAATTTTGGGGCTGCATAATCTGAGCCGCATAAGTTTCATACGGCTTAGATGACACTCTTCTGGCCGCATGGAGGCGTACGAACCCTGCTTTTGGGCGACGTATCATCTCTTATCTTGTCGAAGTGTCAGAACTGTCATATTTTGCCAGGACTTGTCAGCTTTATCAGTCGAATGCTTCTCTTTGGCTGCATAGTTTTCTTCTACAGCTGTTTGTCGACGGGCCGCATATGTCTTTGAACAGTCATACAGCTTTCCTTCATGCGAACCTATTTGGCCCAAAGTACCTATGTAGAAATTTGTAATCCGCATGAACCCCATATTTTTTATGCTTCTACAGTATCGTAATAGAACCGGAGCGAGCACCTTCTGACTGAGACTGCTTCTTTTGGGTCCTCTAGGACGATTCCGTAGATGGCAAAGTCGATGAACGGGAACCTCCAGTAACTGACAATTACTGGCATCTGTAGTCATGGCATGGTTCGCCCACATGCACAGATTATTTCTAGGGCATGCCAAATCTCGACCCACCACTATAATAAAGTATTGTACGCCAACCGGTGCTGCTAATAAGGCATCAAGGCTGGCCAGAGCGTCGGCTTCTAAGTTTTGTAGCCGAGGCACATGTTCTATGAAGACTTCAACGAAGGTTGAGATGATGTCCAACGCTGCTTTGTGATAAGAGATCAGGTCTTCATGGCTGTCACGACCCGCTCCCGAATAATCGGATACGAGTCGGACACGCCCAGCCTTCATTGTTAGACACAATGAAGTAAGCTGTACCAAGCTAGGGAAACTAACCAGATTATAATCATGAAAGTATAGAATCACAGCAACTATATAATGTGTCCCAACCAGAAAAGAGATACAATATCTGAAATTATTACAATTCAACTATAAAAGTCTGCTAGTCTCAATACATGGAAGATAAATGGAAACTAAATGCAGTACTAGGCCTCTGCAGCCTCTAGGTCACAAGCAGCTCCAGCTGGCTCAGGGAAGGCAGTATCCTGTCCATAGTATGTGTCACACAAAGCCTCCACCTATCATAACATATCCAGTCAGGAGCGGAGCAAGTACAATTCTAGGTAATGAACAAGACATCATGAAATGAAAGTACAAGGGAACATGGAAAGTACAGGAAAATACAAGTGAATAAGTACATGAAGAACATGAATGTAAGAACATGAAAGAACATGATATGTAAGCACCTGAAAGAACATGATATCACAGGAAATAAGTACAAGGTAATCTCCTGAACATATGTGTAATGCATTTGAAATATAACTAAATATGTGACCGGCTAGGGTAAGAACCTGAAAGCACCTGAAAGCACATGAATGGTGACTTAGGACCCGCGTGCACGATGCGGGGTCTAAGCTAAACACACCTGAGTTGTTACTTGGGATTGGTCACATAGATAGTATATTTCCCCACCCCAGATACAAGTAATAAGAACAAGAGAACAAGAGCACCAGAAAGTACATGACGTGTTGCAAATGTGTCACTCAAGGAAGTACATGATATATAATGAAAAGTACAAAACCGTAGAGTGTACTTGCCTTGCTCCAGGAAAATACAAGTAGGCAATCGAGCTAGATATCCTCCTGTATGAAATAATGATGTGTACAAGTTGGTTAATAAACAGTTATTTCTAAATTGGTTTATCAAAGATTCTATTCACAAATTTCCTAATATAAACCTGAATTCCTATGGTTTCCTATAGAGTATCAAAATTACTCACTATTTTCTAGACTAGCAAGGACTTGAAAAGCTAAACACATGATGATATGATTATTACAAAGTTTAGTATTTAAACTAATACTTTAGTTAAGAGGTTGATCCTATTAAGCTCTATTAAGACCTTCAAAAACCTTAAGTAAAAGTAGAGTAATTAAACCCAACTCAAAGAATGAATTCTAAAACTGAACTTGTTTGGAACCCAAAATCCTATTAAGATCCTGTTATAAAACAGGAAATTGATTATGGCTTGGTTCCTCAATATGTGAATTTGTTCCAGGAATCTATACTCATAAAGGACTCCAATGAACCAAGGTACATACATGTGATCACAATTTCCTGCCAAGAGTTAAGAAGAACTCTGAGCTAACTAATGAAATATCATCCCAAATCCTGAAGTCCATTTGAAGTACAAACCTGAGAAGTATCACCCCAGATTGTCCAGAACAAACTGACTTTAATGTCTCAGATTTCCTGAGCTAAAATTCTCAGATTGCCTGAACTTCAATCTCAGAGTTCTTGAGATTTCAGTCTCATTTCCTGAGACTTAAATCTCAGCATTCCTGAACTAAGTTTCAGATTACTGAAACTTCAATCCCAGGGTTCCTGAGATTTCAGTCTCATTTCCTGAGACTTAAATCTCAACATTCCTGAGACTTAATCCCATTTCTTGAGACTTAAGTCTCAGCTCTCTGAGACTTCAATCTCACTGAGATACTCTCTGTTATGATTCCTGAATTTCAATTCTCCCAATATTGATCAGCAATCTAAATCTCAGGTACATCTAAATAACAGTGCAAGGAAAGAACTGGTGAACTTGGATTAATTCCCAGGTTCCTGGGTTCAAATGGAAATGAACCAATGATGTGACTTCCAAGTTAAGAAGTTCCTGTTTCAGTGTGTTCATGAATCAACTGGACTTAATGTCCTAGAATATACTAAAATCTTCAAGGGTCTCTAGTTTCCTGAGATTCTCAGGTTCCTGGAAAAGCTCTCAGGTTTCCTGAGAATGGTCTCTCAAGTGTTCCTGAGATGAACATTCTCAAGTCTCAATATTCTGAGACTCAACAGTTCCCTGAGTTTGCTCCCAGGTTCCTTTAAGACTAGAACAGGATAAAAATACACTACTACCTAAACAATTTCAAGTCAAGAGTGTAAATCAGAGCTCAGTTTTACTGAGCTCCCTCTCAGTTAATGAGATCCATCTCAGGTTGTCCTGAGATGTATCGTAGGTATCTGAGTTTTACACTGAGTTTCCTGAACAGCCATAGGTCTAATTTAATCATTCCAGTCACATGATATTCAACACAGGGATTCAATCACTGGAATTTCCAAGTCACAGGAAAACAATCACCTGGACATTAAACTCAGGAAACACTAGCTACTAGAACCAACACAGTCCATATAATATGTGCAGTATAGGCTAACAACCTCTCTACTAATCCTATCATGAAAACATATTGCACAAAACTCTCAAACACAGGTATTCTGAGATGAATTAGTCCTAGCAGGATTGATTTTTCTCAGTGAAACAATTCAATCCTGTTAGGACTGACACTGATCTCAGTCTACACCCAGAGCCCAGTGCAACAAACTCCCAACAGGACAACACTATGAACAACTATAAGAAAATTTCCTATTCTCGAACTTGTTCAATATCATTTAAAAGGAACACCATGCAATTCTCTCATCAACATCTAATACATAACCCTTAAGTCTTATAATTTATGTATGAAGAGAATAGCCTAAGTAGTGATCACAAGAAGGAATGGATAAGGTACCTGATCAAATAGAACAATTGATCCTACGCTTGAACACCAAAACCTCCTGGAATTGAGATCGCTGGTTCAACTATTTCATCAAACACAAAACGTTCAGGAATCCAAAGCCTCTGTTCTGCATCTCTCTTGCTCCCTGGAGCTCGAGGAATGCAGATCATGACTCTGGATTACCAGATCCTTGTACTGATCTCAACTCGAAGGAAAATTTGAGATCGAAAGACTAAAACCAACAAATGATGAACAGAGAATAATCAGGGTATTGTCGATCTTACCAACACGATTATGGAGAATTCCTCAACGATGATCAGCACCCACTCAGCCAAAATCAATCTAAATTAATTGGTGGAGAAAACTAAATCAGTAATTGATTCCAAAAGGATTTCTCGAAATCGAGGCAGATCAACCGATCATCAATTGACCAGATCGATCCTGGAAAGAAAGGATTTCGAATTGGAAAGAATTTGGGATGCTTACTGCTCTGCACCCCGATCTTCGAAGAGGAAAGATTGCTGTAGATAAGTGCTAAGCCAGCGCCTCAATTGTTGCAACTCCGTTCGATCTCCCGAGCTCAAATCGCCATGGCCACTCTTCTTCCCAGAACTTGGATCTCAACGAAAATGGATTGGCAATGATCGACTGAGAGCGGAGAGCTACACCCGTTTATATAGGCGGTTGAAAATTTACAGCGGGAAAAGTACAGGGGTGAGCTACAGTAGAGTCGGTTAGGAAATGGAAATTTGAAATTGTGAACTGTAGCTCCCTATGCACATGTATTCATTAGGTTGAAGGGACTGTTGAATAGGCTGGGCCAGTTGGGCTGCCCCCTCCCCCTTTTCCATTCTTAATTAAGAAGAAAAACAATAGGAAAAAATGTAAAATCATTCTTTACTAGGAAAACAAAATTTAAGCATTTAATTAAAAGAAAACTTAATTGATGAATATCAGGATTATGGGAAATGGGGTTACAAATATCCCCTCCCCAAAAAATTTCGTCCTCGAAATTCAAAGGACAAAATTATTAACATAAATTTAGCAACTCAATATTCAAGGTAGGTTTTATTGATTTAGGAAAATTCTAAACAGTCATACAATCTAGTCAACAAACAGATTGGGATAGCGCTCCCGCATCTCGTCCTCACGCCCATGTGGACTCTCCCGGAGAGTGGTGTCTCCACATGACGCGAACAAGAGAAATAGTCTGGTTCCGCAAGCGCTTCTCTCTCTGGTCCAGGATCTCTACTGGCTGCTCCTCGTAAGTCAATTTCGGGCCCACCTCCAGCTCAGAATAGTCCATCACATGGCTCGGGTCTGGAATGTATCGTCGAAGCTGAGATACGTGGAAGACGTCATGCACTCCCTCCAAGCTAGCTGGAAGCGCCAGTCGATATGCCACCTTGCCAATCCAGACCGTCACGTCGAAAGGTCCGATGAATCCCGGACTGAGCTCCCCGCCTCTGCTAAAACGAATGATGCCTCTGGTTGACGAGATTCTTCAGGAACACTCTGCTTCTAGCTGCGAACTCCGGTGACCATCTGTTGTTGTCCGCCTAGTGCTTCTGTCGATCCATGACGCTCTGAGCCTTGAGTCCAAGTACACATAAGAAGTTTGGGATATCACGCTTTGACAAGGATCGAGGATCAAATAGTCATGAAGTGGAAGGAATTTCAATTACAACTTAGAGGAGCAACATCATGAAACACAAATATTAAGTACGATCAAAATCGATAGTTGACACAGGTGGCTAGCACAAGATAGGAAAATCATGGTCAGACAGACATGATTTAAGATCAAAATTTAGACAAGACACAAACGAAGTATGGAATCAAAATCTGGCAATGTATAATTTGAAAAACCAATGATCTAACGATAAAATACTAGAAGGTAATTAGCAAGGGTTGATTTGAGGAACGTACGAAATACTCAGGAGATACAGTATCAAATCAGGGTGAACATTCAAGGATTTGTGATTCTCGAAAACCAATAATCATATGAAAAGGAATTATAGTCTCCAGAATACCCAAGAACATGTTGGTATCTGAAATCACTTTGCTTAGAATCCCTACCCCGCCAGTATGTATCTGACTGCAGTGGACTTTCGGCTCCGTGACTCAAATAACAATGTCTCCAAATACTCTATCAACCTTATCCATTTCCAACAATCATTGACGAAACAACCCAAGAGATCAAGATATGAAGAATATGACAAGTCTCGTCAATACTCGAAAACCTATGGGTGTCTGAAATCACTTCAACTTAGAGTTCCTGCCTCGCCAGTGCGCTACTGGCTGCAGTGAACCCTCAGTCTCCATAATCCAGCTAATGGCTGCAGCGCGCAACTGTCATGCCATAGTAGGTCATCGAATAGCCTCTCGACTTTATCCCTAGGAATTTCAAAAGAGTTCCAAGGAATTCAAAATGAGTTTCAATAGTCCAAGTCACGAAGATGGTGAAGTTACCTGACTGTTAGAATACAAAAATTTATTTGGTACTAAGAGACGACAAGGGATCCAATCAGTGAATACAAAAGGCAACCAGGGAGATTTAAAATTTCAGACGGGGAGCGAAGTTTCAAATTATAACAGAATTTCAACTGATATCTAGAATGGTAACAAGATTCCATATGTGGGACGTTATCCCGAAAGGATAACAGAGTCTCGAATGATGAACTGAGGCAAGGTATTAGACAAGAGACAAGTTCAAAATAAGAAATAAAATTTCGTACTGGAAACAAGTTTCAATTAAATCTCGAATAACAATGAAATCTCGAGCAAAAACTTGAAGTGAAAATGAATTCTCCAATAAGGTATCAAGTATCGACAAGGTCGTGATTAGGAAATAGAATCTCGAATAGAAAATCTTAACGAGGAAACAATATATCAAATAGGGAACAAGGGCTCATCGAGTCACGAGTAGGAACTGAAGTTTCAAAGTCTGAAAAAAAAATCGTGGATATATAAGACAAAATCACGAACAAAACAAAGTCTCGAAAATAGAAAACATGATCTTAAAATCTCGAATGTAATCAAGTTACAAATAGGAAAAGAGAATCAATGGTGAATAGAAAACAATATCCATGAAACAAGCGATACCCCAAATAGGGAACAAGATCGAAACAAAGTCATGAAAAAAAAAATGAATATGAAAACATGGTATTAAATAGCAGATATGAAACAAGTGAAATCTCAAAATACGAGACAAGATCAACAAGATCGTGAATAGAACGAAAACAATTCACGAATGAGAAATAAAATCTCATAGGGAACGAGGCAAATTTTCAAGATAGAAAACAAAATCTGCAAATGAAATCTTGAATAGAAGCAAGATTCAAACAAGGTTTTGAATGGCATAAGTTTGAATATGAATGTAATCCGAAGTAAAGTCTTAAATATCAACAGGGTCTGAATGGGGAACAAAATTTAAGTAGAATCAAATAGGAAACGACGCCATAGGAAACAAGTTATCGAGCAGGAAGAAAATCTCGAATAAGAGCAGAGTTTACGAACAAGGATGGAAACAACTTTCAAAATACATCTCGAATAGCGACCAAGGTTTCAGAATAGGAAATAAAATCTAATAATCCTTAAATTGGAAACAAGGAAGTTTCTAAGAAACAATCTAGGTGCAAGAGGAATCTAAGGAAAAACTGGATTGCTAATCAGATACATGGTTTTTCCAACCATGCAAAAGAAATCTTCTGTCTTCAATCTGTCTTCAGTGTTTCTCCGGGACTGGAATCACTTCAACTTCTTGAATTGTCCTGACATAGGTTGATCCCTGCGGTAGTGCTCCATGTGTTTGCTGATTCTGAGAAGGTAGGTCCCCCTTGTTGTAGTCCTGGTGCTTCTCGTGTTCGTCCTTGGGCAGCGTGATCAGTGGCCTCCGGACAGTTCTTGACTTGGTGGGTAGACGATCTGCAGTGCAGGCATAACCTTCGTCTCTTGTGGCACTCTTTGTGGTGATGTTCTGGGCGACGGCAGAAATTGCAAGTGGTCGTCATCTGGATCTCCCGCTGGACTGAAATGCGCAGCCTCTGATAGGAATATACGGCTGCTGGTGTGCTGGCTACTGAGATCTTGCTGCTCTTCGGCATAAGTCTTCACTCTCCTGGCCTTCAGCTTCCCATCTTGTTGTATGTGTTACGAGCTGGGTCCCGGTTGGTGACTTCAATCTTCAGAGGAGTCGAATCCTCAAAGACTTGGATATTGATCTTCAGTGGGGGCTCCACGTTCTCGATCTGCTCTTTGGTGCAAGATATGCACTCGGTGTCAGAAAAATCCAAGTGCTTGAGAGTCTGGAAATCAGAAGTCCTTCCTGGCTCGGAGAGTGTATCCACAAGTCTGACTTGGAAAGGTGGCCTGCTTCCTCTGGTTGTCAAGGGATTCTTCAGACGTCTCCGTCAACTACGTACTACCCATGGGGATAGTAGAGTGATAGAAGGTAGTGGAAGCTCGAAAACGTCAAGTGCAGGTGAATTGACAGTTCTGGTGTCGCATGCTTTTGAACTATCTGTAAAACAGAAAACTGTTAAAATAACCTAGACCTACATACAACAAGTGTTTATAGAATATCAAATTACCTGATATACCTGATATACCCTTATTCTCGATTTTCCTATGCTGTGATCAAGTTTCCCTAGTGTAATCAAGTCCTCCAATAGTACGCTAAGACCTAGGTACCATTAGGATGGACCTGCATGGGCCACCACTAAAAACATGTCACGACCCGCTCCCGAATAATCGGATACGAGTCGGACACGCCCAGCCTTCATTGTTAGACACAATGAAGTAAGCTGTACCAAGCTAGGGAAACTAACCAGATAATCATGAAAGTATAGAATCACAGCAACTATATAATGTGTCCCAACCAGAAAAGAGATACAATATCTGAAATTATTACAATTCAACTATAAAAGTCTGCTAGTCTCAATACATGGAAGATAAATGGAAACTAAATGCAGTACTAGGCCTCTGCAGCCTCTAGGTCACAAGCAGCTCCAGCTGGCTCAGGGAAGGCAGTATCCTGTCCATAGTATGTGTCATACAAAGCCTCCATCTCACCTATCATAACATATCCAGTCAGAAGCGGAGCAAGTACAATTCTAGGTAATGAACAAGACATCATGAAATGAAAGTACAAGGGAACATGGAAAGTACAGGAAAATACAAGTGAATAAG
Organism: Iris pallida; assembly: GCA_029216955.1. Taxonomy (NCBI): domain Eukaryota; kingdom Viridiplantae; phylum Streptophyta; class Magnoliopsida; order Asparagales; family Iridaceae; genus Iris; species Iris pallida. Next base: position 6,298,910 of record JANAVB010041420.1, read on the forward strand.
TACATGAAGAACATGAATGTAAGAACATGAAAGAACATGATATGTAAGCACCTGAAAGAACATGATATCACAGGAAATAAGTACAAGGTAATCTCCTGAACATATGTGTAATGCATTTGAAATATAACTAAATATGTGACCGGCTAGGGTAAGAACCTGAAAGCACCTGAAAGCACATGAATGGTGACTTAGGACCCGCGTGCACGATGCGGGATCTAAGCTAAAACACACCTGAGTTGTTACTTGGGATTGGTCACATAGATAGTATATTTCCCCACCCCAGATACAAGTAATAAGAACAAGAGAACAAGAGCACCAGAAAGTACATGACGTGTTGCAAATGTGTCACTCAAGGAAGTACATGATATATAATGAAAAGTACAAAACCGTAGAGTGTACTTGCCTTGCTCCAGGAAAATACAAGTAGGCAATCGAGCTAGATATCCTCCTGTATGAAATAATGATGTGTACAAGTTGGTTAATAAACAGTTATTTCTAAATTGGTTTATCAAAGATTCTATTCACAAATTTCCTAAATAAACCTGAATTCCTATGGTTTCCTATAGAGTATCAAAATTACTCACTATTTCCTAGACTAGCAAGGACTTGAAAAGCTAAACACATGATGATATGATTATTACAAAGTTTAGTATTTAAACTAATACTTTAGTTAAGAGGTTGATCCTATTAAGCTCTATTAAGACCTTCAAAAACCTTAAGTAAAAGTAGAGTAATTAAACCCAACTCAAAGAATGAATTCTAAAACTGAACTTGTTTGGAACCCAAAATCCTATTAAGATCCTGTTATAAAACAGGAAATTGATTATGGCTTGGTTCCTCAATATGTGAATTTGTTCCAGGAATCTATACTCATAAAGGACTCCAATGAACCAAGGTACATACATGTGATCACAATTTCCTGCCAAGAGTTAAGAAGAACTCTGAGCTAACTAATGAAATATCATCCCAAATCCTGAAGTCCATTTGAAGTACAAACCTGAGAAGTATCACCCCAGATTGTCCAGAACAAACTGACTTTAATGTCTCAGATTTCTTGAGCTAAAATTCTCAGATTGCCTGAACTTCAATCTCAGAGTTCTTGAGATTTCAGTCTCATTTCCTGAGACTTAAATCTCAGCATTCCTGAACTAAGTTTCAGATTACTGAAACTTCAATCCCAGGGTTCCTAAGATTTCAGTCTCATTTCCTGAGACTTAAATCTCAACATTCCTGAGACTTAATCCCATTTCTTGAGACTTAAGTCTCAGCTCTCTGAGACTTCAATCTCACTGAGTATACTCTCATGTTATGATTCCTGAATTTCAATTCTCCCAATATGATCAGCAATCTAAATCTCAGGTACATCTAAATAACAGTGCAAGGAAAAGAACTGGTGAACTTGGATTAATTCCCAGGTTCCTGGGTTCAAATGGAAATGAACCAATGATGTGACTTCCAAGTTAAGAAGTTCCTGTTTCAGTGTGTTCATGAATCAACTGGACTTAATGTCCTAGAATATACTAAAATCTTCAAGGGTCTCTAGTTTCCTGAGATTCTCAGGTTCCTGGAAAAGCTCTCAGGTTTCCTGAGAATGGTCTCTCAAGTGTTCCTGAGATGAACATTCTCAAGTCTCAATATTCTGAGACTCAACAGTTCCCTGAGTGTGCTCCCAGGTTCCTTTAAGACTAGAACAGGATAAATAAATACACTACTACCTAAACAATTTCAAGTCAAGAGTGTAAATCAGAGCTCAGTTTTACTGAGCTCCCTCTCAGTTAATGAGATCCATCTCAGGTTGTCCTGAGATGTATCGTAGGTATCTGAGTTTTACACTGAGTTTCCTGAACAGCCATAGGTCTAATTTAATCATTCCAGTCACATGATATTCAACACAGGGATTCAATCACTGGAATTTCTAAGTCACAGGAAAATAATCACCTGGACATTAAACTCAGGAAACACTAGCTACTAGAACCAACACAGTCCATATAATATGTGCAGTATAGGCTAACAACCTCTCTACTAATCCTATCATGAAAACATATTGCACAAAACTCTCAAACACAGGTATTCTGAGATGAATTAGTCCTAGCAGGATTGATATTTTTCTCAGTGAAACAATTCAATCCTGTTAGGACTGACACTGATCTCAGTCTACACCCAGAGCCCAGTGCAACAAACTCCCAACAGGACAACACTATGAACAACTATAAGAAAATTTCCTATTCTCGAACTTGTTCAATATCATTTAAAAGGAACACCATGCAATTCTCTCATCAACATCTAATATACATAACCCTTAAGTCTTATAATTTATGTATGAAGAGAATAGCCTAAGTAGTGATCACAAGAAGGAATGGATAAGGTACCTGATCAAATAGAACAATTGATCCTACGCTTGAACACCAAAACCTCCTGGAATTGAGATCGCTGGTTCAACTATTTCATCAAACACAAAACGTTCAGGAATCCAAAGCCTCTGTTCTGCATCTCTCTTGCTCCCTGGAGCTCGAGGAATGCAGATCATGACTCTGGATTACCAGATCCTTGTACTGATCTCAACTCGAAGGAAAATTTGAGATCGAAAGACTAAAACCAACAAATGATGAACAGAGAATAATCAGGGAATTATCGATCTTACCAACACGATTATGGAGAATTCCTCAACGATGATCAGCACCCACTCAGCCAAAATCAATCTAAATTAATTGGTGGAGAAAACTAAATCAGTAATTGATTCCAAAAGGATTTCTCGAAATCGAGGCAGATCAACCGATCATCAATTGACCAGATCGATCCAGGAAAGAAAGGATTTCGAATTGGAAAGAATTTGGGATGCTTACTGCTCTGCACCCCGATCTTCGAAGAGGAAAGATTGCTGTAGATAAGTGCTAAGCCAGCGCCTCAATTGTTGCAACTCCGTTCGATCTCCCGAGCTCAAATCGCCATGGCCACTCTTCTTCCCAGAACTTGGATCTCAACGAAAATGGATTGGCAATGATCGACTGAGAGCGGAGAGCTACACCCGTTTATATAGGCGGTTGAAAATTTGCAGCGGGAAAAGTACAGGGGTGAGCTACAGTAGAGTCGGTTAGGAAATGGAAATTTGAAATTGTGAACTGTAGCTCCCTATGCACATGTATTCATTAGGTTGAAGGGACTGTTGAATAGGCTGGGCCAGTTGGGCTGCCCCCCTCCCCCTTTTCCATTCTTAATTAAGAAGAAAAACAATAGGAAAAAATGTAAAATCATTCTTTACTAGGAAAACAAAATTTAAGCATTTAATTAAAAGAAAACTTAATTGATGAATATCAGGATTATGGGAAATGGGGTTACAATGGCGGACCTCATATTGTCCTCGAACTTGATTGACGACAAGCTTCGAGTCACCGTAAGACTCGAGGTATTCTACCCCCAGCTGTTTTGTTAACTGGAGTCCCATGATGAGGGTATTGTACTCTACAACATTATTGGAGCACGGCTCTGAAAGGGAATAGACACGCTGGATGACCAACTTGTCGGGGGAGATCAGGATTACCTCCACTCCTGCGATGATCTGGCCTTTGGGGCCTGTTCTTGAAGTACCGTCAAAGAACATCCGGCAAACGAGGTTCTCGTCGGTAATGTTTGATTCTCGTACTTCATCTGGAATGTCTTCATAGAGTCTGGACGATTCCAGAATTGGGCTCCCGGCTAGGAAATCGGCCAGTGCTTGGCCCTTGACAGCCTTTTGCGGGACAAATACTATGTTATATGGTGTCAATAGTATCGCTCAAGTAGTCAATCGGGAATTTAGCGCTCCTAGCTTTGTTATGAGGACTCTGAGCGGATTGACTCGGGATATGACATGAATTGTCTGTCCCGAGACATAATGGCGAGTCTTCTGGATGACGAACACTAGAGCTAGACATTCTTTTTCGATAGGGTTGTACCGGTGTTCGGCCCCGATCATTGTCCTGCTGAGGTAGTAGATGGCTTGCTCGTAGCCCGTATCATTGTTCTGGGCTAACAAAGTACCAAGGGAATGGTCCATTGCATGGACATAGAGTAGAAATGGTTTGCCTACGACGGGTGCCACCAAGATTGGGGGGCTCGTCAGATAAGCTTTAATGTCGTCAAAGGCTTTTTGGCATTCTTCCGTCCAGACATAGGAGACTCCCTTCTTCATGAGCTTGGTGAAGGGTTGGCATTTCCCAGAAAGGTTCGCAATAAACCTTCGGATGTATGCGAGACGTCCCTGCAGGCCTCGAAGTTCTCTAAGGTTCTTCGGAGGGTCCATGTCAAGAATGGCTTTGGTCTTCTCGGGGTCGACATGGATGCCTTTTGCAGTGATTAGGAAGCCCAAGAACTTTCTACTGGAAACCCCAAGGAAGGGTTTGGCGGGGTTCATCTTGAGCTGATGTGCCTGTATGAGATCGAACACTGTCTTCAGATCTTGTAGGTGATCGCCTCGAAGACGGCTCTTGACGGCGATATCGTCAATATAGAATTCGACTGTTTTGCGGAGGTGCTGGTGGAAGATGGTGCTCACAGCTGTAACCACCACTTTTCTAAAATGAGGGTAATTTTACACTTTTGTAAAAATCTATCGTTTAATATTAAATAATGATTTATGGTGAATTTTAATTAATTTAAAATTATTTAAATTAGCGTATTATGATTTTGATGTTTTGCTAGTGTAACCTTAGAACTGTTTAGCCTAGAGACCAACCATGACCTTGGAGGCCTAACCCGTGTGATTAGATTAGCTAATTACCACTTTTTAGGCTAAGAATATTTTGGTCATTTTGTGACTTTTGAATTATTTAGGATTTTAATTAGTTGGTAAATTTTAGATTATTTTAATAATATTTAAATTGATGTATTATGATTTTGGTCATTTTTTATATTTTAATATTTTGGAAATTTATATATTTAATATTGATTTTACGGGATTTGTTAAGTTGGGTTCGATTTTCATCTCGTTCCGACTTGTTTAGTGACCCGGTAGCTTAGACTCTAGTCGGAACCCCAAGATTAGTTTGGCATAGCCCGTAAACCCCATTAATTAAGTTAGTGTCATTAGACTAATCCCACTTGCTTAGAATGGTTAAATTAGAGACTTAAACTTGACCTTTTTGACCACAAACCTTGTCATGACTTAAGTTGACCCAAAAGAGACTTGTAGGGGCATCTTGGATATTTCACATAGGCCCATTAGGGCATGTATGGACAGCCACCTATAGGGGGAGAGGTGTCCCTCTCTTTCATTACACACTTACCTCTTTTTTTCCCAAAATTTGTTCTTCCCCAAACTTGAGAGCTTCCCTCTTGATTTTGATATCCAAATCCCTCCATTCTTCTTCCAATCTTCCATCATTTCTTCTTATTCAACCAAGGAGGAGGTGCTAGCAAGGATTGGGAGCAAGGAGCAAGGAAGGGTGTCCATTTTGGCGGAGCTTTCGTGTCGGAACCGTGTCCTTTGAGTGTATCATTGGGATCCCACTCCCAATAGGTAAAACCAACCCTCTAAATTGATTTCTATGCATATTAGTTAGTTTTGAATCCAAAGGATCCACCCCCATGCATGTACCCCCTTTAGATTCTAGTTTAAGGCCATTTGGAGCTCTCTTGAGGATTTTAGATATGTTTTGTGTCCTACTTGATAGATCCCAAATTAGGACACCCCATGTGTTTGATTTATTGCCTAATAGGATTAATTGTGTTTTAAATTCAGTTTTAGAATGGTTAAAGAGTGAATTGATCTTAGT